>JAPMOR010115912.1:115713-197225 GCA_026543865.1 Argiope aurantia
ACAGATTTCTGTCCATCGCCGAATTTCCCAGATATGCTTAAGAAGAATTATTTCAGCGATTTCCCTAGCAAGGAGAACGCCATGCATTTCGTGCAAGCCCGGATCCGTCATATCGAGGGCGAAGAAAGGAAACGTAGAAGTGGTTCAGATTTTCATGAGAGATTCGGAATTCAGAAAATGCAGAACCATGAAAATTCGAGTCCTGTTTCTACGGAACTTAGACACCCGTTTGAAAAACCAAATGAACTGTCCAATGCTAAATCAGAAATTAAAACATCGAACTTTGATCTTGCTATGCGCTCGTCGCCCATTCCAAGATCTCCCCAAGCTCCTACTCCACCTCCACGATCTCCTAAATCAATGACTTTTATTAATAAGGCCCTCATACAGCACCAAAACTCTTTGATCCTGAATCAGGAGAATAGTTTGGAGCGCAAGAAAGTATTTTTGTCCAATGTTCCCGCGTTGTCTTATTCTCAAATATTTGAAAAATTTGATTCTAAAATAGATTTATCTTCTGGCGAGGCAAAACTCACGGATTCACCAGATAATACTTCTGAAAAACAAAAAATAAAAGAGCTATTTAGTTCAAGAAGAAAAACTTGTGGAAATTTCGATTTCATTGATAATAATATCTTAGATGAATTATGTTCTATAGGTAACTCGGCTTGTTCTACTACTTCAAATCTAACTGCCAATAAAAAATTTTCTTCGGCATTGCAAATCAAGAAAACTGATAATAAAGGTTATTTTTCAGGCACTGAAACTCCGGGTTTTCCATCTGAAGATGATGCTAGGAATAAAATGTGGAAGAGTAAATGGCAGGAAAATGAACAGAGGAAAGAATATATGTTTAACAGTCTCGAAAGCAGAAAAAAGTCTAATCTTCCCTCTTGTGGGAAATGGAGAACACCACCTAGTAAAACTGAAACTTGCCTTTGCCATTTGTTTCCTGAGAGCAAATTATCGTGCTCCTGCAAATCTGAGAGCAAACAAATGCATTCAAGTGCATCTGATACTTTCAAGCTGGAGGCTTTCAACTTGGTGAATCCGAAAGATGTGTCTTCTCTTCCTGTCAGGTATTCATCTAGCAAACTCAAATTAGACACTAATGCAGCTGTTAATGATTTAACCCTAAAGGCAGGTAAAGATCAACAATTAAAATTAATTCATCTAACTCGTGAAAATATTACTAACGGAGAAAGTACCCTCAAAAATGAAAATACTGAAAAACTGTCTGCTGCTGCTAATTTAGATAGTGCTATGGAAGAATTGGAGAATGTGTATCGGAGCTTAAAGATGAGCAGTGATAATCTTTCGGACAGGAACAGCATATCGAATATTTCTTTAAGTGATGATGAAGTTAAATTTCCAAAACCAAAGAATAAAGATATTTTTGGAATAAATGATTCTCGCTTTCCACGACGATCATCTGTTTGTGAAACAGGCCTAGGCTCAAGTAAGAATTTTAATTGTCACAAACCAATTATATGTTCTCCACTAAAATACGTATTGCCTGTCTCGAGTGATAAAAATTCAGAAATAAACCAATGTTCTATTGATGAACTCTTTAACGATTTGACACAACAATTAGATCTCGAACAAAAACTTCTAAAAGATCCGAAGGATAATCGGTACCAACAACCAAAACTTTCTCTTCCAGCAAACCGGTTTGACAGTCCTAAACGTTCGAATAAACCTTTAGCGCAAGTTAGCCTCCATAAAGAATTTTATGAAAATCTTTGCAAAAACAGTCGCGATCAGAGCACCAAAAATCATAGTCCACGTGTTTCTGAAAACGGCACTTCTAGTTCTATCGAACCTCCTGACAAAAAACGGCAGAAAGCAGTGCGTTCACTTTCCGAAAATATATCTTATCTAATGTCCACGGCTCATTTGGATTCCGATGACAAAAAAACAAGTGATAATACTGTTAAAACAATGCAAACAGATCAGCCCTTGCAAAAATGCTACGATCGTATTTTGCCCGATACAACAACAAATTTTGGATCGAAACAAGATACAAATTTCAACCAACCCAGTCTCTCAAATAAATCCGAAGAAAAGTCTCTAAATCCGAAGAGAGATGAAATTCGACATATTAGAGTTTCCATGGATACGAACATTCTCCAATCAAATTCAATAACCTCTTCAAATTCGTTTTCGGACTGCAAACAGTATCCCAGCCTCAGTTCTGCCGTCAGTGCTACGCAATCTAGTGGCAAGTCTGAAATTCCCAAACCCTGTCTTCCAGAACAAAACTATGAATCCAAAGAGAACCTTGACGTCTTAGACGAGACAGGGCTAGAAAAGCTCCTGAACAGTCTTCTGGGCGAGGTTCCTGAACGCCAGTCTAGTCTGTCCCAAACGAAGGATCTGGAACCAACAACTCCGCCGCCTGTTGTTCCAGGTGAGATGCGTGTGTTGCAACATTTGGATGTGATTCGACTGAAGCCTGTTCTGAGTTAACCTTCATTTAACAAGTGATGTCATTTTTTAAAGCCTGTCTGCCTCAATAGAATAATCACTAATAAATGCTTATATATGAGATCGATTTCGCACAGCCGGTTGTAATTTTTCCTGAAGTGCTCTTCAATATGTTCAATCTTACAGCACCTTCGCTAAGCGGTGAAATATTTTTATAAGTGTCGATTCTCATTACTGTATTTCTTGTAATTTAAATTGCTATTTAATTGCGTATTCTTAATTAAATAGATTTTTCTTAATTTTGAAATTTTTGGTAGAATATTCTTAAATTCAATCACTAAATACAGAAACTTGCTTCTTTGACGAATACCTGTTTAAACGGGTGTAAACATTCATTTTTAATTTTTGAAAGAAGTGCAGGTGATTTCCTTTGTTTTGAAAACTAAACATATTGTGTCTTTTTTAAAAAAATAAAAGAAGCAGATTTCCTAGGTAAAATGCGTGTGAAATCGTTCTTGGCAAAAATTTGTTTTGTCAAAGCGTATTTGTCTTTTTAGATAGCTTGATCGATCTTTTGATGTATTCATTTTAACCCAGTGTGTGATTTTATTTGTGATTAGTGTGCATGTATTTGTTCTCTAATAGCATTTGTAATCGAGGAAATTTGAAAAACATTGCTATGATGTAACTTTTTAGAATTTTTACAATAAATGCTTGATCATTCCTTTTAATTATACCCACTTTAGTCAAAACCATATGAACTTTTGATAAATTTTCAGTCAATCAAAATATTTGTAGCATATTTGCAAAGCATGTTTAATGATGCCATTTTCAGAAAAAGTTTTGAATTGGACTGAATACTTACCAACTGTAAAAATAGCTTTATAACATGATTCGAACTTTTATTGAGGAGATGTGTGGTAATAGAACTTCTGCATGATTTTTCTGTGATAATGTTTTGTAACCTTCATAATATGTAATTTATCAATTTAATGTATTTGTGAATCGTCTATCGCATGCATTTTTTTTTATCAAGATCTTCCTACTTTTTTACTTTTATATTGAACATTGTATATAAAAATAAATTAAAACAAATTCTTTCTGTTTGTTTGTTTCTGAATAAGAGTTAAAAAATATTTTATTCTTAGCAAAATTACTTCAGAAAATTTTTACTGTGATTAAAGTGCATTTTAAAATCTTCATCTCTTAGAATTCGTCTCTTCGGCCTCTTAGAATTTGATAACTATGACTTTAATTAGCATGGATTAATTTCACTACCATCTGGCATCGAAAGCCTCATTTAAACTCTTGATCTAGCAATTCCTTAGTTTCACTTTCCAAGACAGGAAACCCCGTTTTGAGTTAATAAAAATTGTAGTCACGAAGCCAGTGGCTTTTTTTTTTCTATTACTTTGCTACGCGAACACGTTGCATTTCTCTAAGATAGTCTTGATTCGAATTCACTTTAAATATGATTTGAAACTCTTAACCGATAAGCTTTCATTTATTTTTATTAATATTTCAAGACAACCATAAACTGATTTTTGGCATTCATTATTGACTGTCATCTATTTTTAAATCACTCAGCATTTCTATCGGTGGAATTATTATATACACACACACACGCACACACATAGTATTCATCATGGCACGGTTAATCTTTTTTAAAAAAAATATATTCGTAAGAAATGGCATTTCCATTAAATTCTCGAAAACAATGAGAATACATTCTTCTAAATGTAACTGCGAGAAATGAATCAATTTTACACTAATCCGTTTTAAATTACTGAAGCAGCTTCAATATTAAATTTTAAATTCACAGAAGTGAATTTAAACAGTTCCATATTGCAAACATCCTTCGTTCTTGATTTCAAAAAATTGTAAATGATGGAGATTTTTGTTTTATCCGTAAAGGATATCAGTTTGTTGTATGGAAGAAAAGAGATGAAAATTGTTCAATGACGAAGTTCCATGTTTATTCGTCGTTTTATTTGTTGAGATATTGAATTCATCTTGTTATTTTTTTTAAATTCTTTTTGTGTATGGTTGGATGAACAGACGCTTTTTTACACTGAAAACATTTTAAATCTTGATGCGACAAGAAAATAGATTCTGTAAGTGCAGATTCCTACTGGCAGTTTTAATAATATGCACAATGAGGGAGTTGAAAGATTTCTACCCTCCATAACTAGAACCTCAAAAGAGCTATTCACAGCCTGCCGCGACAGTCTAGAATGACCGGCAACTACAGGGTGTTCGACAAATTCAGATGGGTGATAGTAGGCATCAAGAGGATAAAGAATCACCATACAGCATGGGGTCCCAAACGACGTTTAGTTGACGAAAGTCTCAAAAATACAGAGTCGGAGAACTGTTGGAAACTGTAAAAAGTTAATTAAAAAAATAACAAATGGGGTTTAAACTATGATTTTTTTTAAGTGAAGGCGCATTCTTAAGCTTTTTTCATGCTGGTAATATGCGGATTGAATCGTAAATGACTGAAGGACATGACAATCGTAAATGGCAAGGGATCGTAAATGACTGAAAACGAAAATGTAGCTTAGAACCCATATTTGCAAAAATATTAAAACTTGAAGAAAAATAAAAGCGTGAAAATATAAAGAATTTTATATTCTATAATTTGATATAAGTGTGTAGTGTGAGAATTGGAGAGTTTTAAAGATATTCATGGAAAACTAAAATGTCAACCAGAAAACATCGCTGCAACATCAATACCGATGTTTGTAGAGAGCGTTGTCAAATTCGAAACACGAATTCAGAGCAAGGATTAATAGGCATTAAGTAGATGAGAAATTTCCAGAAAAAATTAGGGTCGCAGGTAACATTTTTCAATGAAAATCGCAAAAGGGGTGGAGGATGCTCGATCACGCTTGATGCTTGATGCCACACAGGAATACGCACATTTTTCTGCTAGAGTTTTATTCTCAGATGAAGCCTGCTTTACGAGATAAGGTGCCTTGAACACGCACAATGCGAATATTTGGTCATTCGAAAATCCCCACATCACTAGCGTGTCGAACATACTACACAAGTTTGATATTAACATCTGAGCAGATTCATATATTTGGACCTATCTTCTGCCCGAACGTAAAGTTACAAACAGTTTTAAAGCGACAAAAAGTACATTGTTTTCTTCCAGCTCGTTCCTACGGATTTACTGCAGGGAACACCGACAATTGTACGCCAGAAAATTGAGTTAATGCCTGATGGAGCACCAGCACATTTTAATTACATTTGTGAAAACTGACTTGTTGTTTGCGAATGAAGTATAACGACCATAAATTCTACAATGCTTGTTAATGAATATTTGCTCGCTGCTTTTATTTTTCTCCAACGCATGAAAAATTTGCATACGGGAAGGTGTCTATTTGATTACCTTGTTCCTAATCCCCGAATTGATAGGACCATTCTCTTCGGCAGATTCATTGTCTTTTCGACGTCTGTTTTTGCGATTTTCACTGAATAAACGTGACCTTCGACCCTCTGCTTTCTGGTAATTAATTATTCATCTACTTAATGCTTATTATCTTTGCTCTGAATTTGTCTTTTCGAATTTGCGAATATCTGTACTGATGTTGCAGCGATGTTTTCTGGTTCCCATTTTAGTTTTCTTGAATATCTTTAAAAATACCCAGATCTCAGACTAATACTTATATCAAATTATATAATGTAAAATTCCTTACATTTTCAAGCTTTTGTTTTTCTTCAAAGTTTAATATTTTTGCAAATATGGGTTCTAAACTACTTTTTCGTTTTCAATAATTTACGACCCCCTAGATTACCAAGTCCACATGTTACCAGCATGAAAAAAAGAATGCTAAAGCCTTATATTCCAAAGAATGCTAAAGCCTTTACGCTCAGAAATGTATTGAAAAGAGAGTGCAAGAATTTATTTGTAAAGAAAATCGAAAGTCTACAATCGTGCAGCAAAGCAGTTTTCTATCTGAAACTAAATATTTCTGTACTAAAATAATTTTAATCATTCAATTTATAAAAGAAAAAAATTCTATCTATGTTCATCAGAGACGTAACAAGCGAGACATTTAATACAAGTAGTAGCTTGCATGGTATCACCAAAATGTTGACAACTTTTTTACCTTTTTATCAGATGTGTCCAAAATAGGTAGAAAATCAGATTATGTTAATGTGACAGTCCTACAATTCATTCATTTTCAAGATGTTGCACTTTTTAAATTTCAGTACTTTACAATATTGATTCATTTAAGTTATTTCCCTTCTTTAATTAGTATTCAAAAATTTGCATGCTTGTATCTTTAAAAACTATGTGAATTACAGTTAAGTTATAAGAATAACTGACTATTTAAAAAATCATTTTATCAATGAAGGTAGGAACCGTATTCTAATTCTTCAAGCTAAAAATACTATATTAATAGAATAATAAAAATGTAGCATATATTCAAAAAAAATATTAACAACTAAAAACAACTGAATCGCAAGTGCATAGTTGTAACCGGCAGAATTCATATATACTAGCTAATATAGGAACAGAAAGAAATTTGCAAAGGCATTCTCAAACGCTTTTCCTCAATTCCAATACATAACTGACTTCTGATTATACGTCTGTAGATATTTTGAAGCTCGTCAACATTGATGTTGTTGCAAGCATCCGTTACGGTTTGTTTAAAGTCAATTGTTATTTAAATAGTTGTTCGAAGCCTGACTAGTAAATTAAAGAGATATATATTTTTACGAAATTTCCGGAGTTCGTTTGGATAGTGGAAGTTATATGGTGTGGAGAACGCTCAATCAGCAGGCGGCAGTAGAAAAATTAACGACGTTTATTTACACGAAGACACACATAACAGCACAAAAACGACAACTATATACAGCATAGAAGACGATTATCTTCAGCCGAGACGTGCAGCATACAACAATACTCTACTAGAGACAGTAGCGCACAGCTTAGTTCAGCACTAGCTTGACTCCGTCGCTGCTCTGCTAATCCCTGGAAGACCAGTTCTTCACCGTCAATTCCGACTACCCTCTCCGACCACCCTGCTCTGGCAGCTGCAGACCCTTTTATAGGTCTCAGGAGGCGGGGCTAGAAGCCTCTCAACCAATCAGGAACGTTCGAGGCGTATCTCGGTTCCTACTGGACGGATCGAGAAAATTCTCGATGTTTCGGGTATAATCTATTTTGGCGCCAAATGGTCGCCAAGCTCCCAGACCTCCGACTCGACACCCAGACTCCGTCCAATACAAATGATTGTAAAACATTCTTTCCGATGATAGAACCAACTATGCTGGGAAGCAGCATTACGCATTCTTAACATTGTCCCCCTCTTAAGGACTGCACGTCCCGGGCAGTACAATATCTGAGTAAGAGGCATCTACTTACAGGATTACCATATTCACACAATAAGCAAGTATAAAATAACAAATACTCAAAATGATGTGCAGCGTAAATATTTTCAAAATACATGAGCAATACCAAAATAACAAAATTAAGAAGATAAATTATTTACATTATTTATCATATAATGGGCGACCATGGTCTGAACTGAAAAGATCTTAATCACCTTGGCCAAGGTAAGGGGCTAGCCTGTTACAATGTGTCACCTTTGGTTTTGAGTGTGGTGATTTCTGTATCCGTACCACAACGTCATTCAGTCTTTTAAGGACTGTATAAAGCCCCCCCCCCCCCCCAGTTGGTCCGCAACCTCGGAGAAAGTCCTTTGCGACGTTTCGGATTCCCTAACCACACTTGGTCTCCTTCGTGAAAATTGTGTCCCGTTGCTCTAGCATCGTATCGGGTCTTCATCTTCTCTGAAGCCATGCCGATCCTATCTCTGGCCAGATGATGCACCCCCTCCATCCGTGTCCGGAGATTCTCGACATATTCCTCAGGCGCCAAGGGAGCATCTGGAAGCCGGCTGAACAGTAGATCTGCAGACAGACGAAGGTCACGTCCGAAGAGCATTTGGGATGGGGAATAGCTAGTAGTCTCGTGAACGGCACTTCTATAGGCAAGTAGGAAAAGTGGCAATTTTTTGTCCCAGTCCTGTAGATTGCTGGACACCAGGAGAGAGAGACTGTTAAGAATGGTTCGATTGAATCTCTCTACCATGCCATCTGACTGAGGATGTAAAGCCGTAGTTCGAGTTTTGTCGATGCCGAGTATCTCACACAGTCTCCTGCAAACAGCCGAATCGAAATTTCTTCCTTGATCAGAGTGCAGAGTGCGACAACACTTCGCGACATTTCGCACATTATTCCAGTAGAACCGTTCTCGAACTTTTTGTAAAGTCTTCGTAACACCAAAATGACCCCCAGTCGGACTGCCATTGAGTCCCTTAAGGACTGTTGATACTCTTGTCTTTGGGAGTATTAATTGCCATCTGAATGCTTTTCCATCGTCAGACTCCCATTTGCGATACAGCACACCATTTCTTAGATAGAGAGAGTCCCAAAGAGCCCAGTTACGCTTCGTTGTAGGATGGAAAGGGGCGATGTCTTGCCAGCTAGGCTTTCCGCCTGTTGACTCTTTAAAATCAATTATTGGTTTTATTTTAGGATCAGCTAGTTGGTCTTTCCGGACTCTCTCGTCACTCCATGGATCTGATTCTGATGTTGATGGTGTTGGTGAACTACAGGATCTACCATGCCAAATTTCTTTTCAACTCTAGGGCAGTATTTGCAGTTCTCCGAGCATGGTCTTCTCGAAAGAGCATCTGCGTTTCCCTGCACTGATCCTTTTCGGTGGCGAATTTCCATGTCATATTCCTGTAATCTCTGTATCCATCTGGCTATTTGACCTTCTGGATTTTTAAAATTCAATAGCCAGGTTAATGAAGCATGATCTGCACGAAGCAGAAACCTTCGACCGTAGAGGTAAGGGTGGAAGTTCTCTACGGCCTTTACAATAGCCAGAAGTTCCTTCCTGGTCACACAATAATTCCTTTCCGGTTTGGACAGACACTTACTGAAATAGTCGATGACACGCTCCTGTCCATCTATTTCTTGGGACAACACAGCTCCGATGCATTCATGGCCTGTATCCGTATCCAGAATAAATTGCTTTCCAATTTCAGGATATGCCAGGATGGGAGCAGATGTTAGGGCGTCTTTGAGCTTGTTGAAGGCGTTGTCACACTCGTCCGTCCAGATGAATTTCTGTTTCGCTTCGGTCAGCTTATGGAGTGGTCTGGTGATTGTTGAGAAGTTTTTCACGAATTTCCGGTAATACGTGCATAAGCCTAAGAAACTCCGGAGCTGGTGAACATCCATCGGGCAGGTCCAATGTCTTACAGCCGATATCTTATCCGGGTCTGTACGAATACCTTCTGCCGAAATGATATGCTCAAGATAGATGACTTCACGCCTGAATAGATGGCACTTGGACGGGCTTAATTTCAGGTTAGCTTCCTTTAGTTTTGCAATACACGTCTAACATTTTGAAGATGTTCTTCAAAGGAACGCCCCAGGATGATGATGCCATCGAGGTAAACCAGGCAGGCTTCATAAGAAAGCCCTCCTAGAACTGTTTCCATAAGGCGTTCAAATGCTGCCGGTGCATTACACAAGCCGAAAGGCATAACCTTAAACTGCCATAGCCCCTGTCCCGTGATGAAAGCCGTCTTCTCTTTATCTTCAGGATGGATTTCTACTTGCCAATACCCACTCTTGAGGTCCAGGGTGGAAAACCAGGTATTGCCGGCAAGTGTATCAAGCGTGTCATCTTTCCTTGGCAAAAGGTAGCTGTACTTCTTGGTGACATCATTCAACCGGCGATAATCCACACAAAATCTGGTAGAGCCGTCCTTCTTCCTTACTAAGACGATGGGGGATGACCAAGGACTTCATGACGACTCAATTACGTCATTATCTTGCATTTCTTTAATTAGTGTTTGGATTTCTTGTTTAGCGAATGGTAGTCGTCTGGGGTGCTGCCTAATAGGAGGATGCTCTCCTGTATCAATTCGGTGTTTTACTAGTTGAGTCCTTCCAAAGTCCTCAGATGTTCGAGAAAATAAGTCCTGGAATTCTTTTATCAACTATGTAGCAGCACACCTCTGTTTTTCATCTAAATCTGTATCCTGCAGCAAATTTTTGACTAGATCGTCTAAGAAACGTCCTGACTATTGCACTTTCGGTCTATACAAGTGACAGGAGTGCAAGTTTCTAGTACCTCTCCTTTCTGTATAATCTTTGTCTTATCATTGATGTTAGCCATTCTCACTGGGATGACTGACTTTGAGAGATGCACTACCGACGAAGCTATCAACACTCCTGCTCTGGCACAGCCTATGTCAGGATAATCCATTACACCAAATCGGAATTTTCGGTCATCTGCTACCAAACCGGGTATTACACATTCAGTCCTAGGCGATAAGGAGATGTCAGTTTTGGCTATTATTTTCTGGTTGGATTCCAGTTCAGTGTGTAGTCCAAAAAGAGTGATGTCTTCAAATTTTGAATTCATTTTACTATTTCCGAAATCCAGTTTAAAATCGTATTTCCACAGAAAATCTAGTCCAAGAATGCAAGGGTCGGTAATTTCTGCTACAAATGCCATATGATGGTAGTTTATATTTCCAAAGCGTATAGTGAGGTTGACTTTTCCATGAATATAAATCTTATCTCCCGTCACTGTCTGTAAAGTAATGCAGGGCAGATTATTTTAAATTTTAATTTTCGTGCCAGATCTTCTCTTATTATGGCCACATTGGCTCCAGTGTCGACAACCATACGGCATGAGATGTCACCAATTTGTCCTATCGCGTAAAGTCCATTGTCACCGCCACTTATGAATGAAATTTGAAATACTTTGAAACGGGGTTGTTGACTATTTCCACCACTTCTAGAAATCCGGCACTTCCTACGGACGTGTCCGGCTGTACCACAAGTCCAACAACGAATTTCCGTACTTCCGCCATCTTTGTGCTCTTTTAACCTCCGAATTTCTCTTCGCAGATCATCGATCTGTTTTACGAAATCAGAGTCCGAATCCGCAGCAGAGACAGCTCTGATTGAGTGTCGGTCCTTGCGTGTGGCCTGCTGGGCAACCTCTATTTTGTGTGCAAAGACTAAAGCAGATCCTGTGTCTTTGACATCTGCTAGTCTAAGAGCCTTCTGTGTTTCCAGATCCCGCACACTATCGATGAAGTGCTGGAGAGCTAGATCTTGACGTGTCTCAACCGGGCAATCAGAAAATGCTAAATGTGAAAGTCGCTGAATATCTGCAGCTAATTATTGCAGACTTTCACCCGCTTTTTGATAGCGGGGCTTTAACTGCAATTGGCTGTATTCTTTAGTGCACTTCTCTCCAAACCGCAGCTCAAGTGCACTCGATAGAGCTTGGAAATCATGTCTTTACTCCTCCGTGAGAGTCTCAAGGATGTCGGCAGTGTCTCCTCTTAACGAAGCTGCCAAGTGAAACGCTTTGGCTTGAGGATTCCATCCATTAGCTTCCGCTACCATAGTAAACTGTGTTTTGTATACTTGCCAGGATGTTTTTCCGTCGAATGTTGAGAGTTTAATCGTCACTAGGGTAGGTGCAAATATCACTTTGGATTCCTCGTGTTCATGGGACATCTGCTTCTACAGGCTTCTATCTCCTTCCCAAATTTCTGTACAAATTCTTTTCCGATGTCTTCTCGAACCTTGTCAATACTTTCTTCCATCTTCAAAACTTCCACTGAATTTGAGAATAAGGTAGTTTCCACTGAAACTACCTTATTCTCAAATGAAACCATCTTATCTTCAATTGCATTCATCTTCTCCTGAATGACATTGGAGAATTCCTCTTTAACACTTGCGATGTCCTTCTTAAGCTCCTGCTCCATTCTTTCTTGACCGGAACGCATCTCTTTCTCCAATCCTTCTTGTCCAGCTTCCATAGATTTCTTCATCTCAGCCAATAGAGCCAGTAACTCACCATTACCGCTATCGGCCATCGTAGCCTGAGATCTCGTTTTCACCATACAATGTTGACCACTATCTCACTTCTGACACCAAATGTTACGAAATTTCCGGGGTTCGTTTGAATAGTGGATGTTATATGGTGTGGAGAACGCTCAATCAGCAGGCGGCAGTATAAAAATTAACAACGACGTTTATTTACACGAAGACACACAGGACAGCACAAAAACGACAACTATATACAGCATAGAAGACGATTATCTTCAGCCGAGACGTGCAGCATACACAGCAGCATACAACAATACTCTACTGCAGACAGTAGTGCACAGCTTAGTTCAGCACTAGCTTCACTCCGTCGCTGCTCTGCTAATCCCTGGAAGACCAGTTCTTCACCGTCAATTCCGACTACCCTCTCCGACCACCCTGCTCTGGCAGCTGTAGACCCTTTTATAGGTCTCAGGAGGCGGGGCTACAAGCCTCTCAACCATTCAAGAACGTTTCAGGCGTATCTCGGTTCTTACTGGACGGATCGGAGAAAGTTCTCGATGTTTCGGGTATAATCTATTTTGGCACAAATGGTCGCCAAGTTTGTCACCAAGCTCCGGGACCTCCGACACGACACCCAGACTCCGTCCAATACAGATGACTGTAAAACATTCTTTCCGATGATGGAACCAAATATGCTGGGAAGCAGCATTACGGATTCGTAATAATATCATTAAAAAAATTGAAATCTGCTATCGCAAATTTCAAGTTATCATGTGAGAAGATTATTCTTTTAAATCAAATGATATCAATCCGACAGAATAACACCATGTTCTCACATGACTCATATTTCGCAATCACCAACATTTAGAAAAGGCGATAATTTTTGGCCACCTCAAAATCAATCGAGTTCTAAAAATTTTTTTCTCAAAGCCCGATTTTTTTTTTTTTTTTTTTTTTTTTTTTTTTTGAAAAACGTTTAAATCGGTTTGAAACAATCACGTTATTATCAGATTACGCATTCGTTGATATTTAGTATTACCGATGTTAGAAAACTTGTTTGGAATGATCACGTGAATACTGTAATGCGCTATCATCAACTTTTATAAAAAAAAAAAATTCTCCCTTCTCAAAATCGTTCGAACTCTAAAACTTTTTTTACCATTTAGAAAAATTGAAAAAATTTTTTTAATTATATAGAACTTACGATACCACCGCTCGCTGTTGACTCCCTTTTCCTTCTTTGTGCTTTTTCAGGCGATTACTTCTTACAACCTTGCTCTTTATTGGCTATTTGGCTAGAGTCGAGTACATGACGGACTTCGAGCAAAGTTGTAATTTTTTATTGGCGATAAGTCGCCAAATGTGTCAACCTTCTTTATCATCTTCTAATAACCCTAAAAGGTCATGGGAGTAAAGTCTCGGCTTAGGAACAGGACTTCAGGTTCGATTCCACCGAAGAATCGCCGTGTAAGCGGCTCTGGTGCACGTTAAATTCGTTGGGGTCAAACGTCCTTTCGCTAGTGTGGTGTAATATGGAAGTTTGGATAGAGGGGTGCTAGTTCAGATATCTTCCTCGTCATCTGACCGCAGTTCAAAATCATGCGGTCCATCCCAAAATAGTCCTAGTGTTGCTTTAAAAATGGAACTTTAATATAACTAAACTAAACTAATAACCCTGAAAGCAAAAAATTGATTCCTCAAAAATGATAAATTGCCAGTTTTCTACCCGTGCATTTTGTGACTTCAAAAATCTAAAATCGGAAGAACATCATGTTCTCACATGATAATAAATTGCACAAATATGGTATGTGAAGAACTTTTTGAATCTCCTTCACAAACTCGTCTTAATGTCTATAGAAGCTCTAAATCAGTCAGTTTATACCTTCGAGTGCATGTTCTAACTTAAGGTAGAAGCCGCATGGAATCCATAAATATCCCTGAATTCTCAATTAATCAACTCGATAAACTTCGAAAAGAGAAAGCGACATCTAATTGAATTGTAAAAAAAAAAAAAAAAAAAAAAGCACTTAAGGGGATTGATATTCTAATCAAATGCAGATATTAGTTAAAATTTCAAATTGAATAATATTTTGTTATATTTTCTCAGAATTCGACCTTTAATTGATTAAGTTTGTGGTTAAAAATCAGAAAATACGCTATTAAACCTTCTGGAAAGGGATATCAAATATCCAATGTTTCCGCATAACGATGAAAAAGTTGCGACAGACCTTATTCTGACAGTTCGGTTTCAACTTAAACGGTGTAGTATTTAACAGTATGAATATTATTTGCCCGGATTTCATGAACGACAAGGTCTCTGTGCAACACAGCGCGATTTTACTAAGTTATAGGTGAGCTAAGTGCATGTGATTTCTTGAATTCGTTGTTGCTTTTTGTGTAGTTCCGTCAATATGCAGAGGTTTAAACTAAGTCTACAAGCTTGAAAGTTCATAATATTCTATCGCTTTTATTTATTAAATGGTGTGTAGTATTACTGTTAACCTTATGCCCTGGTTTGTACCATAATATTTTCTATATGTGAGAACTCTTAGCTCTTTTCTATAGTATCTACTGCTAACTTAGAAGTTAGAAGCTTCAATTTACTATTCAAGTATGCTTAAAATATTATTTGATTGCAAATCAATTTCAAACTTTAAAAAAAAAATGTCTCCTCTTCAGTAACAAAGAATTGCTAAACTTCATAATCTGTTAGCAGATTAGTGCACTGAGTTTCGTTTTAATAATTATAAGTGATAATCGACAATTTCGCATTAAGCACTCAGCACGAGGAAACCTGAAGATCCCAAAGGAAAAATGCTCTTGCGGATGAAAATTTTCAGTTACATATCACAAAGATAAAGAATGTTAAGTGGATGGGAGTCTTAGAAAACTTAGCTTTAAACGTAGGGAATATAGTAAAATTATTGAATGAATGATATTGTTTCGTTCTACCAAATATAGTTGCCAGCCATGATATAAGCTTATTCTCATAAACAATGGCGGATTCAAGCATCTTGCAGCCCCAAGCAGTGCACATTTTCAGACCCGGCCTTTACTTCACTTTTACTCACTTGGTCATGGTCACTTTTACCATGTTAATAATTTATTTTTTTAATATTTTTTATTTCATTAATTTTATGAATATATATTTGTATATATCTAAGATTTTTGACTTTTGGCAAAATATCGAGTTTGAATTCGTAAACATTTATAATACAGCTATGCTTTATTATAAATGCCCATCCCATTCCTGTCGAAGCTATTGCTTTAAAGAGTTCAAACTTTTATGCCATTTAATGCAAGGCCTAGATTTCAAAATGGACCATACACTGTAATCATGGGATTGAGATTCGGCGAGTATTGTGCCACCGCTCCAGATGATATCACGTCCGGAAAATGCGCCCTGCACCACTCTTCTGTGAGCTGATGCGGAGTCTTGTTGAAATTCCCACTTTACATTGCCCAAGTGCGTTTAGGCCCACGGAAATACAACAGCTTCTAGAATGTTCCGCTAATAACTTTTTGACTTATTTTAACGCCCTCTTCCACAAAAACCGCTTTGTGTTTGCCGGTGTTTTGCCGCTTGCGTGGATTCCCCCCAGACCAGAATCGACTTCTGATTTTTGCGATGTTCAACATTTGCTGAAGTGCTTGGAGTGTCTACAGACTAGATCGTATAGTTCTAGAAATTACGAGCTTTTGGACGGTAAAGAGCTTCTCATTAGTGGAAAGGTATCTCTTTCAGCGCTGCCTTGCATTTCAAAAGTTTTCGGCGTCTTTGGAGCCGCACGAGTTTATCTTCTTCAGTGAGAAGTTGAACTTTTTAGAGCTTGTAAGGCTTCAGTCCCAGCTCATTCATTGCCATTAGCTGCACTGATAGGTCACTTATTACCAGTTCAAGAACGATCTTTCTCGTGGAAATCCTCAAATTTCATTGAACTCGCTTTTTAATAATCTCACGGCTATTGAAAGTGTTCACCACACGTTTTCGTTCACTTCCTTGGCTTTAACAATCATTGCTAAGCTCTTTGAAAAGATAGATTACAACAGACACTGTCTGCCGAGGCACATTAAGGAAACGAACGACTTTATACTGTCGTTTTCCTTGCTTCAACAACTCTAAAATAACAGATCTTTTGCTTGTCATTCTAAAAAAGCCAAAAATAATACGTAAACTAAAAGATACATTATAAAATATGTTATAATTGAAGTGGTAGACAAAAAGAAATGAACAAAAATTAAAAAGAAATTAATGAACTTCTATGATGTAAAAACTTTGTCTGAGTTTTTTTGCCACACCCTGTATATTCTCACTGTATACCTCGAATACGAAAGTAAAGAACTGAATTTTTTCAGTTCACAGTTTTTTGGAGGAAAATTCACAAAATAAAGATCTATTTTTTTTTCTTTTACTTTTTCGTGTGTAAAGAAAAAGTATTGCAATCGTCAAAAAAAAAAAATCGAATCAAGATTTTGATGAATTTTAATTTTTCGGAACTCCCCGAGTATGAAAATACATTTTTGGAATTATGTATTTCGTCTGTCTATGAATTCGGTAACTCAAAAACGCTTTGAGCTAATTAGATTAAATTTGGTATGTGAACTTTTCATCTCCTTCCTGATTTCTATTAACTTTTGAACCAAATCCATTTACAGGAAATCTGGCTGGTCGAATACAAGTAAACACAATAATTGCAAAACGCAAAGAGCTAGATGGATTAAATTTGGTACGCAGATTTAACATCTAAATTGTAGACCCGTTTCCAGTTTGAAAATAAATCCGATTGAGGATGGGCATCTGTGCATCAATACATTCGCTTTAATGTGAACGCGATAGCTCAAAAACGCGTTCTTATAAAACTTAGATAAATGAAATTTGGTACATGGTTTTAATATCTAAAATATAGATCCTAATGAAATTCTGAATGAAATAAAAGGTATGACTGGTTGTTATCTGCACATCTTCCTGCATGGAATCGTGATAGCTCAAAAATGCAAAGATTCAAATAAATAAAACATGGTATATGATCTTATTAATGAAATTGTATTATTTCTTGAATTTTGATTTCATTCGATTTTAAAATATATTTTCAGTCTTCTTTAGTATACTACAAAACCCAAAACTCTCAAGTGCTTGACTCTGAAAATAAAAATCCGAGTACTCCTCATGCTCAATGTTTTGCCAGAATTCTACTATATTATGCGTTTACGGAAAGAAGAAGGACATCTTTATTAGAGAAATACCGTTACCACTCCTACCGGTTCATGGTACCGGTATTACCACTCCTGCCAGTTCATGGGGGCCGCGGTGGCCTGGTGGTAAGATCTCGGCTTGTGAACCGTAGGGTTTCAGGTTCGAGACTCGATTCCACCGAAGAACCGTCTTGTAAGGGGGTCTGTTGCACGTTAAATCCGTCATGCCAAACGTCCTCCCGCTGGTGTGGTGTGGTGTGGAGAGGGGGTGCCAGCTCAGGTGTCGTCCTCGTCATCTGACCGCGGTTCAAAATTACGAGGTCCGTCCCAAAATAGCCCTCGTTGCTTTGCAACGGAACGTTAATATAACTAAACTAAACCTACCGGTTCATGAATAACATCTGCCTGGGTTGTTTCAGCATCGGTTGATATTAACTCTTCTGAGCTATCTCTCACTCATGTACGATGCAGTAGCACACAGTGCTTCACACTTTCGTTACAATTTTGCACTATCATGCAAGTATTTAACAGAATCATTAAATACTCGTATTGTTCACTTTTTTGCTATGCTAGTAAATAAATTTAGAAATGTATTTTTCAGTTTCCGATATCTTTGTTTGGTAAAAGTTTTCGCCAAAAAAAAAATTGGGGGAGGAGGGAATAAGGACAAAAGTTAACAATCTATAGAAGGAGATCTATAGACGTACGGAAAAGCATATTCTTATGTTTTATTCTATAGAAAATCGGGAGCAGCGGTGGCTTGGTGGTAAAGTCCCAACTTCGGAACCGAAGGATTTCAGGTGTCGTCCCAGTCATCTGACCGCGGTTCAAAATGACGATATCCACCCCCAAATAACCCTAGTGTTGCTTTAAAACGGCACGTTAATATAACTAAACCGAACTCTGTCGAATGTCGTTATTCTCTGTATAAGTTTATTTCTTTACTTCAGTCATAAAATTACATTTTCACTCCATTAAGAAATCTCATCAGAAAATCATAAATACTTCATGAAAAAACTATAAAACAGTAGTGAAATAATTTATTGAGAGGGTTTTGATGTTATTAAAAGCTTGGTACTGAATTTTCCGTTTCGGGACATAGAGTTTTAGTCTCGAAACTCGATTCCATAGAAGAATCTTTATTTAAGCGAGTCTAGCGCCCACTAAATTAGTGTGGGATGGATTTTGCATGCGCTGATGGAATGCATTACTAATGAGAATGTTTGTTTTAGCTCAAGACCTCAAAAAATTAACTTTATAATGATGAATCTATGAAAATGGTTGAATTTGAATTCATTGCGGCAATAAAATCGATTGTTAAAATAATGCAATAAAAATATTTTTAAAAACAATTATCAAAAATCAAGACAAAATTTACACAACAGTTAAATTGATATCATGAAAAATATAATTTTCTGAATTTTAAAACAGTCTAAACCCATCTTTGTGCTGTAATATTTTCGCAGGCTATCCTGGAAAAACAACAAAATCAACTAAAATTTGATTTAATTAGGATTCTTATTGAAATTTTTAAAAATAGCTCCGAAGTGCGTTTTCCCACTCTTCAAGGTATATTTGAAAAAGATTTGATTTCTAGATAGAATTAATAGCGCCAAACACAGACATATCCTCTATCAGCGCAAAATACCTTACGATAACTGCTAGGACATCTTCACAATATTGTACTGAATACTATTGCAGAAATATCGGACAGTATTGTTACAAACCTGCAATTCGGCTTCCCAACATAGTTTGTTCCACTATCAGAAAGAAAGTTTTACAGTCATCTGAATGGGACGGAGTCCAGGTGTGCGTCGGAGGTCCCAGAGCTTGGCGACAAGTTTGGCGACCATTTGACGATTTTGGCTCCAAAATAGATTGTACCCGAAACTTCGAGAATTTTCCCGATCCGTCCAGTTGGAACCGAGATACGCCTCGAACGTTCCTGATTGGTTGAGAGGCTTCTAGCCCCGCCTCCCGAGACCTATAAAAGGAAGCAGCCGCAGCTGCCAGAGGAAGGTAGACGACAGGGTAGTCCGAGTTCGAGAGCAGCGGTCAGTCAGAAGGAGTCCGAGTTGGAGAAGTCGAAGACAGAGCAATCGGAAACGACGGAGTCAAGCTAGTGCTGAACTGAGCTGTGCGCTACTGTCTGCAGTAGATTCTGGTTGTATGCTGCTGTGTGTGCTGTTGTATGCTACACGTCTCGGGTGAAGATAATCGTCTTCTGTGCTGTATATAGTTATCGTTTTTGTGCTGTCCTGTGTGTCTTCGTGTAAATAAACGTCGTTGTTTCTTTTTCTACTGCCGCCTGCTTATTGAGCGTTCTTTACACCATATCACGTCCGCTATCCAAACGAACCCCGGTAAAAAATTTCGTAACAGTATCTTATGGAAGACACTTATTCTCCTATATTATTAACCATATGCCCACACTATTTTCGTAAGGCATTCAAAAATAGGTTGACACACTCATGTGTCATTCTATTTTTTTCCAACTTTACAAAATTATACACAATTTTGTTTTTTATAGTATAAGATTAGAGGTTAAATAAATAAATGGTACACTTATGAAATAACACTTTTTTATTCTTAAAATCGGGCACAAAATTTAGAAAATAAGGCGTCATATTTATGCAGACATTATTTAAATTCGTACTTTCA
Organism: Argiope aurantia; assembly: GCA_026543865.1. Classification (NCBI taxonomy): domain Eukaryota; kingdom Metazoa; phylum Arthropoda; class Arachnida; order Araneae; family Araneidae; genus Argiope; species Argiope aurantia. The sequence continues at coordinate 135,886 of JAPMOR010115912.1, forward strand.
TTGCAACAACCATATCTTTCTTTTTTTAATCGTCAGTGATCTGGTGAGAAATTAATTTTCTTTAAACACAGAAGATTTGTGGCAATTTGATTCTAATATTCAAAAAAAAAAAAAAGATATCATCATTAGCCAACTCGATATTCTACATTATGGTCTCTTGAAACTTGCACCCTATACCAAGTTCAACTTTATTTTTTGTTTTAGTCCACATTAATGTCAAGTTTTTAAATCTGTGCATTACTTTTGCTATCGTCCTGACCTAGGTGCAAGAAAAGGGGGGAGGGATACAAGGATGGAGTTAAACGAGTCATGACCCACCCATCCCCCAAACCCTCATATTTTGTAATCTGGAAAAAAGTTATTGTTTGATGGTGTGTGTAGTGATATTTTAAAGTCTAATTTAAAATTTAATTAATTTCCTAATTTTCAGCTTAAATTAGCTCAATTTAACTTCATTCTAAATTGTTATTTAATGATCCAATTCCAACTTTTTATTTAATTTTTTTTAACACACTCTCTAGAAAACTGATACCTTAAACATTTTCTCAAGCTCCGAGTGAAGGGATAAAAACCCCAAATTCTTACAACATTCTTTTAAAGATTCCTAATCTACACTTGCCAAAGAAATCTCTACCAAAATCTCATAGTAAAATCACTGAAGGAACAAATTTCCATCTTTTTTGCTATTGTGTCGCGATGCAGACTGACGCATCTGTTATCGCTTTTTCTCTGTACATAATAGGGTTATTGTATCTTTGTGTTTGAGTTATTGTATTTACATGCATGAGAAAATACAGAGTGAACAGACGGTCAACCTTTAAACAGATTTGTTTCAAATTTGATAAGAGTTAATATTTTAGATACTAATCATATGTACAAAATTTTATCTATATAGCTCTTTACGTTTTGTAAAAATTTAGTTCATTTGTATTCAACGATCTGATTGACAAACTTCCTTAGAAGGTATTTCGATCTAAACTTGATAGGAATTTACAATTGTGCTCTAAAATCCCTGTTCTAGATTTCATCCATATAGCTTCAAGGCGATTTTGAGTTATTGTATTATCAACAAGTATTGCCTGAAATACTTCTCAATAGAAGATAGGCTTTCCTGTGCAGTAAGCTTTGCTACTGAATTTGTCCAAAGTTTTGCATTAGATGATGTTATTAAGATTTCTGATGCTTTAAAGGCACGCCCAATTCAATTATAAGTTGAACTCTACAATTAATTATTTATTTTATAATATATGAAATATTAATCAGCTATTTAAATTGTTATGTTATATATTTCACTTGAAGCTTTGCGAAATAAAAATCTTTCTTGTTATATTTACTTGCAGCTTTATACTTTCATTATGCTTTCTATTGTGATATGCCTTTTTTTTTATATATATATACAGTGGCTCAAACAATTGAGAGTACACTTTACTTTTACTTGATAAATCCGACTTTCAATAGATATAACATATTACCCAGAAGTGCAAAAATGTTTTTATTTTTACACAAAACAAATGGTTTAATTTAAAGTAAAAATAAAGAAACATCAACGAAAAACTTCTAAACTGAAAAGTTTCAGAAGCATTTTAAATAAATATACGCAGATTTTTGCCTCAAAAAATTGAGAATACACCAATGAAGTTTTTGTAATATCTCGTATAGAAAGGAAGTGACAATGTTTAATTGCATCTCTTTTGGTTTTTATTACGGCCTTTAAACGTCTTGGTACCAATTCGACCAATTTTTGTAGTACCTGAAGATATTTTAACCCATTCTTCTTGCAACACTTGTTTTAAATGGGTTTTGTTTTTAATTTTGTGTTTTTGAACCACTATTTCGAGTGTATCCCACAGATATTCAGTGGCATTGATGTCGGTGTACTATGGTGGTGTGTGTGACTGCTGTTTGCAATTTAAAAGACGCCACATTTTGACGTACGTGCATTCTTTTTGGGTCGTTATCCTGCTGGAAAATGAAATTTCCCAAACTCAAATTTTTAATACTTTTCTTTAGATTGCTGTGACCATATGGTTCATCCAAACCTGTTGCAGAAATTTCTCAAATCATAAGCAGAAATGTAAGTGCCGAAACCGTGCTAAATTTAATTAGACGAACTGGATATAAAAGTCGAATTGTTATTGTGGTGGCTCTGTCATGATTTGGGGCTGTATGTCTTCATCTGGGGTAGGAAATTTAGTTCTTATAAATGACATTATAAACCATATGGTTTACTTGGATATACTTCGCAATAATATAGAGGAAAGTGTTAAGAATTCAGTTAACCACGTGGTCTTCCTGAGCGGAGCTAGCTGTCAATCATGTAAATATCACATGGTCTCACTGTTGTTAGTATATTTTTTTTCCAGTAGATACGAACTTGACTTCTGTACTAGGGTCAGTGTGATTTCGGTTCTCTCTCTCCCGAGAAATTTTATGTGTAGTTCTCTAGGCCTACTACACTATGGCGTATTCATGTACCTTTTGTTGTTGATGTTACCAATAAACCACATAAAAGACAACATGTGTGTTCAAGTCATTTCACCCAGGACACAATCTTCACTATCGAATAAATTATTGTGTAATCATGAAATGCAATAATTTTTTATAGAAAGTGCTACAAATTTGGGTACAGATTGAAATTCCATTTTCCAGCAGGACTATGACCCAAATAGAATGCGCGTAACGTCAAAATGTGGTGTATTTTTCATTGAAAACAGCAGTCACACACACCACCACAGTACACCGACATCAATACCACTGAATATATGTGGGCTACACTCGAAATAGTGGTTCAAAAACGCACAATTAGAAACAAAACCCATTTAAAACAAGTGTTGCGAGAAGAATGGGTTAAAATATCATCAGATACCACAAAAACTGGTCGATTCGATACCAAGCCGTTTAAAGGTCATTATAAAAGCCAAAAGAGTTGCAATTCAATATTGTCACTTCCTTTCTATGCGAAATATTACAAAAATTTCTTTGGAGTATTCTCAATTTTTTGAGGCTAAAATTGGCTTTTGTTTATTTAAAATGCTTCTAAAACTTTTCAATTTAGAAGTTTTTCGTTGTTTTTTCTTTATTTTTACTTTAAATTAAACCATCTGTTATGTGTAAAAATAAAAACATGTTTGCACTTCCCGGTAATATGCTATTTATGATGAAAGTCGGATTTATCAAGTAAACAAGTTGTGGTGGACCTGCTTTCATGAAAATGACGTCACAGTTTAAGTTGCGTGATCCTGCAAGCGATTTATTATACGTGCACGAGATATTATTATATTGCATTTTATTATACTGCAACTGTATCTTTTTTTTCTTTCTCTTCTTAATGTTTCGGTTAAATAAAGATGTTATGTTTGTTACACCGCCATTGAATTTAAATATTATAGACAACATCCACATTGGTGACCCGAGAAGCAAATGGAAATCATTTCCGATTTTGAAAAATAATCAAATGAAGTCATCAGAAAATTCTGAAAAAATGGCGAATCTGATTGTTTAACGTAAAAACTACGTTATCTATCACCTTACTCGAAGCTTTTGAAATCCATCATCATCAAAATCCTCCGTACTCCATCTTCAAAAATTATACGTTAATAAAAAAGAATTTTTTCTGCTTGCGATGGTGAAAATATTTTGAAAATCCGTCCAATAATTCAAAAGTTATAAGCAAGTAAAAATCTTCATAGACTGTAACTAGAACATTCTCGTTTGAAGCAATTCAAGTAAAAAACTGGGAAATACAATGAGATTTTTTCATCACTCAAACCCTCTCTGGATCAAATGAAAACAATATGTAAGTTGCCTTTTATCAAAAATTAGGAAAAATTATGGGTGGATCCTAGCACAGCCCACCTCTTGGCTTCTTTTTGAAATCTCGCCAAACGAGTGGCGATAACGTCGCCAATGGCAACCTAGACGGATTTTTTTAATATTTATTTTTAATTTATTCATTTAATTTATTCGCCAAGAGGTGGGCCCATCTAGGATTTTACCAAAATTATAACTATTTTTAGTGTTTCCTGATCTTATTTCATCTTGAACAGTAGTCCTATGAAACCTTCAAAAGTCGTCCTATAGCGCCAATGTTTATTTTTTATTCACGCCAAAACCGAATTTTCTCCATAGACTCAGCACTAAAAGTATGGCATCGTTGAACTATATTTGGCGACATTCTGATTTATTTTAAACTCAAAAAATCTAAAATTTAGCCAATAGTTAAATGATCTAAAGTGAATTTGACCTCGCTTATTTCAAACATGCCTGATGATAATAAAGATTCCGCCATTAACGACGTCATAATTTCTCGTGTTGGCATCAAATTACCACCCTTTTGGAAGGCTAACCCTGCATTATGGTTTGTACAGCTTGATGAACAATTTGTCTTGGCCGGAATTACTGCTGATGATACCAAATTTAATTATGTTATTTCTGCAGTTGATTCTGATGTTTTAAATTCTGTTAGTGACATAATCTTGAAAGCGTCCGATAACGATAAATATACTATTTAAAAAAAAACGTTTGATTGAATTACATTCCGAAAGTGAGGCTTCAAAAGCTCGTACACTCTTACAAGGAGCTTGGCGACCAGATGCCTCAATTGTTAACACGCATGAAGGCCTTGGCTGGTGAGACTGTTGGCGAACCACTATTAAAATCTTTTTGGCTAGGTAGACTTCCAAACGGCACTCAAACGATCTTAGCTGCTTCGAGAGAAGATTTGGGTGGTTTGGCATCCATCGCAGATAAAATTAGTGATTTGACATGCCATTCAAATATTAATATATTTCAGGTGATACCTACAACTTCCGATACCCGATTTACTCAACTTGAGCAGCAAGTCGCTCTGCTAACTACATTGGTTGGCGAGTTTACTTCAACAATACGCCGAACACGTTCTCCAAGTAGGAATAAATTGTTTAGCTACTGACGCAGCCGCTCTCGAGACCGGTTCCTGAAATATAAAGAACCTTCAAATGACATCTGCTTTTATCATACTAATTTTGGCAAAAATGCAAAAAAATGTAATTTACCTTGCTCTTTCAACTCTAAGGAAAATTAAATGAGCGATCGTCCACTGATCTTGGAAACGATCGCTTAATAAATCGAATCATGTTGGCCGATAAAAATAGTACATTGAAATTATTAGTGGATACTGGGGCAGATGTGTCAGTTTTGCCGAAATATTATTTTGCGGATCTCTCAAATAAACTACTTCTTATAGCCGCTAATGGTACAAAAATACCGACTTTTGGTCGAAAGCACCTGACTCTAGATTTGAATTTGCGTCAAACTTTTACTTGGTCTTTTATAATTGCAAATGTTAATCAACCAATACTCGGCATTGACTTCTTGAAACACTATAATCTTTTGGTGGATGTTAAAAGTGGCTGTTTGATTGATGGCATAACTAAATTAGCTACGCAAGGCAAATACACAAGCACTAAATTACTAACGTCTGGTATATCAATATTGCTTGGTGATTCTGAGTTTTACGGAATTTTATCGCAATTTCCGGAACTCACCAATCCCTCTCAGCCAACGAAAAACAATAAACCCACTAAAATCCATCAATTTATTGAAACAACTGGGCAACCAGTATTTTCAAAACCTCGTCGCTTATTTCCCGAGTTGCTTAAAAAAGCACGTCAGGAATTTGAATTTTTAATGTCTCAAGGGATTGTGCGTCCTTCTAGCAGTCCTTGGACAAGTCCTCTACACATTGTAAAAAAATCTAACGGCGAATGGAGACCCTGTGGTGACTACCGTCGTTTGAATGCAATTACCATACCTAATAGGTTTCCGGTACCTCATAATCAAGATTGTACTCAAATTTTATCCAATAAAACCCTTTTTCCACCCTAGATTTGATGAGAGCTTATCATCAAATTCCGGTTAATCCGACTGACATACCAAAAACAGCTATTAAAACTCCATTTGGTCTTTTCGAATATGTTTTTATGTCTTTTGGCTTACGAAACGCCGGCCAAACTGTTCAACACTATATGCATCGTTTTGTCTAACTTGGATTTCTGTGTACCTTATTTTGATGATGTACTAATTGCATCGAATAACGCAGAAGAACATAAACAGCATTTAAAACAAGTATTTGAGGGATTTTCTCAGCATGGTTTAAAACTCAACCCTTTGAAATGTGTTCTTGGACAACCATCAATAAAGTTTTTGGGATGTCTGATCACATCCGAAGGTGTCAAATCTCTACCAGAGAAGGTTGAGGTTATTTCTCAATTTCCTAAACCACAAAATATTACTGAGCTTAAGTGTTTTTGGTAATGCTTAATTTTTATCGTCGTTCTTTGCCTAATGCCGCGCAAACACAAGCTAGTTTACATGAACTTTTTAAAAATTCAAAAAAGGACGATAAGTGACCTGTTTCCTGGACAGACATCGCTTTGGAAGCTTTCGAGAAATGCAAAGCTGATATTGCTAACGCAGTTACTCTTACTTGCCTTGAACCTAATCAGCAGCTAACCATCATGGTCGATGCTTCTGACTTAGCTATTGGAGCCGTCCTTCATACTACTACATCCGATGGTCAAAAACCACTTGCATTTTATTCGTGAAAACTTTCACCTTCAGAACGTAAATATAGTACGTATGATAGGGAGCTTTTGGCGATACATGTAACCATTAAACATTTCCGATACTTATTGGAAGGTCAACATTTCATAATATTTACTGCTCGTCGACCTCTAACATTTGCTTTTACTAAAAAATCAAATTCTTCTTCTCCAAGACAGCTAAGATATCTCGATTTCATATCTCAGTTCAGCACTGATATTAGGCAGATATCGGGTTCAAAAAATGTAGTTGCCGACACATTGTCCAGAATCAACGGCGTGCAATTACAAAAAGTTGATTTTTCGGTCTTCGCGAATGCACAAGCTTCTGATGCAGAACTCCAAACAATTTTATCAAAGAATGAAATGTCACTCTTTTTAAAACCTCTCTCAACTGATCCTACTTCATTGAAACTCTACTGTGACGTCAGGAAGGACATAGTCAGACATTATGTACCAGACAGTTTCAGAAAGATAATTTCCCAATCTTTGCATAATGTCTCATCCAAGTATCCGTGCAACTAAGCGTCTTATTTCGGAGAGATTCGTATGGCCATCTATGCAAAAAGACATTTCAAATTAGACCCTTCATGTCAAAATTGTCAAAAATATAAGGTAATTAGACACACCAATAGTCCTCTGAAATCTTTCGATCTGCCTTCAGCGAGATTTATTCATGTTCATCTTGATCTCGTAGGACCTCTTCCGCCTTCAAATAACTGTGAATATTTACTCACCTGTATAGACCGTTTCACACGATGGCCTGAAGCAGTTCCAATCTCTGACATTTCTACCGAAACCGTTGCGCGTGCATTCATTGGTCAGTTGATCTCATGCTTCGGTTTACCTTCAGTCATCACGACGGATCAGGGACTGCAATTCGAAAGCAATTTGTTTTCCTTGCTGAGCAAACTTTTGGGTGTCCAAAGGATCAGAACAACTTCTTATCACCCATCTAGCAATGGAATAATCAAGTGATTTCACCGTTCGTTAAAGAAAAGTCTCAGATGTCACGCACCCACGAAATGGACTGAATCCTTTCCACTAGTTTTGCTTGGACTCAGAGCGGCATTAAAGGAGGATCTGTGGTGCACATCATCAAAATTGGTTTATGGCTCAACCCTGAGACTACCTACGGAATTTTTTGAGACCCCTTCACTTGACGTCTAACCTCACGATTTTTAAAAAAATTTACGAACTGTGATGTAGCAACTCAAACCTGCACCAGCTGCATCTCACGATAATAAAAAAGTATTCATACATCCAGCTTTAGAGTCTTGCGCTCATGTGTTCGTGCGCCACGACGCAATTAAGAAACCCTTGCAAGCACCGTATGATGGCCCTTACTGTCTACTCGGACGTACTGATAAAACTTTCACAATTTAGAAGAACGATAAAGAATCTACGATCAGCATTGATCGTGTGAAGCCCGCGTTTTTCGAAAATTCTCATCAGTCACCTGCACCAATCATATCATCAGCTACAGTTCCTTCTTCAAAGCAGTCAGTACCTTCTCCGTCGACTCCTAAGTTACCTTCGAATACTGCTCCACCACCTTATGTAACCAGATCTGACCGTCGAGTACGCTTTAACCCTCGTTATCACTAATCCAGTGTCTGCTGCATTCTAGAGGGGGAAGTACTGTGGTGGACCTGCTTTCATCAAAATGATGTCACAGTTTAATTTGCGTGATCCTGTAAGCGATTTATTATACTTGCACGAGATATTATTCTATTGCATGTTATTATACAGCAACTGTATCTTTTTTTTCTTTCTCTTCTTAATGTTTTGACTTAATTCCAGACTATCCATCTAGGTTTTCACATTGGCGACATTATCTCCACTCGTTTGGCGAGAATTGAAAAAGGCGCCAAGAGGTGGGCTGTGCTAGGATCCACCCGTTATTTTTGTTACGCCGTCATTGAATTTAAATATTATAGACAATATCCACAAAGTCAATTGTTTGAGCCATTGGATATCTAAAGAATTTATTTTCTAATATTAATGGTAGTCTTTCAAGAAATTTTTTATTTTAGTCATTTTCTTCCATGATATATATTCCCAAAATTATTATGATAAATATAAATTTATTTAACTGCTAATTAAGTTAAAAATATGTTGAGACTTGATATTAATTTAACCAGTTTATTAAAGAGGGAGTGAGGGGCTGACGATGCGCATTACTTAAACCTGCACGACTCCTAAGTCCACCACCGATAATAATAATGTAATTCATTTAATGCAAAAATTATGTCCAATACTCAAATATTATTTGAAGCATTCTGATATCGTATTTTTTCAAGAATCGTAAAACGAGCTATCTAGAAATAAAGTATAAGTTGTTTGCCAAATAAACATTATGTGTTCCACAGAGAAATGGACTTTGCTATTTCAATATATACTTTTATTAAAATGTAGGACTTAACTTAAGAATAATTTTTTTATATTTCTAAACTACCTTAGAAATTTAAAAACAAATTACCATATCATCTAGACTGAAAATTCCTTTATGATTTATTATTTTTTTTCTATCTTGGAAATGTTTGCCTTTACATGAAAGAAGAAGAAAAATGTCGTGTTAGCGAAGTGAAGTAAGAAACTAAATAAAGTAGTTTTCCATTCATTCCTGTAGAACTTATCTTTTTCTCTTTCCTCATCAAAAGTAGAATGAGAACCGATGAAACGTAAAATAGAATAGAAAACCTTAGGTATTTGTAGTAAAGTCGTGGCTTTGATCGAAATTTTTAATAACCAGCGTTTTTCATCATTTAACTGTGATATTTTCCAATCACATATTTCGTCAATCTTTCACGAATTACATTACAGTCTAGCCTTAGGGTGAGAAAGATGTAAATATTATGAAATAATATTTTACACAACAAAGTGAGTTTATTTAATGCAGTATGTTCAAGAAGTTAAAGTATTAACTATATGAATTTATTTTTTGTTATCGTTTTAACTTGCATATATATTTCAGATTTAATAATAAACAAAATTTGTATCGTAAACACATTGTATTAATTTAATTTTTTTTTTTTCTGCAGGAAAACTTCAGAATGTGACAATTAATAGGTAAGCTGTTTTTGCTGATGGATTCTTTAAAATATATTTATTAATCCAGTTTTTATTTTTTATTTACAGTTTTCAAATAAATTTAATTATTGAAAAGAATTTTATTTCTACGATTAATGGTAACTTGTATCATTTCTAAAAAAATATATTTATAAATTGTTTTATTTCTATTATAAGATATTATGATTACATAATTTTTATAATTGGAACTATTTTTATTACAGCCCAGTTTTTGTTTGTTTTAAACTATGATATTAACTTGAAATTTAATTTTTGGTGTTTTGTTAACGAAACGTTTTTCTAAAGCTTGCAAAAATATATACAAAATTATTTTATCAATTTTCACTGATAAAAGCTTTGTTATTTTAATATTTTTTTTCATAATTATATTTAGCTATTATTGGTATTACAAATTCACTACTTGTTAGGAGGAAAAAATCCCTCTATATTAAAAAAAAAAAAACTGTATTCATCAGTATTAAAATAATTAAACCAATAGAAATGTTCATTAGCTATTTCCTATTATATTTGGTCTTTCTCTTATTCAAAAACTTCATAGAATTTTCACATTATTTTGATTCATATTCTTGTGTAAGCTTCCTTGTACTGTAGAAAAGGTGACTTATTTTTGATTGAAGAAGGTTGGAATTAAATTTACTTTTAAATTTTAATAGTTCTTTTACCAGTATTTATGTTTGTAAATTGTTGAAAATAAATTCTTATTTTGAGAATATTTCTCCTATTTTCATAAATAATCGATCCTTCGTTTTTATTTGAAAATGAATCTTCATCACTGTATAAAAGATCATGTTTTCATTTGTAATCATTTTGAAATATAAGTTTATCTTTTATATATATTGCATTTAAATTGCCTGTATAATATATTAAAACTTAGTGTTTTTTAATTTCACTAAAATGTTTTCAAAGGCATAATCTCTGTTAAAAATTAATAATATAGTAATAATTATTTTCTTTGATAATTTTTCCACCTTTTTAGTTTAAAATTGAAATGTAAAAAATTTAATTAAAGTTATGTTTTATGTAAATATACGTAATGTAATATTTTTAAAAAAAATATATGAATGTTAGAAAAACTGAAATTATTTTATACTATATATCGTAAAAAAATCGTTGCATTTTATTTGTTAACATGATATATATCATTAACAATTTAATGTAATTTTGGAATTGTGATCCAAGCATCATGTTGTGGATTTCGGGCTCAGTAGGGAAAATTATGCTCAAACATGTAAAATTTGATATACATTTTTTTTTTTTTGAGACTCTGATGTCTAATATGCTTTTTTTAATATTACAGTAACTAATTTTGTAAAATGTAATATATGGATTTTTTTTTAATATTTTCCAAAAACATTTATTTCAAAATCTATATTTATTTTGGAGTTGGTTTTTTGTTGCATAATTGACTTGAGTTGATATGCAGTTAATTATATTAGTAATTTATTGGAATTTGAGCTGACATTTCTTATCTGTATATATTTATGAAAGAATGGTCTGTGTAGCTTATACTATAATAGCAATTTTTTTAGTTGTTTTAAACTGCATATATCTTCTGTTACATTTTATGTGTTAATTCTTTTATTTTGTTAAAAGCTTAATCATATATCTTTGAAAAAAAATCTATGTTTAATGTTTTCTTTTACATGATTTCATATATTCTTATTCTTTCTGTTATAGTGCATAACGCAATGAGGAAAAGAAAACCAAGCACTTTTAAAAGTTTTAAATTAATAAGAAATAATATGTCTTAATATTTAGGACTTAAAGATTATTATTGTGAATGTGTTTGTTATATTTTACTTAGTTAGTAGCAATATATTTTGCAGTATTATATTTTAAATATTAATAGTGTTTTTAAGTATTTAAAATCTAATGGATTTTAAGAAAAAATATTAAATATATCATTACTAATATGCAATATTATATTATGTTAAGATTTTCATTTAAAAAATGACATGTTTTTTAAAAGGAAATTTTATATTCTAATAATAAAGAAAATGTATTACATTTACTATAAAATTCTTAATATTTTGTATGGATGAAAACCTGACTATTATCTTTGAAAATAAGTGCTTTTCAGAATGGTATTTAAAATTCTATGCAAGTTAAATTAACTCAGAGTAAAGTTTGTAATAAATTATAAATAATATTGTTGTTATTTAATGGTATTTCTCTGCTTGATTTGCTTTTCAATTTTAGCATGCAGTATAATTTTAAGAGAAATATATTTATTAGCATTCAATATATATGCGAAAAGCAAATTTAAATGTTTTAGAAATTATAGGATCTATCATTTTACAATGTCTTATGTGATATAAATTTAGTAATTTTTTAAAAATTTGTTTAAAATATTTATTTTAAAATATATTTTGTGAATACTATTGAACAAAAATAGAGTATTTTGTATGTGTACATATATTACTTAATAAATGTTTCAAGAAGTAGCAAATTTAAAAAACTAAATTTTTTGATTTGATAAAAATGATTTTATTTCTGTTTATATATAGTCTTTGTAATTCTAAATGGCTATTTTATTCCAGAAGTACTGCACTTCAGAAAATGGATGCCTGTTTTGCTTCAAAAGGGAAAAACAAATCTCCAGGAACCGAAGGCTATTTAAAAAATGTAAAATCTGAAGAACATGCTCAAAAAGTCACTTTCCGCCAAAATGATAATTCTTTAAATCAACCATCTTTCATACCAGTTTATACCAAAAAGACCGACATGTGCCATAACTTTACAAAAAATGCAGCTGAAGATAAAAATAAATCTGGACAAGTTGAATCTTCAGAATCTGTGAAATTATTAAATAACTTGCACTCTCCGCCACCAAGACAAAAATGCCTTACTGATCAAATTCCTGGAATGGCTTGGAATACCCATCTGAGAAGACGATCTGTTGGGTTTGAAGATGTAGCATCTTTATCTCACAATTATGGTTTTAATCTAGCAAATAAAAGGTGTGTTAAATCTTTAAATAAAATCTTTGTTTATTTGTTTTTAATCAGTGTTATATTTGCTGTTTACTTTTAATACCGTGCTGCTTATACTAATTGCTTGCTTATGATTAATTGCTAACTTATGCACTGTACACTATAAATTGTCATTAACTAATCCTCTTTTTTTTTTCCCCATTTGTTTAGGAATTTATTATCTAATCATTTTTTATTTAACTTAAATGTATTGAAAATATATTAAAGAAAATGTCTTAATGTCATCCATTTTAATTTTAATTGTTAAATGTTTTAACTTTATAAATTAATCTCTATAATATATTTACAAATAAGGAAGTAATTTAAATTTTTAGACTGTATTTATATTTGAAAGCCACTGCTTATTTGTACTACTGCTTATTTTTTCCAAAATATTAGAATTTTTTTAAAAGTTAAATAAGGCTACAGAGCAGTTTATAAATGAAACCAAAATATAATATGTTTGACAGTTTAATTTAATGTTAAGAAATGTTTAAGAAAATTTGTATCTAAATATTTTTAATATATATTTCAAATTTTTAATTCTGATAATATAAATGGTTTTAATATTTGCAAATTTAATATTTTTGTTTGGTATATTTCATTTATTTCTTATAAGGTTCTTTTCAAACAGTTATATTTAAGAACATTAAACAGGGTTTCTATCTGAATGATTATAGTGTATACTGTCCAAATAGGTATCTTGTATTAATTTGGATAATGTGAGCTATATTCCTATCATTCCAAATCTCATCTCTTTAAATTTTTTTTATGTGTAGTAAAATCATGTTTACTACACATAACATTTAGTTTACTAACACATTTAGGACATCATAATGTCCTCAATATGTTAATATTTTCAAAACTGTGAGATATTTAATATATTTTCATAGCAGTTATTGTTTTGAATTTCTCATTATTACAGTACAAATATAGGTTTTTCAACTGTGTGTGTGTATTAATTTAGAAAGAAAAATTACCTTTTTTTCACTTTCCTTATCTGATATAAAAATTTGGATATATTTTTGTTGACTGCTTAGTATTGTCACCAAACTTTAATCTTCACTTTTTGGCTGACCAGAAATAATGTGTAGAAGTGTATCAGATACAGTAATTATACACTGAAAAATGTTCTACATAATGTGTGGCTCTGTGTTTGGTAAATATTGGATTGTTGTGAAATTGAGTGAAAAGTGCAATTTTGTTACATCTGGTTCTTAGACAATTCAATAGCATAAAATGTAATATAAAATTCTAGCAGATTTATTTTTTAACAAGCATTAAGTATGCTTTTTAAAGTTTTTATATTGCTTTTATATAGTAATACTTTCATAGGAACTCTTATATTTTTTATATATATACTAGTTGGATATTCAGTTTGAAAATAAAATAAGGATTGTTCTGAATGAATGATTTTTCAATTTTTTTAATAAATCAATTAGATTGATAAATAATATTTATTATAAAGAAAAATGTCCAAATTTTACATTGGGCACAATAAATAGCTGTATTATGTTATTTTTAATATTCTTTTGCTAAAGAAATATGAATGGCATATAATGAGCTGAGAGCTTTCTTTGTTCTCTCATTTGAACAATGTCAGCAGGCAATAACCATTCAATTTATATTTTATAGAAACTGTCAGTTTAATTCACTGACCACTCCAAATATCATCAGTTCAATATTATTCATCAACAGAACATTATCAGTTGAATTGATGATCAGTAGGTATCATCAATTCGAAAACGCTGTGTCTTTGTAAGAAGGAGAGAAGGAAAAAAAAAAAAAAAAGAGAGAGAGAGAAGGAACCAGACATATCTACTGTGAATGTTGAAAGCATAAAAGAGTTTTCTAAGTGTCCCAAAATATTCTTGTCTGTAAAACATGTAAATGAGACTATCTCTCATTTACAAGTTTTACTAGTCAAGAGCTGTAAATTCTTCAGCTTACAAATTTGCATGTATTGAGGGGGAACAAACAACAACCTTGCACATGGCCCCTTATTGCCTGAAAATTCTTGCAGACTTAAGCAGTGCATTTTTACTGCTTTAAAAGCAATTGCTAATGATACATTATATGTTTTAGGTAGGTAATTTTCATTCTTCATCTTCATTATACTTGTAAACATTTGTAACAAAAAGAAAGTGTATTAAAAGTTTCAAAAACAAAACCCCCACTTTTTTTTGTATTACTTATTTTGTAATTTATTTTCAAAAATGTAGAATGTGGAAACTGAATTATTCTATACTTTATTTTTGCATTTTTATATTTACATTTCTCCTATTTTCATGTTGTTCTGAAATAATCATAAAAAAATATGCAAAAGCAATGGATGCATTGAAAGCCTGATAATTAATATTTCTGCTCTTACAGTTTCAGAAATAATTCATGAATTAATGTACTATGTTTGGTTTTTTAATTAATATGAGGAAGATAAAAATTCTAAACTATTAGAACACTATGTGAAAAGAAAATTTATTTTGGAGCTAATATAGGAAATAAATACTTTGAAGAAAATCTGATTATTTTATAAAAACTGCCTTTCAGGGAAAAAATAATTATAATGTATATTATCTATCTGTAATAATAATATATGTAAATGTTTAATTTTACATATTTTTGGAGTTTTTAATTTTGAAATCTTTAATTATTAGTTTTAATAACATTCATAAACAACAGAGGTAAATTTATTTATATTAGAGATAGTTTATAACTTATTATTATAAATTAAATCTTGTGGCTTTTTTTTTCTAAATTTGTAGTTTACTTATGAAATATTTATTTTATTTGTCATTTTTTCTTTCTAGAATGCAATCTGAAGCTGTAAATTGTAACATCCCAGCAGAAGCATCTCTTAGACCGAGTTAGTATTTTGAGGCCATATTAACAAAGAAATTTCTTTAGTATAATTTGGTGCTGTTATTATCTTTATGTTAGCAAACAAATTTTGAAATTTTTGTTTTCTGAGTTAAAATATAATTTGATTACTTAAAAAAAAAGCTGTTGATATGGGCTTTTATAATCTTATTTTAATCCTTTGTTGGAATTAAACATGGAAACAATCTCAATAGCATTTAAAATTTTTTGCTATTTTCAGTTTGCCTCTAGTTGTGGATTAAGAGAATTTTTATTTTCTATAATTTTATTAAATTATAGAAAATTTTATCATTTTTGTACAAAAAAAAAAAAGAAAAATTCAGTTAGAGTTTTTACTTTTAAAAAATTATTTTTTGATTTATGCTATGATTTGTTTCTTAAAAATCTGTTATTATATTATTAATTATTTGCAAACCTGTTATTTCTTTTCAGATAACCAGTTGAATTCAGAAAATGATAAAAACATTTCTTATGGAAAAGAAAATAGTAGTGAAAGAGGATTCATATCAACAATCAATCAAAATTCTCAGGTATGTGTGAAGAAATTTTGCCCCCCCCCCCTTCCCCCATATTTTTCCTGAAATGACACCTACAATAAAAATATCTTGGCTGCAAAATTGGACCAAAAAATTTCAACTCAAAACTGATCAACTCAACTTCAACTGATTTCATGGGAAAAGCTGCATATATACAAACCTCATTCATATGCAATTCAGCGAGGGTCGGACATTCTCCATTTGGCATGATACAGAAGCTTGAAGGAAAACTCAAATATGACCCGACTATGGTTCAAAATTTTGTTTGTTCCTAAATAACCTTGCATTGTGTTAGAATGCCATAAATCTAAGCGAATATTCTTGAATATGGTATCAGGCATGCAGTTAAATAATAATGTTACAAATTATCTTATTGAGTTTTAAGACTACTATTAATTAATGCTCTCATCTAATGTAAGACTTTGAATTTAACACATATTTATTAATTTGTGTGTATATGTGTGTACACAATATAGTTTGTTGCATCATTTGAACCCAACAAGAAATATTTATATTTTGGAAATTCAGCATAGTTTGTATAAATTAAGAATTGTATGTTAAGAAGAATTTAAATAGTAATAAGAATGCCAAGAAATTATAAATTTCTCATTTTGTTGTATATATATGTATTTCATTATTATTGCATGACAGGTATTCCAAATTTCTTTATTTTTAAAACAATTTCTTTTTGTATTGGATGCATCTCTCAATTTCTTTTTGCATCTCTTTTGCTCTTCTGATCTTATGATAGATCTGCTTGTGATTATAAATCTTGTAATGCTGAAATAATAACTTTCAAAATGTATTTTTAACCATAAAGATTTCACATCTTGTTTTATATATCCAATTAAATAACCATTGGCAATATATAATCTAGCAAATTTTTAAACTTTGAACCAGATTTTTTCCCTTTTTTTTTTTTTTTTTTTTTGTTGTATTGCATATTGTGAGCTTAAAATGCTCATAATATGTAGACATGATACATTTCAGCAGATACACAGATTTTAACCTTTTTAGAATTGGATTTTATTTTGAAATTGATTAACTTTCTTGTACAGTGGATGCTCTTAATGTGATTGTAATTAATATTATTCTTTTTATGTTTTCAAAATTCTGCGGTTCCTAGTTGATATATTCAAATGCATACAAAAATATTTCTTGCATGTGATCTCTATATCATTAAATGTTATCAGTTTTGATGTTAATTATTAACCAATCCATCATTTTCAGTCATTGTTAATGATTGACAGTATTGAAATTTCTTGCTTCACTTATAAGGAAGTATTTGGAAATATTTTTTGTGCAATGGGGGTTCACATTCTTTTGTCTAAACTAGATTGGTTTAAATAGACAAACTTTCAAATTTGCTTGAAATCTGTTGAATAGCCATTAACCTCTGTCTAATGGAATTGAATTATGGTAGCAAAATGAATTTTAAAAAACTTATTTGCATTTCAAATAGAAATAAAAATTTACCAAGATCAAATAATAAACATTGTTCAAACTGAAATAAATGTATAGAAGAAAACCCTCTAACTAACACCTGATTGTGTTGAGCACTTTATGTTTTGAAACTTGACATGCAGCAGTATAGAACTGTTCAGATTGTTTTAAAAAACAATGCAACAGTATATAAGTACACTGTTAAGGAATACTTGTTGATAAGCTATAATTATAGAATAATTTTTATTATCTCTTTAAAAATTTTTTGGGTATTAATAATAATAATAATAATAATAATAATTAGTTGATGTTATCAAATTTTTTTAGTCCCAAAGTTATCACATTAAGTACCATCAACATATGTAATAATTCTACATTGTTTTTAATATTACAATCACTTTTTAAAAAATTAATGTTATATTCATTTCACAATTTAAGTAATCATACTTATTTTGCATCTCAGGTTTATGTTTCGCACAATTCATTATTTTATGAACTTCTGATTTTTTTTCTTCCCCAATCCTGTGTCATGTCTGAATATACATATAATTTTCATAAAGGTTTTGTTGTTGTTGCTGAAGAATATTTTCATTCTATGAAGAAGTATTGGTGTAAATTTAATTTGTCTCTTAATATCTAACATAACAAATAAAAGTAAAAAGGCATAATAATTTCGGAAACAACAGTATTGTAAATGCTATGAATTTAGTGTGTCACTTGGAGTCAAATTTAACATAAAGGCTTGAATTGCATTTCTGTTACAATTAAAATTGTCTTGCAACACTCTGTACCAACAAAATCAATAATTTACATCATTAAGTGGGGTTTATAAAAATGTTGATTTTTCAATAAACAATTGAGAAATGGCAAAGAACAATTCTATCTTTAACGTAAACGTATCTTTACGTAGTTGTTACCTTTTGCAGATGAGTAATGGTTATGAGAAAAAGAGACCTGGTGGCCATTGGTCAAAAGTTTAATATAAATAGACAAAAATCAAAGGTTGGATAAATATTATTTATTATTTTCTTCTTGTTCTAAATCTACAATTTCTTTTGATCCAAGATCAGCAAGTGGCGATTTCCCACTTTTAGTAACTTTCAAAATGAAATATTTAAAAAATAAAATTCTTTTCAGTGAACTAGTAATTTGGCAATATATTTCATTATTGAATTGAAACTCAAATCATTTTCATTGTTGCTAGTAATTTTTTATTCATTTTTTTATTTTGATAATCAAGATATAAAGATTCTTTTTTGCTATGCTAATTAGGCTTCAGTATAAGTTAACTGTTAACACATTTTTGAAAATTTTGTGTGTACAATTAAGGTTTAACTTCAGTATCAAGTAGAGATGATTAAAGTCTCCCATTTTAACCATTAAATAAATATATATACAGGAAATAGAAAAGAGCAGAATAGTGTAAACCTTTTAAAGTAGTAAGAGTTATATGTCTATAAAAATTTGAAGTTTTGAAATATTTTATTGAGAAAACCATTGAATTTAGTTGCAAAAAATATTTAATTGTAATTTTGGCTGCAATTAATTCTTGCAAACCAACTGGTTGTCAAAAACAGTTATTAAGTTATAAAAATTAATGTTTAAAACTAAAAATTACTAGACAGTAATGCCTTTTCCTTCCTAATATATAAATCTTTTATAATTTAATTTTTTGCTAATATTTGTTGAGATATGCTGAGAAATCTTGAAAAATTAGCTAGAGGAATTTTTGTAAAAATGTGTCTTCCTTCCCCTCCCCTTCTTTGTTTTTATTACCCCTTTCAATACATGAATGTGGATAGTGCTATAGTCTTTCTAATGCCTTTTAATCGGGAAACTTATTTTTTTAATTAGCCGGTGCAGTTAATAAATAATGATAATTTCTATTTTGAACATTTGTTTTGGTGACGAAAATGGTCACCAAAGACAACATAAATAAATTGTACATTGTTCGCAGTCATATGATTAATCATAAGTTTTATTTTAAATAATTTTCTTTTAAAGGTAACTGAAAATGAGAATAATGGCTTCTTGCAAGACATTAAACCATCACAGCAATTGAAGGACAAGAGTTCCAAACGTAAATCTAGTCTTAATAGAATGGATTTCCTAGATTTTTCTTCAGCAAATACTGGTATGCATTGTTTGTTTTTTTTGTTCATTTATAAATTTGGAGTTTTTGATATTACTTTATACATCCAAATTATGTAGTTTTTTTTAAAAATTGTTTTTTTAATATACAAAAATAATATGCTGCTTTTTAAATTCATGTATTTTTCTGCATCATTGAAAGAAACAAGTTTGAAACATAATTGCATGATTTTAAAGCTATACTTATTTTTTATTATCC
Source organism: Argiope aurantia (assembly GCA_026543865.1). NCBI lineage: Eukaryota > Metazoa > Arthropoda > Arachnida > Araneae > Araneidae > Argiope > Argiope aurantia. The sequence continues at coordinate 155,738 of JAPMOR010115912.1, forward strand.
TGACAAATCTCTATTTCTCTTCCAAAACTCATAAATAACAGAACATTAAAAAGCATTTGTTAACGTTGAGTAAACAACAAATATTGAACAAGTGATTTGATCATTTCAGGTAATGCTGGGCAGCAGAAAGCATCAAGTCAGCAGAAAAATAATAGTTCCTCTGATGAAGGAAATGATCAACCTAAATCTGAGTTCCTATCAAGCAAAAGAAAACATATATCTTCAAGTCAATCTCCTTCAAAAGATATTAATAAACAAACCAATGAAGTAATTTTTTTTCCCCTCTCCTATTGCTTTCTGCATGAAATAATATTTTGGTAAAATTAAAGAGATAGTGTGTTGCGGTATTTTATACTTGATTGAGCTAATATACCCAGCACTACTTATTAATAACAGTTATGAAAGTATTTTTTATTAATAAAAAGCTAACTATTTAATTAGCTGTAAGAAAATCATCTTGATTCTGCAGTATTTGTGACTAAAATTTGAAGCATTAAAATGCCATAATGCCAGTACATTTTACTGTACTGTATATCAAACTTATTATTTTCAGTTATATGATGTAAAATATGAGAGCCAAGAAGTAAAAATATATTTAATTTTATTGTTTGACATAATATATATTTTATTAAACTTGTATAGAGATATGTTTTTTAATGTAAAAATATTTGTATAATATTGAAAATCCTTTTAATCTTCAATTCTGCTTTAATGTATCATATTATTAGAGTTTTCTTGTTACTGTTTTAGAGAAGGAAGGGATTGTTGCCTGTTAGCTTGACAGATAATTATATCACTACAATTTTTAATGTGTAAAGAGCTATGTGAATGAAATTTGGTCCACATGTTTAGCATCTAAATAAGAGATTCATATCAAATTTTGAACAGAATCTGTCGAGCGGGTGACCATGTGGTGGTCTGTACTTACTCATGCATGTAAATGTGATAATTCATATATACAGTGACTTAAATCAATGAAATTCGTTATATTGTCTTGTGATTACAATTTTAGTTCTATGTCAAATTTTGGTGTGAATTGATCTGTAAAATGGCATACAAAACACGTATTCTCAAAATAGATTTAGTAAAAATGTTAGATTCAAACCAAATATCTATATTTTGTAACCATCACCAGATATATAATTTGTAATTACTTTGCATGGCATTGATGGACACCATGCAAGGTATTTGGAATCTTATCCAAGGTCCTTAATTTTATGCACGGACAGGGGAAGGGTATTATTCATGAGTATGTAAGAATGTGTTGGGAAGACCTATTGGGATTGGATTTTGTCTAAAAAATTGAAAGGAATTTGCAAATAATAACTTAAATAAAGAGGAATGTACCTTTGCCTTCCGGCTTGCAAGAATAATTTTTTTAACACGATTTATTTCTGTTTGTTTATTTTTTGCTTTTTTAAATTGTTCAATAACAACTCCTTACATATTTGTGATTAAGCATCATGTGAACAGTTGAAAGTAGGAAATTTGTAGAAAAAGAACAAATATGTCTAAAAAGGAAAAGGCCATCAAAAACATAACTTGTAAAAAAAACGAAATCTCACTACTCAGTTCTTCTATCCTAAAAAGTTACGAGATCCATGTAATATCAAGTCGGTCAATTTATTCAGTCCCTATTTAAGGGTCCTTCTGTCTTAAATTATTACATAATTAGCTAACCTAACAACATCTCATAGTGACCATATTAATATTTAAAATCTTTTATGGTTTAAATAAATAGATTGACTCAGCAATCGCACTAAAAAATCTAATTTACATTAAATTACATTACATTAACATATTATATTAAAGATACATTGTGTTTTCATGCGATGGCCAAGTCAATCTATTTATTTAAACCATAAGATTTTTAATATTGATATGGTCGCTATGAGATGTTGTTAGGTTAGCTAATTATGTAATAATTTAAGACAGAAGGACCTTTAAGTAGGGACTGAATAAATTGACCGACTTGGTATTTACATGGATCTCGCAACTTTTTACGATAGAAAAACTGAGTTGCGAGATTTGGTTTCTTTTACAAGTTGTGTTTTTGATGGCATCTCATTTCTTTTTGTAAATAGTCATTTTTATATGTAGTCTTTTTCTTTTCCGGTACTACTTCTTGAGCTTCAGCTACAGTTTTTCTCAAAGCCCACTCCCTGTCTCTATGGGTTTTTCTTGTAAGCTTTGATGTTACAATTTTTAACTTCTGGACAGTAAATGCTTCTTAATCTGTTGTATTCACAAATTGAGGATTCCTGCGCTTTAATATTTCCAGAGTCGACATTTATTAGATGTAAGCCGTCCAGACTTGTAAATCTGGAAAGTGCCACGCAAGCTTGTCCGGATATGAATACTACAGAACCGATATCCATCAGTGCATTATTTAGACTTAGGCCCTGACTTTTGTGTATAGTTATAGCATAGGCGATACATATGGGAAACTGTTCACGATGAACATAAACTCTATTAATTTCAAATTTAGTTTTTACTGGACTAAGCTCATAAACATGTTCTTTATTAAATGTAATGTATATTTTCTTAATTATTTTTGAATTTTCCAGATCAACCTTTACTCTTTACACTATACTGATAGAACCATTAACTAAACCAAGACTCACGTCAATATTTTCACTTAACATGGCTGTTGCTCCTATTTTTATAATTATGTTCTCTTCCAGGCCTGCAGTCATAGAAGAATCGTCTTCATATTTTTTTATGCATTCACAAGCTCTTTTTGTTAGGTATCTGAGGCAATCTATGCTATCTACAGCTGTAAATTTTATTTCGGGATGTGGAAGAGATTTAAGCATTGCAGTATTTAATTGTTGACATGTTTTTTGTAGGTAATAAGCAAACGGTATCAACAGGAAGTTTCGAAAGGTGTTCAATTATTTCTATTAATCTGTTTTCATTTGAATTGTATTTGAGAGTAATTAATCTAGTCGAGAGTAAGTTGCAGTCTTTAAGTGTAGTCACACCTAATCTTATTCTATTTAGCATTTCAACAAAGTCAGAATCATTGAGCTGTTGCATGTTAATTGTAAGTTCATCGTATAGGAACAGTTCAATCCACAGATTTGGTATACTGAGGGAACCTAACAACTTGTTAGTTTCAGCAGTTGATAGTTTTTCAAAAGGTGACTTTTCTCTTATCGTCAGAAGCTGTAGGAGATCTTCGAAAACTACAAGATGTTTTTTTCCAAACCACCCATTCTGATCGTCGCTTGTATCGAATATTTCAGCTAAGCGTAAATGAATATATGTTAAATTAACATTGTATATCATCGATACTTCGTCTATGATAAACAACACTACTTCTTTCAAATCTGATCTTAGAACTTGAAGCACTTCATCAGAAAGTGGTTTGTACTTCGGTGTTTGCTTCTGTTCTACAGGCAGCTGCAATAGTCTATGTATAGTCAATCCATTCATATTGAATGCAGCTATTCCTGTTGGAGCACTAACTGCCACTTTTTTTTTAAAAAATAAACTTAACCCAAACTTTCAGAGTTTTTATTAAAAAGCTCTTTCCAGTGCCACCAGTTCCACTCACAAAACAGAGTAAAACCTCAGCGTTATCATCAGTTGTGTCTATTTTATTTGTGATCATATCGAAGATTCTTTTTTTGATGGGCATTAAGTTTTACGATCATACTTTGAAGATCAGTTTGCTCTTTTTCTACCAGATTGATTCTCTGAAAGTCACCCATTGCGTTTGCAGCTTCCACAGCTTCAAATTGAATTATTTCAAATTTAATATTATTACAAACCTGTAATTTTGTTTCCCGGCCCGAATTGTGTCATCATAAGAAAGAAAGTTTTACAGTAATCTGTATTGGATGCTGTCGGATGCCGAGCCAGTGATCCTAGAGCTTGGTGATAAAACTGGCGACCATTTGGCGACTTGGCGACGAATTTGCCGACAAAATGGATAATGTTCGAAACTTCGAGAAATTCATCGATCCGTCCATTACTACACGCATATTTTAGTTTTTCCTAAACGCTAATTGTATTCTAAATTTAAAGCTTCTATGCCTACTAGAAGTGCCTTAAGAGTTTTGATGATCGGTCAGTCAGTGTCAAAATTCACAAACTTTGACTAGTTATAATTCTTAAACTACTGGTTCAAATTTAATGAAATTTGAAATATACCGTGTTTATATAATGCCGGCTTGGTTACTGAAAATTCAGGCTTCTAGTTTTATCCACAACGAAGTTATAGGGGGTCGAAAATGGCTTGAACCGCTCCGAGAAAAGGATGGTACGGCCGTGCCGCTTGTTTTTGCTCGACTTGGCGGGGACACTGCAGTGCCCTCAGATTTGTTTTCCTTATGAATTTTGAGAAAATCAATTATGGCTTTGTATTGATAGATACTTAGGCAAAGAAAATGTGGATTTAAGGCCATGAAAAAAAAAAAATAACAGAAAGATTGTTCAAAAAAGAATGTAATTATTTTTGTTCATATATCTAGAAGTTGCAAAAGTTATCTATTACAGGCTAATATGTGATTTATTAATATACACTTCATAATAAGTATAAAATGTTTCTATAGACAAATAAATGTATTCGTGGTGACCAGTTTAACAAACTTAGTTAATGCTTTTGACTATTTACACATAATTGTTTTAAGATTACATAAATGTTTCCTTACCATGGCATTATTAATATTTGTGGCCTCTATATTTTTAATAAAAAGGCTGCTTGATATTTTCATTAAAAAGCATAAAACAATATGGACCCCTATGGAATAAAGGACTTTTCTCTAAGCTCTATTTTCAAATTTCAATTGAATAATCCAAATGAAATTCAAAAATAGTATTTTTATTATAAGTAACATTTTGCATTTAGACAATATTCATCCTTATATACAAATAATTTGTTTCATTAGATTTTATTTTACAAAATTCAGAATGAATTTGTGGATTTTGAATGATTTTCCCCTCTTACAATTATCTTGAAACTTAGAAAATATAATCACAGTTTTAGTTTTGAAAGTCCAGGTAGTCTCTTGGAGTTGCTTCTTATTTTCTGATAAATCTTGTTCTTTAGATTTTGTTTTGAGATTGAGCTTATTCCCTTCTTTCAGCTCAGATAGTATTTATTTCTATTGTAAATTTAAGCTGTTTGTTGAGGTGCAGTATTCTTGTTAGTTTCAAAATTTTTGTCTTGAAATATTTCTTTCAACATAAAATAGAAGTAATTCATCTGTCATTGTTTTTTGACAGCATTTCTTTAAAAAAAATATTTTTGATAGGATGACACTTTTTACTTATTCAGTAATGAAATATTTTTCTATTTTATTGTAGAGTTTTCCAACTTTATAATCTAGTGTTTGCTAAAATTTCTTCTAAAATTCAATGGAAATGCGACAAAAAAAATTCTGTCCCTAGTCCTTCATTCTTATATATCCTATTCATTCATCTTTAGAAAAAAAGAGAAATTTATTTCTTTAAAAAATTTATTTATAGATAATAATCTTTAGAATTGATGTAGATAGCTTCTAGGATCTATATTTTTAAAAGTTATTCTCATTTAGTTTTTAATTAAACAGCAAATCTTAAGTTTTGCAAATTACAGCAGAATCATTTTATTACATAAGTTCCATTATTTTTGCATATAATTATTAAAATGACTTATTAACTTAAGTACCATTAATTATTATACTATACAAATTTTGTATTGGGAGGCTTTACAATGCTCTGCTTTTTTATTCATTAATAATTCTTTTTTAAAAAAAATCGTGAAAATGTGTATTGCTGTTTTGAGACTATAACATTTTTTTTTGTGTGTGTGTGTGGCATGTGTGTGGTTTATTGGATTATTTTGACAGCTGTGATTTACAATCTGTATAATTCTGCTTTTTTTTTTTTTTTCAGATTCTACGATTATTTATTAAAATATTTAAAACAAGGTCATGTAATAATATAGTTATTCACTAGCTTTTTAATGAAATGTTTAGAAGTTATATATAAAGTTTAGCTTATATATAAGTAATAAATATTCATTCCTCATGAATTTTCTATTTTGTGAATTATAAACTTTTTAACCCCAAAAGCATCCATTTGCGAATGCATTTTATGAAGTAATAATCTCATATATAGAACACATTTCAGAAGTGCTATAATTGAAATATTTTGATGTGAAAAATTTATTGTGGCAAAACATTGTGTAAAATTATTTTATTTCTTTTAGGTTCCTCTTCATTCTAGTTCTAGGGGATTTAAAAGTGGAGTACATCTACTGCCAAGAGCACTTCAAAATAATCATCTCAAGTCACGACACCATAGAAGAGTTCAGTCTGCTGTCGCACATTTGCAGAAATTTTCGCATTCTGCTGGTGAACTGGAGTCATTGACAGACCTATCTGAAGCAGCTGCACCATCCAATAAAATCTGTCTTTCAGCTCAAGAACTGGATCCATCTGATGGCTCAGGGAAGTATTCAAAGAAAACTCCATCTTTAATTAAAAAATATTCTCCTGCTCTAGCAAAATCTGCATCTTCAAGCACAGAAGTCTCAAAAAATAGCAATGGAAATGCTAGTCATTGCAGCCTGCTATCAGATGCTCCAGAGAATAACAGTAATATGACAGAAATAAGCTCAAAAGTTGCATCGCTGATTACAAAAAATATTTCTGATAAAGAAAGTTTCATCATTGTACAGGCATGTAAAAATGAACCTGCAAGTGAAGATAGACCTGTTTTGAGTAGTTTAGAACTAAATGGAGCCTTGAATTTGAAACATATAGATAGTAGAAGTGAAGATGATGCTGAGGTAGTTGAATCTACAGTTTCTATGAAAAATCTTGATATATCAAGTGAAGTGAGTTTTGATAATGAAATATACATATCTGCTGATGACAACTGTGATTATCCTGAATCAGATACTGAAAGACGTCCAAATTCCATCCTCAGGAGAAAAGTCACTGAGGGAAAAAAGGAGCTGCATGGTATCTTAAAACCATCTTCAGATGAAAAGCAATCTAAAACACCTCCTCCTTCTATTTTAAAACATCGAGAAAGTTCAGAAGAAAAAGACGTTTGGCAGCAGGGGGACCTTCACTCCATTCTCAAGAAATCTACAAGTGAAGACGAGAGCTGCAATAGTGGCCCTGACATCCGTCCTATTCTCAAAGTGAGCACTGATGATGAATCCCCCACATGCTCGATGTTAAGGCCTCGACCTATTCTAAAAAAAAGAACCAGCTTCAGTGAAGAATGCTCCTATGCCAGCTATCCCAATGGAGAACTGAAACCGATTCTCAAGAAAAAGTCACCTTTGGCTTCAGATGATCAGCCAAGACCAATCCTCAAAAGTCGACGAAAAAGTGAGGACGTGCGATCGACCACATCCGAGTTCGTTCCCAGCCGTCCAAGAGCATATTCTGCTGATATGGGTGTTAAACCTAATCTCGAAACTCGATTTGATTCCCAAGAATCGAATAAAGAAGAACTTGGCAAGCCAGAGGATAATGATTTATAACCTTACTACCACTATAGTCGACTCATTATAGTTTATTTATATTCTCATTTAAGATTTATTTTTTTGTATAACTTTCTTTTCTTTCTAATAAATAATTTATTAATAATTTTTAACAAAGAATAACATGTGGTAAAGTTATGTTTTAAATTACTAAATTAATCAGTACTTACATTTATTCCAAAATGCTCATTTAATTCTACTGAAAGAATCTAAATTGTAATTTAAAAATTTCTGCTTTTCTGCTGCTGTTTTGCTGTATTTACAAAAAATTTCGGAATTAAGATTGTGAAATTAAAAACGCTTATAAAAAATTTCAGTTCATTCATTTCAAGGGAGAAAGAACTAATGTGAATACTTTTAGGAAATTACAGCACATGCTTAAAATAAGTCTTAAATGAGAATAGCTATCGAGTCTACTGTATATGGTTTCTTTCGTAACTATTTTTAAAAATTGCTACTTTTGAGATTATGTACATTTTTTTTTAAAGAAGATTTAATATCTCACATACATGTACATATTTTTTCAAGCTTTTATATTTGAAGTTTATTGTAATATATATATAAAGCTGTATACTATTTCAGTTTTAGATTTTTTTTGGAAGTTAGTTGTAAATTGATTGTATTTAAGAGTATGAGTTGTCTGGTCCAAGTGTGTTAGTGTAGTTAAATTTATGAAGTATATTTCTTCCTCACAATTCTGAAATAAAATTGAAAAATTAATAAATAAAGCTTACTGTTTTCTGGAAGAGATTTATGCACCTCTAGATTATAGAATTGACTACCACAAAATTGAATTTGCATGCATAAATTTATAGGCAAATTGAAAATGTCTAATCATTTTAAAATAGATTTTTAAAAATTTCACTTAGTGTGATTAATAGACATTAATTTAGAAAAAAAAAATATTTTTAAGTTTGCAGCTGTGAAATTTTTTTTAATCAACTTTTTTATCATTAAACTAAAATTTTCATTTATCTTTGAAACTACTATGTGAATGCCCCTTTTATGTGTAAAAAAAAAGTCTATTAACATTTTTGTTTTCACATGTTTTTTAGAATTAAAAAAAAATCTTGCTTAAATATGAAGATATTTATTCATAGTTGAAAACTGTTTCAGTGATATATTTATGAAATTGTAATATTTGTTATCAGCTGTTACTCAACATATCTATCTTATATTTAAAAAAGAAATTTATGTTATGCATATTTTATTTTGCTGCCAAATAACTTTTTTTGCATTTTACTCTAAAATGTTATGAGCAGAAAGGCATAACTAAATATTTAAAGCTACATATGACACTCTGGGGTTGGGGAAAATATACTTTCAGTTGTGCAGATTACATATCAAATAATTCAAAAGATGATTATTTTTGGCTGCTAACTATTTCAGTGTTGTGTTTCAGCTATCAGGTTATCAAGGAATATGATTTCATATATAGAGAAATAAGGAAGAACTACATTATTTTTCTTTGTCTGAAAAATGATTAAATCTCTACTTATTTCCTTTTTAAAAATCTTGTATTAAATTTAATGTACTAATGTTATTCACATTTACATATCAATTGCAATGAAAATTTTAATTTGTTGTGCATACTTCTAATAGTCATAGATAAAAATAATAAATCAAAATTAAGTTACCCTGATAAAAAATACTTTCTAATAATCTCAAAATTGATATTTATACAGTGAACATGTTTTACACTGTAGTGTATGTATTTAAATTATATGTGTGAATATTTGTACGATCAGTAATTTGATAATTCTATATTTGCTGTCTCAAACATAAAATAGAAAATGTATAATGTGTATACAGTATATAAAAAAGGGTATGCACTTATTAACCAATTTTTATTAATTTTTTGTTTAAAAAAATGTACTTGCATATTTATATTTATTGAACATTCTCCTTTTATTTCCCTTTCACCGCCCTCCCCCAGTAGCTTTTTCAGAAATTAAAAAATTATGAACCTGATTTTGTAAATTTATTGTAGTTATATTTTAAAAAGGAAAAGATACTCTATATTTGGAAAAGTAAGCCAAACCAATTTTACATTATTCCTTCAACATCTAGTTTATAATTAATATCCTAAAAACATATTTATACTTTTTTTTAAATATTTATTCTGTGTATCTGCTTAATCTGCTTTTTATAATTTTCTTTCTAATCCAAAGTTGATATTGATACCAGAAAACGTGCATTGCCTCTCTCCATTCATAGATGCTTTTGTTTCTTGTAGCACCATCTAGGTTCATCTATATGTTAATGACATTGCATACATGCCAACTCTTACTGTTCTAATTCAAGAATACAATTATCATAGTTTTTGCAAATAAAAATAATACTATGTCAAAGAAATTGTCATAATCGAAGTACTAATAAATTTCTGAAATTTTTTGTCTTTTTAATTGATATTCTCGTTCAAATGGAGATAGATATCAGCGTCCTGATAAAACATTTTATGGTGAAAGAAATTTTCTTTTATACACATGGTATATAAATGTTGGAAAAATAAAGAATTGTATATCTTATGTATGAAAATGCATTGCTGTGTAATAAAAAAGACATCTCTATCAAATTAAAGGGAGCAAAATTCCATTATAAGCATTAAAAAATTGTAAAGAACTGTTATATATAAAACAGATTCTTAAAACCTAAACAAATCATTTAAAAAAAAAAGCTTTTTTTTTTCTTCCCTACTTTATTTTGGCAGCAATTTCATATGTATTTTCATGAACTTGTTTACTTAATATTTGGCATGTATGCAGTTCTATTAATATTTCTAAAATGATAATTTACTTTTGAACATGTATACTGTCTTGTATGAAAGCTTTATTTAAAAAAATTTAGTTTCATATTAAATTAATTTAATTTTTGGAACTTTCAATAAAAAGCTGCTAATTATGTGTATTGTAAAAATGTAATTTGTACTTCTAACATATCCCCAAAAAACATATAGAATGAATAATTACATTAACAAATGATGACGTACATAAATGTTTCTTAACTTAGATTAATAAATACAAATATATCTTATTTCCTATTGAAAATTCATGATTTTAATAAATTAATGCTCTATATTTGCATTTTTGTATATTAAAATACTTTATCGTAAGTAATTGCTCAATCACTTGTTATGATTACAGTTATTAGTTACCTGAAAACTTGGTTTGATAATCCAAACAACACGTGAATTTGTTAGATGCTTATAAGTAGATAAGATAGTATGTCATCCTATGGATTAATGAGAACATTTTTATTTGGTATTGTGGCTTGTGATGTTACTTTATCCAATCTAAACTTTCTTATTGTTAATTTTTCAATAGAAATGTTTTGTAAAGCATTCAAGAAGCATTTTAACATGGAAAATTATGTTTACAGTGGAAAGGATCATCATGTCATGATGTGAGGACCTGGAGAACAGATGATTAAAATAAGCCAACATTGAACAATTCTTAAATAAATTTTTTGGGGAGATGGGGAAATACATGAACCATAACGCTTATAGCTTAAAATCGAACACAGTCAATGAATTGAGAGTACCTATTGAAAGACATTAAACCCAATTATTAAATAAATTTTTTAATGTTTGCAGAGTCGCAAGACAGATTTAATTATAGTATTTAGGCAGTAATTCAAACACTTACAATAAATGGTAAACTCTGCATTTGTATAAATTAATTTGAGTTATAAATATTTTATATATGTTATTATATAATAGCCATTCAAAATTTGTTTCCATCTTTGGAGTGCTCTACATATGAGCTTTAATTTTACATCTAGATTATGAATTTGGGGGGGGGGGGAATCATATTTTCCTTGGTAGTTATCTGTTCTTGAACTAAACAATGAACAAATTTTTGTTTTCAGTTGAATAAATTTTATTACTGAATAAAATACCTGTGATTATATGTTTGAAAGTGTGATTCTTTTAAATGTTTTGTCTTTCTAATGTCGACATTATTTGCAATTTTTAAACATTTTAGTAGTCAAATATAGTTAAATATACTAAAGTACTAATAAAATTATGTTAAAATTGTCTATGTTTACATTTAAGAATGATTATATTCGTAAATGTAAACGTAGACAATTTTAACATGGTAATTTTTATTATTACTATATATATATTGTATGGAAATTTTTAATAGTCTTTTGCAACACTACAAAGAAACTTGCTTTTAATGCAAATCAGCATGCTCCCTTTGTTTAATTATAATTCTGGGATTTTTATTCCATGACGTGCAGAATGAATGCAACATAATTTAAATAAGCCACTTCTCTAAGCGCTTTTGTCTTGACAACAGATAGTCTTATATAGCATATTATTGATCAAAACTTTAAATAGGGAATAGTGTTGTAATTTTGACGACTTTTGTTATTTTTATTAGTATGAACTAAAGTTGGATGTTTGTGCTAAACATGCAAAGATTATTCACTAATTGCTCACTTTAAATTTATTACCGTGAAAGAAATATTTACTGCGCAAAATAAGAATATTTCATTTCACCAATAAAATGTAAATGTTTTTTAATTCACACCTTTGTTAAATTAGTACCGTTAAAATGAATATTTTTTAAAATTTTGAAACGGTGTAAAATCCAGTTTTCTGCTATAACATTTTCGGAAGTTACCGCGGTAGAAACGCCAAAAATTCAGCTTAAGTTTTAATTAAAATTTCAAAAGAAAACGATTTTGAGGTGCACATTTTCACTGTCCAAGTTGTATATGAGCCAAATTTAACAGCTGTAGATCTGCTTGAAGATGTTAAAGGTCGCGGGGGAGGGAGATCGGTGACAAATACCCCCTTTGAGTTAACCGCTTGTCCATTACCTCCTCGACGAAAAACTGAAAAAGTTTCTTCCCCAAAAGTCTTAACCGCTTCGGAACAGTTAACGAATTCATGAGCATTAACGAATCTGACCATCTTAAAGTTAATACACTATAAACAATCGAAATATCCAATTAATGATTTATATTAGACTACATTTGGCAACAGGGTGACAAGTAGGGCTGGGCTATGACCGAACTTCATCATTGCGATATGTCGTCCAGGAAAAATCAGAATAACGGGATTTTATTATTTATTTATTGCAAAAATAAAATATGAATAACGTCTATTAACATACATATTGATTTATCAGAACTTTTCCAAAAAAGAGGAAATTTTGAATTACTTTATTAATTTTCATTTACGTGATTGAAATATTAATTTGAAATTGTTTTTTTTCTTCCAATAAAATAATTAAAATAAATTGATATTAAAATCTTTTCAATTGAGAGTATTGCAATAACATTCCATTTTAACTATGACTGCTGCATTTCACTTGTATCATAATATTCTATTTTTTTTTTCAATAATTGAGTTTCAATTTGAGTTAATTTTAATCCCTTTCATCCTTTACAAACATACAAAATATTTTTGCTTTTCACACTCTTAATCGAGTAATTTGACGAAAAGTCTAATGTCATGAAAAATTAATTCGGTATATGAAAACATAAACTTTTATTTAGAAAGTATTAGTGCGAAACTTAATTTAATTATGCAACAAGAATTTTAACTCAATCTATAAAGAAAATGTATACGGCTAAAAAACTTGAACATAACTTAAAATTTCAGAAATTAAAACTGATAATTCTTAAATATATATGAATATAAAGTGCCGTGAAGTATCAGCGAAACTATGAAAGCATATTGCAATACATTAAAAATTTTAGACAAAACATTTATTTTTGTGTGCAAGAATAAGTAACATAGATGAATTAAAATCATTTTTAAATTGTTAATTTAATTTATGTAATATTTAAAAAAAAGCATGTAAATTTATAATTACTTTTCTTCTAAAAATTAAATTATAATTCAAGAATAAACATTTATTTTTACATAAATAACGAAAAAATACATTAAATAAAACCATTTATAAACTGTTAAATTAATTCGAAATGATTTTAAAAGAAAACAAATAAAAAACACCCGCCTTACCTATTTTGGTATTCGGATGCTCGGTGACGGGGAACGTATTATTAGTACATAAGTTATATTAAGAATTTCAAGGTCATTTTTTAAACAGGTTAGCAATTGCCACTATTTTAATAATGAACATTCCAAAGAAGTACTACCTCGAACTCAAATTTTCAACGTGTGCCCTTCCCTTGTCAGGTGCGAAACACTTCTGAATTCCTCCTCTTGTTGCATTATTTAATTAAAAATTCTCTTAGGTAGATGATTGCACTAAACAAACAAAAAATCCATTTTTGGAGAAAATACTGATTATTTTTTTAATTAATTATTCTGAAAAATTTCTTTTATAAAATCTTCTGAATTTAGTTCCTTCATTCATTTTATATAGCCTCCATTATGAAAACATATTGTTACAAACCTGCAATTCGGCTTCCCAGCATAGTTTGTTCCATCAACAGAAAGACTGTTTTAAAGTCATCGGTACTAGACGGAGTCCAGGTGGCGCGTCGGGGGTCCCAGAGCTTGGCTACTTTGGCGCCAAAATAGATTATATTCGAAACTTCGAGAATTTTCCCGATCCGTCCAGTAGGAACCGAGATACGCCTCGAACATTCCTGATTGATTGAGAGGCTTCTAGCTCCGCCTCATGAGACCTATAAAAGGGTCCGCAGCTGCCAGAGGAGTCGGAGTAGTCGGAATCGACGGAGCGGAGGAGTCGTAAGCGACGGAGTCAAACTAGTGCCGAACTGAGCTGTGCGCTACTGTCTGCAGTAGATTCTGGTTATATGCTGCTGTGTATGCTACACGTCTCGGCTGAAGATAGTCGTCTCTGTGCTGTATATAGTTGTTGTTTTTGTGCTGTCCTGTGTGTCTTCGTGTAAATAAACGTCGTTGTTTCTTTTTCTACTGCTGATTGAGCATTCTTTACACCATATCAATTCCACTATCCAAACGAACCCCGGGAAAAAAATTCCGTAACAATACTTTAACATGATAAGCCATCCAGGCGCAATCGATACAAAATTGAATATGCTGCTTGTCAAAAATGCTTTGACAGAATAATTGGGATGAAAATTTACTAGAAGATATTGCAGTTTGATAAATGGGACAAACAACTGCATGAATTAGACAAATTTGTAATACCAAGATGGAAATAAAAACTCAAAACTTATTTGCATGACTTTTTAATACGAGTTAATAGGCCTATGCCACTTGCATTTTCTCAAAGTCCGAAAAGGATAAAAGGCTTACTTGTAATTTAGTAGCAGCGAGATCCAGAATAGTTCCTATTAAGGATGTTTCTATTTAAAAATTAGAGTTACTACCCGATTAGCACAAGGCATTGTACGATATCGTCACGATGTTGTTCAATATTCTGAATGCCGGTCAATGTCATGAAGAATTGGATGCAATGTTGTTTTGCATTTTGTGTTAAAAGGGTAGGTTGTTGTATTAAATTGAGGAGAGTAAAAATAATATGTGCAGATTTCGAAAATCTTGGTAAAAACCCTTTTTATTATCGGTCGGATGAATTGTTTGTATTGGATAAGAAAAGGGTGCGCACGGGACAGCATTTATGATGAATCGAGTGAAGGAAACAGGAGATAATAGTGAATCACATCAGTGGAATTTGATGGCGGAAACGTCCGACCTTGGAAAAGATAAAGAGAAAATGTGACCTACATCTTATTTATCACCAGATACAAAAAATGTTAACGCAGAGAAGAAAAAATCAGTTGTCACATCTCTAAATGTGCGAAAGCATATATTCATGAATTCCTAATTAAATTTTCTTCTCTTGAAAAGCTGATAAGAATTGCTGCGTGGATAATCAGGTTTTTATAAAAATTGTTAAACTGTGGACATTGTTTAATAGGAATGTTGCCCCGACTAAATGGAAAGAGGCAGAAACAAAAATCATGCATGCTATACAGAAATCTTTATTTGCTTCAGTTACGTAGGAAAATTAAGAAATCTCCAGTATGTTGTAGATAAAGGATTATGTAGAATGAATGACTTTGCGAGAAGACCTTAAGATTTCATTTTTTAAGTAATTCTTCCTTCAGATTATCCTGTTTATAAGTCTGGTTATGTACACAATTTTGATTGCAAGCCAGAGAGAAAAATATTGAGCATCAAAAAGCTGAAAAACGGTTCGAAAAATAATCCGACGAAATGTTATTTTCGAAAAATTTAATACTAAACATGCTGAAGTGAATTTCGCTCTTCTTTCTGACGATAGTATCAACGATGCTGCCATATTTGAAATGCCATATTCGACCTAGCCTGCCCAGTATTCTTGAAAAATGAAAATAAATCGGAGATCAGTTTATTTACTTGCGCCGTTATCCGAGCAAAAAAGTCTGGAACTCGTGTCGTCCATGGAGACTGATAAATTTTTGCTATCACGTGGAAGATTCATAGTTCTTAAAGGTAGGCCAACAGTCATTTATTAAGATAATGTTAAGAACTTTTTTACGATCATTTTGTTTTGAGGAAAATTGACCGAGATAAAGTAATTGTTGACGGATCTGCAAAAAGAATGTTTTAGAAATTTATGCTTCCTTCATCTCCTTGGTGGGAATATCTAATCGCTTTGGTTAAGGTTTTACTCAAGGGAATTTGAGGAATATTTGAAATATGAAGACTTCAATTTTCTATTGTGCGAACGTAAAAGTGCCGTCAACTCTAGACCTATCACATATGTACCTGACGATAGCGCTATTGAACTATATTGGCACTTTCCATCTTTACAAGAAATAAAAGAAAGCACCAACTTGGAATATGTCAGTCTGCAAAAAAAAAAAAAAAAAAAGAAAAACTTATATTGAGTGAGATTTCGTGAAGATCTTCGTAAACGTTTTAAGATCGAATATTGGGTTATTTAAGACAAAATACAGAGAAAATTCTGTGCACTCATGGAATTCAAGAGAGAGAAAGAGTATTTGTAGAGAATGCAGATTTAAAAAGACTGTTCTGATCTTTAGGAAAGCTTACACATTTTCCCCGTTAAAGACGGCGTTCGTCTTGGGTTTTCACTTTAACCTCTAATGGTGAAATTTTACGCCTTTGCAACTTGAAATAAATGCAATTTATGTACAATCTTTTCGTCCACGAGTTTTAAAAGCTATAAGGAAAATGTTTCAAGGAATGGGAAGAAACCATACTATTTATTTTGTGGATATTAAAGAATCCAACCAACAGAGTGACCAATCTGTTAGAAAATAAGAGGCCAACGTTTTAACAGGAGTGTTAAAAGAGTAGATATTTAATTACAGTATGTCATATCAGAAAACCCAAAAACATGCGAGTACCCGTATTATATTCGTATGCATAATATTTTTTTTTTTCAGGATGTCAGGAATTGGATAGGACATCCGTTACTCCCAAAACACCAACTTTATCACTAAGTTAAAGCGAAAATTTGTTGTATTAATGATTAAGGCGATTGGGGATATTCATTTATTATCAGAAAACATAAAGTCAGGAACGAAGTTTGCAGTATTTACACTAATTATCAGCTTATGACTGTCGAAATTAAACAATAAACTGTTCATTTCTCAGTAATTTTCCCAAATCCATTTGATGAATAAAAAATATTCATTATCCGAATGAGTCTTTTAAGGCTTTCGACTTCACCGAAACAAAGATGCTGCAGTAGGAATGTAAAATACTACTCAAAAGAACGATTTTTCCTTTTGCATCGTCTCTGATAATATTGTGCAAATTTTCATCAATATTTAAATAAATATATACACAAGAAATAATTTGATGGAAAAATGGACACCCCAAATCTGCAGTAAGTAAAAATCTTTGCTGCATTTAAAATTAATATTAATGTTTGTCACACACACAAAGCAGAAATTATTTAGGAAATATCCATACTGAAAGAGTTATGGCATTGATTTGGATTAGTTTAGTTTAGTTATATTAATGACCAGTTTTAGAGCAATACAAAGGCTATTTTGGGACTGACCTTGTATTTTTGAACCTCAGTCAGATGACGAGGACGACACCTGAGTTGGCAGCCAGCTCAGCGGAAGGACGTTTGGCCCAGACGGATTTAACGTGCACCAGACCAACTTACACGATGGCTCTTCGGTGGAATCGGGTCTCGAAATTGAAATTATCCGGTTCCGAAGCCGAGATCTTCTCACCAAGCCATCGCGGTCCAGTTATTGATTTGAAATAAATTTTGGTTAAACATTGATTTTATCAATTAAATAAATAAAATAGAAAAGGTAAATTGCATACTATCCATAAAATGTTTTTGTAATCTTGGACAAAATATAAAACGTATGAAAATAAGACAATGCCCCTATATGATGAACTCTGATATCTGTACAACTTCAAAATTATCGTCTTTATTCATAATGTCTGCAATATACGAGAACCATTCCAATTTTTTATGATCATATATACACTTTCCAAAGAATTTACCAATTAAATATATTTTAATCAATTAATAGCTTCTTTTTAACAACATCTTTTACGCAAGCTTCTTAATTTTGTTTATAATTCTAATATAATAATCTGGCTTTAATTCATTTTCAGCAACATTCTCAATACGTGTATCAGAGTATAAATTTAATGCTTGGGATACTATAAGATTAGATAATGGAGTTTCCCACCAATTATGAGTTAATTAAACTGATTAGAATTCTGTTGGAATTGTATTAGACTAGAAAAATTTACTAATATTTTAATTTTCTTTACAGTCTATGCTCTGAAATTTATTATAATAAACAAGGTAAAAAGCATGTGAAAACTTAATCGTGTACTAAGAACTTCAGCAAAGAAATGCAGATTAATCATTGCACTTAATTGAAATTTTATGTAAACTATTAAATGGCAGTGTTAAAAAAGGGGGAAAAAATGAGAGGCAACAATTTTTTTTAATTAAAAACCATCTTTGGATTGGATACTGTTATATCAAATTTAAAACATTTGCAATTAAAAATAATTGAATAAAAAAAAACTGACAAATAATGAACTGGTTTATATGATAAACAAACTTAAAGACATCTGATTTCAGAACTCCACTTATAATAAGTATTGGATGTATTTATTTGAAAGCCATGGGTTTTAAACTGCAATACAAATTGTTACAAAAAGAATGGATATTGAATATTCATGAGGGATTTGAAATTTGAATATATTACCTCTTGAAATTTGTAGCTATCCAATAATACAGTAAGTACCAATTGCACAGGAAACTGAACCAAAATATTTATTCTGACTTACTTTGTATAACATTCACAATGCCAGATAGATCAAAAGTAATTTGCACATACAGAATATTAAAAGATCAAAATACAAAAACTGTTCTCAATTATTCTAATTTGTTGTTGCTGACAATAAAAAAAAAAGTTTTTCAAAAATTAGAAACTTTGAGAAATGTCTCTATCCATTAATTTCAGAAGGGAGAGGATAATAGTAATTTAATTGTTTTTGAAAGGATTTATTTGAGATTTAATACATATATTTTACTTAATTTTTTTATAGCATGAAGTGAGCTGTACAAACACAAGTGATACATATGTTTTTCTTTTATTTTGCATTTTTTAAAACAATAATTTTTGTCCACAAAATCTAAACTTATTGTGATTGAAAATTTCAAATGATAAACACTCAATATTATGCTTTTGGATTAACTTCATTTTCCAGTAATATAAATGAAAATAGCTACACATACTTACAGTAGATTAGTGTTCTTATTTACAAGCTGAAAATTAGTTTGCTACATTTTTTTTAATATTTAACTTATACACATTTTTTTCAGGATATATCACATTTTTGTAAGTCCTACATTTAATATATATTTATCCTGAAAAGAGGCTCGCAGATGACAAAAATAATTATTTGGTGAATTTTGTATAACTGTATTTATTGCAAAATTGATGATAATTGATGGAAGTGAAATAATCCACAAGAATAAAAAATAAAGAATTTTATGTTTGCTATACATATATATTCAAAGCTTTTTTTAATATTAATTGTACTTAATTTTTTCAAATTAAATAAATACTTTTCCAAATATTCTCGAAATAGCATAAAATTATATACAAAAAACTTAATGTATACTAAAAATGATTAATTTTATTACAAAAAATCAATCGCCTCTTCTCATAGATCAAAATATATCTAATTTATATAGTTTTTTTCCTTTATGAAATTTTAAATTTTTATGAAATGGAGACTTTGAAATAACGTGCATGGTCTATTGTAATAATACTACTTTCTAATTTCAAAAGCTACTGTGGCAAAAATGTTATTTTTAAAAGCAGAAATGAAACATTTTTCAAATAAATGATATATAGACTGTGTTTCATTTATTAAGGAATGAATGAGGATGAATCAGATGAATGTTGCTTCACAATTCAAGCTTCTCTCCTTAAAGAGAAGACATTTTTCATTTAATTGGGCATCAGGACCAAATGCATTTTATATATGATCCTTTTTAAATAATTTAAGCTAAGAATAAATATTATTTTCAATTTTTCATGAAAAGTATACAACAGAAGGAAATACTAAAATAAGTTATTAGAGTGATATAACTATTATTGTATGTTTGTTAGATAATTATAGTTGCAATTTTAATTGTAAGATTTGCAATAACAAAGAGTTAAGTGGAATTGCTATAAAATCAATTTACATATCATCTGGAAATATTGTAGAAGAAAATAAAATAAAAAAGTTTTACACTCTGAAACCAACTCCATGCTTCTTTATTAAATAATAGCAAACCAATAAAAAATACAACTTCAATTATATGCATCTTGTAAAATAACAAATATTTAAATCTGAAACATGAAACATTTATACAATAGGAATATTTTTTTTATCCCACCAGATACATATAAAAAATACAAAATGTTTACCGATATATAAATGACCTCTTCAACCAAGCATTTCAATTCTTCAAAACACAAACTCTTATTATTTGGAACAAAACATTAATGCAGTAATAATAGCTAATCTTAAAATCAGTATTATTTCTTTTGTGAAATCGCATGTCAAATTCTAATGACATATGTGAAAATTTAGTTTAAAAGAACATATATGATGATAATAAGTGTACTTTTGGTTATGTCCCCCCCCCTCTTTTTTTTGAGAAAATAATACTCGTGATTAAAGGTAATTCACAACAAATTATTTTAAATACAAAAAATGAAAGAAACGCATTTTCATGTGATCTAGCCAAATGATTAATGAGTATCTGAAGTTAAATCCTCTCAGAAGTAAAATTCAATGCAAAATTATGCTATTCAAATTAGAAAAAGTTTAAATCTTTTCGTTAATTCTTCTTTCAAATATAAGAAAGAGAAGAGATCTTACTTATCAGTTATTTAATTAAAACATCAAAAATCCATTTTAATAAGCAAAAAAAAGCTCTTGGTTAACAACTAATATTATATTGGTAAAATCTTTGTAAAACAAATAGTAAAAGCATATTATATAATATTCAAAACTGTAATAAGACATCTGAAACAAAATTAATGTAAATTGTTTGAAAATTCTTGTTCACAAATTTGTAGATAACATGATAAATTAAGAGAATTAAACAAAATTAATTTTGTACCAGGAACATATTATTTTGAAAGAATAAACAAAAATGCCAAAGCAACATACTTAAATCAAAACAAAATTGTATTTTTTCCACCTGACTTCATGAAATAAATACAAATTTTCTGTGTCATTGGCATAGTACTAAACATAGATGGAAGAAAGTCATTACTAAATGCCAATGCAAATATTAATTGGGCACATATATGTATAACATTATTAATTTGAGCCATATATGCATGTACAAATAAAACAAAAATATTGACAGTACTAACAGAAAAAAAATATGAAAAATTAAAATTTATTGACATAATGCAATGCAAAATGCCCAGTAGATAAAGTTATAATTATTTTTTTGGAAATTTCAAGATTGTCTTGTATTTAAATAATATTAACATATTTAAATATGTAAAATATGGTTGTCAATTTCTAAAACAACAAGTGAATTTTAATCAGATTTTTCCATAAAACAAGAACTTTGTACATATAACATAATATAAAATAATTTTTCAAAATGAATAGTTGGCTTCCTTTTTTATAAAGAAAATGGAATTGATAATTAAAAAGATCACTCGGATTTTATGATTGTCAAAATAGACAAATTCCTCCTCTAAATTCTAATACTTTTCTATGTATTTGTCAAACGGATTTTTTTTCCCCCAGCTGATTCACAAGGTATGAATTCTATTCTTAAAACAAGTAAATATTCATGCAACTTTCAAAACAAAAGACACTAAACTGCATATAAATAATACAAATATGAAACAATATATCAATGAAAAATAACATTTGAAACATACATTTCAGAAAATAACATTTCAGGCAATAGGAGCAATACATTTATACAATTATGTAACACTTAAGCAAATCAGTAGTAACTTATTAAAGGGATTGATAGAAACATGATTTCAATGGGGTCATATGGCTCACAGCTGCATCCAACAATTATACAAAAGTATATTCAGTTTAATATTTTATTGCAGATAAATTTTTCAACAAATTTAAAAATAATCAATATTGAATGGTCATATAACTTACTTAAAAGATTACCTTCATCAACTCTGAAATATGTGTGTGCTTTTAACATTTTGCAAGATAATATTTAAAATCTACAATTTCCTTCATCAATTAAAATAAGCTCGTCAGTTATCAAGATTAAATTATGAATACTAAAATACCTCTTAATATCTGAAACACCAATTTAGTACATTGCATGCCATGGTAATTTTATTTAAATATTTCGTTTAAATAGCAAGGCATTTATTTATTATTAATATTAGCACAAAAGTGGAATAAATTTAAACATCAGACCAATTCAATTAGAGTTACTATCAATATGCTACATTAAAACAATCAGCAAGAAACATTTTAGATACAACTTCCTTCCATTTTAACACATCCAGCAACAAAATCACTTTATTCCATATGGTATACAATCCATTAAAAACTAATGCATATAATGATATATATATATATCATTATAAAGGAAGTCAGCAACTGCTTATAAAAGGGTTATATATTAAAAAAGAGATCAAGCTTTATTATTAATATTAAAGTACAAACCTTATTTTCCCGCACATTTTTCAATTAAAAATTGAGGAATTATTTATTAAAAGGGAGCAAAAAGATAATATAACCAGTAAATGCATATTCTTATCTTTACAGCATCGCAAATGGAAATGTTCAATTGGTCCTTGACAGCAAATAATTTCTTATAAATGTTCAGACTGACATTAGAGCTGAACTTGACAACAGATGCATAAATTTCAAGAAAAGACAAAATCAGGAAAGTCTGCTGTAGATGGAGATTTAAAATCTTAAAAAGGATTGGATTCTAACTTACTGGAAAATTCTTAATATTCACCAATGAGAAATTATCAATGAAGAAGATTTAAAAAAGCGTACACTTGGGTATTAAACAGGAATCTAGGGACTTAAAGCAACAGGTTTCCCTACAGCTATTAACTTATTTGCAATGTATATATATTAAGGATTCAATATATAGAAAAAAAGTATTAAGTCCTCAATTATTTGAATTTCAAAAGCAAAATTTTTTTTTAACTCAATAGAATTTCTCTATGGGAGAATACAAGAAGATATAAAGATATTTGATTAATTTTAAATGAAATCAACAGAATGGTCGAACATTGTGAAGAACAAATACTGCAGGTGCTTAGAAACTTAGATTTAAATTATTTTTCTTTCTTCATAAGGTTAATAATTGTTCAAACACAGAGAATTATGTTATGAAAAACTTACAAACACCCAAAAGAAAGTTTTAATGATTCTGTAGCAGGAAGCATGATAATTTATTTTTAGGACGGATTAGAAATGTTCTATTTTGAGTTCTTGAAATTTACAAATTTCAAGAATTTTAGAACAGTTAAAAAAACAAACAAAAAAACTAGATAAACTATTTTGTAAAACCTAAAATGTTGTGTTCGCTGCATACATCAAAGATAACAAATTTGTGGAAAGAAAAAGTGATCTATCATACTAAGATATAATTTTATTAGTAAAACATAATTATGTTGCCATTAAAAAAGAATATAAATATATAAAAAGCAGAGAATTAACACATAATTGGGAAAATTGAAGATTTTTTTATAAATAAAACACATTTTTAGTAGTATAGATAATCAAATTTTGATTCATGAAGGCATGTATCAAATTTATAGTAATTGATCAATTTCAGGCAAAACAAATGTATTACAAAGTCATTTGATGAAAAATATAAGTTAAAAGGATACTAAAAAAAGTATTAATTTATCTGAGCATTTGTAAAAATTACATTTCCAACAATAAGTAAAAAATAATGCTGATAATGATTGCAGATCATTTAAGAAATTGAATATAAATACTGTTAAATACTAAAAAGAGATTCAATAAGGAAATTTTAAAAACAATTTCCTAAAATGCAAAAATCTAACAAACGAAATAATGAGCAACAGAGATAGAGAATAAATAAGTTATTGAAATACTTCTTAATACAGACTGTTTTAAGATTTTTAAAAATTGCATAAGACAAAGGAACAAATATAAAAATAATATAAACACTTCAAGAAAAAAAAAAAGCTAAAACAATACAATTTTTTTTAAATAAAATAAATAATAAACCAGATGCCATTCAAATAACTACAATTAGTAAAATAATTTTGACAATTTTTTTTCCTTTCACAAACTTGCAAGTTACATAACTAACTCACTGAAAAGAATATCACTAAAGAAACAACAATAAAGATGACTGTTGTTACCTTGAATTAAAACAGAAAACATATGATTGTATTTTGTAAAATGGGTAAAAAAAAAAATGAAATATTATCGTTGTTATCAATGAAATATGCTTGAGCAACTATAGTGCTGCTGATCTTATTTAAAGAGCAGCTGAACACATTGGGTTTAAAAGGCAAATACTTGGCTCAATACTTTAAATTTCAGCTACACATTAGTTACATTTGGTGCATCACTAGTAAGGTAATCACTAGGTGATTTATAAGGCATAGGAGACACTGGGGTGTCAGTTGAATTGGCATACTCCTCGTCATCTTCCTCCATAACTGAAAGTCGCCGGTTCTCTTCAGTTTTGGAAGAAGTATGGGACCTGTGTTTCTTCTTTTTGCTATTGAAAAAGTAACACATTAAGATTCATAAGTAAAAATAAAAATTGATAGATTTAAAAATGCAAAATGAGATAAAAGAAGAAATACAAACCATGCTTCATATTTTATACAATAATAAAAGAGCATTAAAAAATGCATTATTTATTAAGTATTTGCTCTAAATCAGAATCTGAGTAGTTATAGGACAAATTAATAGAATTATTATTTTAGACTTCAACTGATAATAAACAACACTTTTCTTCTAGATTTTTCATTAAGTGCAATATTACTACCATAAACAAGTCTTTCAGTAAACAATGACTTAAAACTGCAATCTTCAAAATGCTGATTTTAGAACATGTGAATAAGCAATTGTATATGTATCGTATATGTACAATAAACATTATTATAAACACTTTTATGAATTATTCAATATGAAAAAATATATATATATATTTTCAATATAATAGAATAAAATCTTTAAAATAACTTATTAAAACAGGTATACTACATTTTATAAACAGAAAAAAATATAAGAAATTTTAAATAAATACTTTACTTCAAGAACCACATAAGAATTCTAAAAAAAATTAAAACTACGCTTTGCAACACAAGTTAAATTTGTTAACAGTAAAGTTTATAATCTTGACTCAATTTTAAAACAGTATTTAATCACTAGTTAGTGCTTTTTGCCAAAGTACTAGAATTATATTTTGCAAAATACAAAAACAGAATGATTATATGTACCTAATAATATGTATTTTAGCAAAAATTTTAATATAAGAAATTATTGGCTCTACTAAAAAACAACTTTTATAATTTAATAAAAGTTATAAAAAAATTCTATTTATTATTGTAAATAACATTAGATTGATACTAATACTATTTTTATGAATGAGATAATATTTTTAAAAGTATCTTTCAAGTACTAATACTTACATATCAGAATTAACGCAATAAATTAGAAAGAACAATCAATTATTTATTTCAAATTTGAAATATCTATTATTAGAATGCTAATAAAAAAAACTTGGTTTAAAACAATCAATCATGCTTTAAGTAAAATAAAGTTTTAAAAGCTTTTTTTAAAAAAAGAATTTTGAGCTTTTCAATTTTTTTCTCAACTCTTAAACACTCTCTTTTTATTAAAGCTGCCTTAAGATTTCTTCTTTTTTTACTTTTAATTCTTTGAGTAGATACTCAGTTTCTCTTTTCAATTTTTGCTTCATTCCATTTCTTACTTTTGTTTCTTCACTTTAGACTTTATATTTAGCTTGTGAATGTCTTGCAATTATTATCAATTATTCCGATACTTCAAAATTGCTTATTCTATTATTTGTTTGAACACTGTTCAGAACAATTTTCCTTACAATGAAAGTTTGCTTTTTCATATTTTTCCACAAATAATTTTTATATATGGAAAATCCTCTCTTAACATTACTGCTGCCATGAGAAAGTATTTTCATTAATAACAGGGTTGCCACTCAAATCTGGAAAAAAATTCTCTTCACAAATATAAAACACTGGTAAAAAGTCTATTTTTTCCAATTTCAATAGTTCTACTCATAATCAAGTAAATTGCAGTCATTATTCTAATATCCGTATTTTTTCTCACTTTATATTTTTAAGATCAAGCTCTATGAAAAATAAGTAATGTTTTTCACTAACTGTTTAACAAAAATGAAACGATTTTCATATAAGAAAATCACCACTGATCTGAATTTTTTAAAGAAATGGCTGAAGAATATTAGCAATATAAGAGAAGCTAATTTTAAAATAAGCACTAGTGGCACAATATCACTAGCGGCAGACCCAGAAAATTTTTAAAAATTTATTTTTATTGAAATCTATGTATTTCTTTATGTTGACAAAAACATTTAGAGTACTTTTGCACTGATCTTTTCTAACCAATGAAAAGAACAAAACTTCAATGAAAATTCAGAAGAACAAGTAACTTCCAAGAAATCAGTATGTCATGATGGACGATCTTTAAACATTTTATACATTGCTTTCAGAATAACACCTACTCTCCCTTCAGTAGATTTACGAACTCATTGAAATGCTCAATGGATTATGTGTAGTTCACAAGTGCTTAGATATAAAATTTTATTTCATTTCATTTTAGCATGGAAGTTCTTCTTTGACATATTTAAATTTACATTTAGTTCTTCCATACTAATTTGTAAAAACCAGATGTCCAAACCAGATAAAAACTTCTTTAAAATTTTCAAATAATTCTTGAGCAATGGTATACTTAAAAAATATTGGATTCCAATATTTTCTGAAACTTTATTGCCTGATTCACTCAATATCTTACAATAAGATAAGTTTGGCATTTTTGTGAAATGCAGTTTAAAGTTTCATCAAAACATATAACAATTTTTTTAATACATTTTTTAAGTGATTGTTGAAAAAATGGAGCTAATCTGTAACAAATAATGTATAACATTTTTGGAAGATCTAAGACATTTTTTGGCTATTTCACTATCAGTGAAAATATTTCCATCATTGAATGCATTAAAGGACTAATGTCACATGTTAAGAGAAGTTTCTGCCATGTTGAGATTCAATACTATTGAGATTCAATAACTTAATTGAAAGAATCAATATAAATTAAAATAAAAATAATTTCCACTAATTCTTAGCTAAATTTCAAGTTGTTTATTTGGCAAATTGCTGACTCCGATGTCTTACAGGTAGGTTAACACAGCAACGCCAGAATCAAGCCGCACGCCAGCACGTTTTTCACAACATATCAGGTTATATTTACAGTTAACAGCCAAAAATATTATTGCAATGAGTTAATGGAAAATATTAAAAAATTACAACAATGCTTTAAAACTTATAATATATAATATAAAAATTAATAATTATTATTTGCTGTTACATCTCACAACAAGTTTTAATGTCCATAAAATTCAGCTTTAAATGACAGTTCTTGAACTAAAATGTTCAAATTTGGCTTATTTTTAGACTTTGCAACTTCTTCTGTATTCCTTTTAGATAAAAATTTATTCATTCTCTCTGTTTGAAAAAAGAAAACTGATCTTTCAGAAAATTTCATTCGAGTTGCTGTTAGCAACATTCATCAACTTATCATTCTTATCGAAATTCCAAAAAGTCACCATATCCTTGTTGTTCTTGCTGGCAATTTGCTTTTCCTTTCCTAGATCAATACAAATCCTTTATTTTCCCCGAATTTCCTGGTTCTGTTGCCACTCTGTTAAAACAAGCTTAAAGCCAGAAATTTTGAATTGAAGATGAAAGGAGAATTAAAATCCAGACACATAAAATTTTCAAATAAAAGTACCATGTTTGAATTACAAATTTTAAGAAACTAATAAAACTTTCTAAAAAAAACTAACCTCTTTACAGCAAGAATCTTCCTTGTGGTTTTCTGAGATTGCTGATCAATGCATTTCCATATACTACTTTGCATTAGCACTTCAGAAATATTGATATTTGCATGACTGTTTTGCTTGCTCATCACTGTTCCTTTTGAATCATTCTCAGATACACATACCACTTCAGTCAAATTTTCAGGCAAAAGCTGAAAAAATAACCTCATCAACCAAATATTTAAAATAATTTTTTTAAAAAAATTCAATAACAGATAAAAAAAAAATACAAAAGTTGTGAATGATGATTGTTATTTGTTGACTGTTAAATGTTTAATTCTCTAAATATATTTATAACAATAAGGCGTGTTTCAATTTTTTAGGGACACCAGTAAAAATGAAAATAAAAGCGTAAATAATAAATATTTGACATTTATTTCTGAAACAAGTATGATAAATAACAAAAATAAATATTGTAACATAATTTAGATTAAACAAATAAATTTCAACTTTGAAATAACTAAACAAAAGAATAGCACAAATTTTGTGTTTCAAATTTTTAGGGACAGTGGAATTAAAAGCTTCAAAACTTCAAACTAAACTTTTTTACCGTTCAATATTAGCACCATTTTTTCTGATGACATCATATATTCTGTTTGGCATGGAATATATTAGGTTCTGAAGAAGTGTTGGATACAGAGAATACCAAGCATCCATTATTGCTTGTTGAAGTTGCATTTTCGAATGAAATTGGCGCCCTCCTTCATAATTCCCATAGATTTTCCAAATCACTTCCAAAAGACCCCATAGATTTTCAATGGGATTTAGATCGGGGCTTCTAGCTGGCCAATCCCTAACTTTCACACTGTTATCTCTAAATCACTTTTATGTTGATTTTTAGCTGTGGATAGATGCATTATCCTGTTGAAAAGTCCAATTTGGACCACATATTTCAGGTCCTGCATTAAGTAAATGTGTTTGTAACATTTCTTGGTATCGATCATAAACCATTCTTTCATTCACAAATGCCAGTTCGCATGTACCATTGAAGATAAAAGCTCCCCAAATCATAACAGATCCACTGCCCATTTGCCTTTTGGAGAAAATCTCTGGTTCTTTTCTTAGATCATGCCAGTAATATCTCCAACCGTCTGGCCCATCTAGATTAAACTTCTTCTCGTCGTTGAACATGACTTCTATCCACTCATCTTTGAAATGCATGTATTCCTTTGCCCAGGATAAACGTAGTAATTTGTGTTGTTTGGCAAGTGGTGGTTTGCAAGCCTTTTTTGCATATTTCATGTTTTTATTGCTCGATTGACCTCCAAACAGTAGTGTAAGAACATTCCAGTTTCAATTCTTTTGTTACTTTTCGTACTGATGATTTTCTATTTACACATTTCTGAATAATTCTCCGGCGGGTATGTGAATCGAGCTTTCGCTTAGGTCCTCGCTTTTGAATGGCAGTTGATTTCCCATTTATCTATTTCACATAATTTTCCACGGCACGTTTTGAACGTTTTATGAGGGCTGCAATATTTCTCAAAGACTTTTTTTCGTTGTAATAAGCTTTTATTTGGCCTTTTTCAAGATCTGATAACCATTTACCTTTAGCCATATTTCTTCGGCAAAAAATTAAGTACTAACGTGGACGTTTCCAATATAAACTTTTTAAGTTATTAAAACCACTGGTAGTAAATGAAAATAAGCAATAATAAAGATTTAACTTGAATTTATATACCATCTCATCTAGCTGTCCCTAAAAATTTGTAACACAAATTTGGCATTTTTTTCTATTTTCTTCTTTTATTAGCATTGATATTTATTAAATTATTTTAGATTTTTTATTATATTTAATTTTTTATGTTTTTCAAAGAAGTTTTTACAGATATTAGGTAAAAATGATTCCAATTTTATGATTTTATATGGTGTCCCTAAAAATTTTAAACACACCTTAATTTCCTTGATTTTTCAAAATTAAAAAGGAAATTTTAATGTATATGATGAATACAAACAGATAAACCCAATGTATTTTGTATATTTAAACAGTATTAATATTATAGCAGAACTTTTTTTTACTCCTTTCCACTAATATCCTTGAAAGATAAATGCTGCTTACAATATTGATAATTAAGTACATAAATAAAATATCTTTTTATACTTTTTGGCTTATTGCACTGCAATACTAACACATAAACAGATTATTTACTAAAAAATGATAATAAATCTACAAAGTAAAGGGGTTCTATCTCGCAAATTAATACTTTAACAGAGTGCACAATAAGAAACTCAGGATTGTCAATGAAATCTGGAAAAAATATTTATATATTATATAAATAAAAGGCAACGTTAATCTGTATGTGTCCTATAAAGACATAAAAAGCTAAAAGATACATTTAATTCCAGTTTTGCACTACTTTTTGTGCTTTTGTATATTGCCCCTCTGCCTCAAATCTTTCTACTTCTTTTCCTATGGCGATGCAGAATGGCTGTCGATTCTTTCTGCATAACAATGAGTAAAGACTTCTGATGATGTGGAAGATTATTACTGCATGCACAGTGTGTTCAAATTACTTTTGCCACCAGTAGAGTTTTAGAGACAATTTTTAACGTGTCCCCCCCTAAGAAAACAGAGACAAGGTTTAAAAAGTGTTTTGTCTATTGTTTCAAAGGAAAATATTGACTTTTTAATGCTTTATACACTGAAAACTAAATGTTTTTAATTAATCGATCTTTCAGATTTATTGATGTGCTTCTCACTTAAATTTAAAAATTAGAAGTTACAAACTTCTAATTTCCATCTCCTCTAAAGGAGTGGATAATTTAAATCTTTTTTCATGTACATTAATTTTTATGATATTTTGTAATGTTCAGTTATTTAATGGCTGAAAAGTTTAATATTAATTCTAATTATGATACTAATTAATTCAATACTAATCATGATGATTTTACAGCCTTACCATTTCTGTTAAATTATTTTTATTTTAATGAAATTTTTAAGCATAATGCCTTATTATTTGCTCTTATTTCATTGATTTGAATATTATGGAGTTAAATTGAATGCTTTTGAATTTTCATTGATTGAATATTGCCGCATTGAAGAAAGACTGTCGAATCTCCATGGCCGAATGGTCATGGCACGGGTCTTATGATCAAGGGACTTGGGTTCGAATCCCGATAGAGACACTGAGATTAATGGTATATGTAAATACTTTATTCCTTGATTTTATGTTTTCCTTTATTTCATGTTCCAGAAGATACTGGACATTTCTTTAGTTTACCAGACAAGTGTTCTGGACTTTTCTTACTGTCTCCAGAAGAGTATTCTGGAACTTTCTCTGCTTATATAAAAGCAGAGGATTTGTCAGTTACTGTATTTTCTTAGTTCTGAGTTCTGTTAATAAATTGGTTTAGCTCTACCTTTTGTG
Source organism: Argiope aurantia (assembly GCA_026543865.1). Classification (NCBI taxonomy): domain Eukaryota; kingdom Metazoa; phylum Arthropoda; class Arachnida; order Araneae; family Araneidae; genus Argiope; species Argiope aurantia. The sequence continues at coordinate 187,114 of JAPMOR010115912.1, forward strand.
TATGTCATTGAGTCCAACACTAGAATATCTACGTGACAATATTATGGAGATTACATTGATTTGAATATTATGGAGTTAAATTGAATGCTTTTGAATTTTATGGCGATATTCAGATTTTAATAAGAAGTTCACAGATTATGCGTATTAAAAATTGAATAGTCTTGACCTGAGCAGAGCCAGAAATATCAGCTAGTTTTCAGTATATAGCAGTACCCATTATCAGAAAGCGGGAGCAGAAAATAATCAATGTTATCTTAACATCCATCGACACCCCTGAATCTATCTTATCCTGGATTCCTTTCCATAACTTTTCCCTTTAATTGTCTTTCTTTCTTGAATATCTGATACACAAAGCTTCGTGACTACACTTTTCATTAGTTATATATTCAACCTTTGGGGATAGAAAAAAAAAAAAAGATTTTTTTATTTTATTTACACTTCTTAAAAATCTTTTCAAGAACCTTTCAAGTTTTTCTCAAATCCAAGTACTTCTAAGGCACTTAAAACTGGTTTATAAAATTAAGCACTTATTATGATATTATGTACTCTGTTTAGATTGTTTTAAAGGGGGGGGGGGAGAAGATATGAGGACATTAATATAATCTTTCCATATACCTAAAAATGTATCACAATTTTCCTAAACAAATTATTTATCAGCATTCCTACAGATTATTTAAATATTAAGGTAGCTAAATGAGCAATAAAACAAAGTACATACTTTATCAGTAACAGCACTATCTTTATCTTTCACTGCTTCTGGCATGATATCATCGAGCATTTTTAAATGAGTTTTATTAAAAAAGCGTCCCAGAAGATTTCTAACCAAGATCACACACAGAAGCTAAACAAGGAGACAAAAAATAATTAAAAATAAACAAAACATTATAAAAATAAATGAAAATCTTAAGCTTTGTTATAGGTAAATAAAAATTTCATTGATTCCTATTTTTTTATAAAGCAACAATTTCAAGAAAGATGAGATTAATAACAAAGCATGGTCTGAATCTTAAGCTTTGGTGCAGTTTATTCTACAAAAAGATCTTGCACACAATAATACCCATGTCAATGTCAAGAGCAATGCATGAGAAGAATTAAAAGCAAATTAAAGTATTAAAATAATTATTTGATTCTTATTTAATACCCCCCCCCCCCAAAAAAAAACTGATATAGAAATTAAAAAAAATCATATATATATATTTGGAATTTATATGCAGACAAAATCTGAAGCATATTGCATTCAATCCCTGTTGTTTATGTTACAGTTGAAAGTAAAAAATCAGGAGCAAATAATGTCAGGAGCAGTAAAATCAGGAGCACCACATGTTTACTATTACTGGGATATTCTGGAAACTATTGTATGTGTTAAAATCCAATGAACATAATGCAGCTTTATTTTAAAATTATTCTAATATCCATAATATATTCATAGATTCTTTAAGAACATTTACAATTAGCAAGAGTGCAGTTAAAACAGTAAAAGTGCGATAATAAAATACACAAAAGTTGTTAAAAATAAGCATAAGTTTCATATTAAAAGAATTCAACAATTAAATCAAAGAAAGTTAAAAAACACCAAATGATATTCTTGCAATTCTTTGCAAGATGAGATAGATGAATTAATTAAAATTACAAAATCAAAAGATAGATTTGTAGTGGCATCTGAAGGTGATGTAATTTCATAAAAACACTGAACACTCACATTTACATTCAATTTACACTTTACTTACACTTTATTTTAAATTAAATTTTATACTTACCAATACTGGAAATGCAAATGCAGTTGGTTTAAACAACTTGCAAGCAAATAGCAAAGCACATAAGAACAGCTGAAGAAGAGTGTACAGTCGAACATTTCTAATGGGTACATGACGAAGGTAACTGTAGTCAGGTTGATACTTTTCTGGCATAAGCATCAGAAGAATTCGTTCATAAAACTAAAAGAAAGTTTTGATGTCAACAATGAAATGAACACTCCATTATTCAATAATAAGCTGGATTTTCATATAAAAAACAAAATATGACAGTAAAATATTAGATGAGATTATTTTTACTTGTAATCCTTTCAGACACTTTACGCCCATAAAAAGAAAAACTCCATACAAAATAGGCATTGGTATGTACTGAAAGGAAAGAAAAAGGCTTTATTCAAGATTGTTAAGATTAAAATTTCAGAAAAAAAGTAAAACAATCAAAAACACATAAAATAATGAACAAAATAAGCTTAAATAGCCAAGATAAACCAATACAATATGACAGTTGCATATAAAATGGATACACAATTTCCATGATTGACAAAAAGAAAGATATTTATCATAAAAATATCAAAAGTGAAATAATACCTGCAAGATACTGGTGAAGAAAACAGAGAGCCCAATAAGAATAAACACACAAAAATGTGTCACCCTCTGTTCTCTGTGGACAAAGAATTTCAAATTTTTATAAAACAGAAATCAAGTAAAATGAATGAATGAAATATAAAGGATTATGAATAACCATAAAGACATATTACTAAAAGTCAGTTAAAAGCTTAGATATTTTTTATTTTAATTTAAAAGTACATTTGCCAGCAATCAGAATTCCAATCTTTACGCATCCAACCTATCCAAAAAAGCAGTTTGAGAAATTCTTCAAAAGAAAGAAACTCACTTAATAAAATTTAAAATACTTATGCAACAAAAACATTTAAATAAAATGCATTTTTTTTTTTTTATGTGTGTGTGTGGATTAAACCTTTAAGTCTTCTACTGCCTACTTCATATTCAACTCAATGATTCAACAACAGAAAATTTTTAAATCACAATTAAGTCCTGATTTTATTCCTATATTATAATAACATATGTTAACAATAACCAGAGAGATCATATACTAAGCGACTTTTTTTTTATATATTTATTTTAACTTTCAAGGATTTCATAATTTTAGGTTAAAGAATGAACAAAAAAAGCATTCAACCATATATATTTTAGGAAGGGCATTCTTGCTAAAAGATTGAAGCTTCTAATAATACTAATACATCAAAACAAATAAATAAAGATCATAAAATTTTTTACATTCTGTTAAAATGTATAAACTTTACTAAGCAATCAAAATTTTTAGATAACACTTTAGAACTTTTATTTATGGTTTTCTTTATCGTGCAAAATACTTAATTGCATTTTTGTAAAAATAGAATGCTAATTGCATTTAAATAATAGAACAATAAAAGTATTCTGTAATAGCAGCAAATTTAGGAATTTGACTAGCCTTGGATCTCAATCTTTTAAAACATTTATAGGCTGCAATGGAATGTCGAATTCAGCTATAAAGTACCACATTATTAACAGTATATTTCCAGTTTCGTTTTTCAAAAATGAGAGTAACAAAGGATGCTTTCATTTTAATTTAATAATTGTTATACCTGTAGGATAAGCAAAGATAAAAAGGTATTTGGTTACTTTCAATTATATAAAACTTCAATGTTTCAGTTAATAATGCGATACATTTTATTAGTTTACTGCAGTTTAATTTTTGTAATTAATTTACATGTAGATGAGAATAATTAACATTTTTAAACCTTTATATAAATTAATATAAATATTTGAGGATTCTAGTTTAACAAATATCAATTTATGAAAAATTCTCAATATTTCTGCTTTTAATAGGAAGTAACAGAAAATTGCACTGCAACAATGATTTTTTTGAAGTATATATATTTGGTATCAAAATTATGAAAGGAAATATATGCTATATTTTGCACATGCACTATATACACACACACAAATATTCATTTTTCCACAAACATTTGGAATATTTAATTCATATTTTCATACAATGTTATATTGAAATGCATTCTGAAAATTATATATAAGTTTGTTGATTTCTACATTGTCTACATTCATAATAATTTCCCTCATTTCTGATTTGTCTACATTCATAAATAAAAAATTTAAAAAAGAAAGAAAGAAAAAATAAGAAAAATTTGGGATTAGAAAATTTATGTATATCAGATAAAATGATATTATTACAAAAATGCATGTAAGCATTGTGCACAGCAAATAAAACCACAATGGAAGTTCTAAAGTATTATTTGCTTTCTATGAAATGAAAAGAGCCCAAATTCTTTTCTTTATCAATTTCTGGTCTGTTTCCTAATTGCCCTTATGAGTGAATCTTTGAATTTTAAAAAAATGTGAATTCACAGTCAAAATTTAATAAAAAATTCTGAATTCTTTACACAGTCCATCCAAAGATATAAATGTATAAACCCAGAAGTATCTGAATATTATTGGTAAATATTATTTGTATTCAATTTATTGGTAAATATTAATTCTACCCCCTTCAAAATAATCTCCTCCAATTGCAATACACTTCAGTGATAATGAAGAGGCAATTTCAACTGTGGGGATAAGAAAAGTTGTACAGTACCATGTCAAGCAAATAAGGAGAGTTAATAGAGCGTTATTTGTTGAATGTTTGGTTCAAAACTCATAAATACAAATAGTATAGTGAGAAGGCACAGTATAATGGTATAAACCTAGTTTTTCTAGCAACTGTTCAGGCAGATTTTATTGTACTGCTTTGTGTAAATACACAAATAATATTCTTTCGAGACTGTCTGACCAAGGTAGGAATTCATAAAGCACAACACCATGACTGTCAAAGAAAATAGTCAAAATTACCATGATTTTTGAGGGATTTTAATATGGTTATTTCAATCTTGATTCAATTTTCAAAAGCCAATCACTTGATTATTGAGCTATTTGTGTATCAAAGGCATATATCCACCACAAGTAATAATGCAGTTTATAAAAGCAATCATTACGTGAAAGCATATTCTCCAGAATATTGTTGTTTTTGGAACAAATTAAAAGTTTGAGAATGATTCAAGATGCGAAACTTATCTTTAAATAATCTTTTAAATTTGCTTGACAGGAATGTAATGTTCTTATCAACAATAAGAGTTCTTGTCATCTCTTACTGTCAAACAATCACCAAACACCAATTTGCTGACTTTATCAATAGTTTAATTATTAACCAAAGTGGATGGCCTATTAGATTGCAGATAATCTACAATGAATTCTTTAACATCTTTATTTGTTACCTTTGTTGTCTTTGATAAAAAGATATCTTTAAAATGTTTTTGCAACATTTCAATAATTTTGTAGAAGAAATTTCCTTTCAAAGACAAAATTAAATATTTATTCAATAATATAATACATATAGGTCATGCGGAAAATCAAAGTGAATATTCTCATCTCACTGAAAATAATTTTATTTTTTGACGATAAAATGAAATAAATTTCCAATTGTTTCCAGATGTTTAAAGGCATTATAAAAATGCTTGAAATAAATCTACAGATAATAAATTTAATAACAGATAACGGTTTTTTTAAATGAAGCATTCTTTGATTTTTTTTAAATGAAGCACTTTTTGATCACAATAGTATGAAAAATAACATTCTACTATGAACACTTTAATATGATTAATAGCATTCTATTTAACAACTGAAATCTGAGATTTTATATAATTCAATATTTATACATTTTCGAAGGAGAATTTTTTTAATGTAAGGTGAATTTATTGACTACATTTAACTGATATTTGTAAATTAATTCCAAAAGTTATTTAGTTGGGAGGAAATTATCATACCTGACACCTAAAAATTGTCGTTTTTCTCCTGGAGCAGATGGAAGATTAAACTTTTTCAAAGAATTTACATGAGTCATAGACAAAATAGTAGCAGCTACAAACCAAGGTAATCCAAATATTGAGCAAATGGCAATTAAACATGCTATTATAAAAAGGTCCAAATGATAGCCACACCCTTTCTAAAAAACAACAAAAGATTAAAATATAACACAAAAATATATTTTATATATTATACAATAAATCACTGAAATGTTCAAAAAATAATACAGATAGAAATTTTTTTAAAATCCAATATTTTGAAAATATTTAATTCATAAACTGGTGCTAATCGAACAAAAAAAAAATCCCAAGTTAAGAACAACGAATACACCAGTCTTTCCAAGTAACACAAACATATTGCTTAACAAATCATTTTGATGCAAAATATTTTATGGTTTTTTTTTTACAAAAATATAACATAAATAGAAATTTAAAAAATGAATTTTAACAGCTGCAGAATAATTCAGGAAAATTATTAAATACATTTCAACATTTTTTCGTGAAATTAAAAAAAGAAAATGATAATATGCTCTAAATGGCGATATTATGAATTAAACAATATCTCAGTGACACAAATCACATTATAACAATTCAGCAATAAAAATAAATTGTTTTAATTTTTTTGTGTAATACAAAACAAAAACATTTTGATAGTATTTTTAATGGTAGAATTATTCATAAAAAAATCTTGATATTTTCACAAGCTTCCAGCTTAAATCTTATTCTATAAGTTCTATTGCTGAAAATTAGCCTTTCCTACAAAAGTTTATCAAAAACGATTTCCAAACATTCATGTGAGGCTTATAAATGGAAATAAAAACGTGTAACCTTTTGGCTGCATTATGCACTGTAGGGTTAAATAGAAATCTGTATAATCATTCTATTTTTTTATATGTATATAAAAACATAACTTCTAGAATTTTTTTTTTGTTGATAATATGCAGAGAAAATTAACATAATCATTTTTACTTCACTTCTATTATTATGTACACCTCTTTATTCAGATAAAATTTTTCATTTAAACTGTTTATATCTCTAAACATAAAAAGGAATAGACTATTATAGATATTTTTACAATAGAATCAATTATAAATATGGAAAAAAATAGTTGTGATTATAGAAGTAAGAAAGAAGAAATGAAATAATTTCAAATAAATGATAATGCAATATTTCTACATAATGTGCAAAAAAAAAAAAAATAATAATAATAATAATAATAATTTTCGAAATGGCATCTTAAAAAGTAACTTTATTTCTTTTCTTAAAAATCAACATTACATAAATGTGAGAAATTAAAGTAGGAGTGTCAGAAACTAATTGTAACAAATACATAATGTAATGGTTTTTAAAATTTAATTTTTTTTGTTAAATATGACTTTTATAATGGGTTATATTACATTAGCATAGTGAAAAAAAAAATTATTTAAGGTAAGTTAGTAATCTTTTTAAAAATATTATTCTGCTTTAAATATCCTTATACTCTCAAAGATAAGATATCTTCATAGGGATTAACCTCTGAAAAAATCTAAGACAGATTCAATAAATAAAGGTTTCTAACTAACTCATCTGATGAAGAAGCAATAGGAAAAAAATATGATTACATCATTAACAGTTTACCATTCAAATCTAGGAAAAATATATATGTACTGTGTTTCCCTTCTATGTCTATACAACATAAGATGAAATGAGTAAACAACATTCATATACTAGTTATAATGGAATAACAATACTCTGTACTTTTAATGAATGAAAAAAAAAAAAAGGAAGCATTAATTTAACATTACTTGAAATAATAGTATATTAAAAGAATGCTTATATTTACAAACAGAAAAAAAAACTTTAAAAAAAATTTATTGCCTAGAATTTAGCAAGACAAAACTAATATATTAAGGGTGGGATATTGATTACTTGTCATACTCTTTAATTGTAATTCACACGAAATTAAGAACTTGGGTGAAACAATTGTAGCTTTTTGCTATTATAATACAAACTATTTACAGTCATTAGCTTTATTTTTTTCTTTTGCAACAACTTCATTTGCAACGCTGCTTTGTATTTGCTGAATTCCATTTTCTTTTTCTATTATCTGAGCTTTTTTCTGTTTTTCTAAAGCTTCATAATACTTTGCATATGCTAATTTAGCATACAAAAGAAAATCTTTTAAAATCAGACTGTGAAACTTAGGATTTTTCACAACAGAGATCAAAGATTCCCCAACATGTTGTGAAAATGGTCCCATAAACTTTCCTTGAGCACTTTGATAAGGAATAATATTGAAGGAATACCCATTATAAGATGTCAACATCTATAACTTGTATCCAAATTTCACAGGTTTATTTATTGTACATCTTAGAACTATGTTTGCTAAAATAGCATACCATTCTTTCACTGATTGTTGATTTTGTGAAATTATTCCAAATTGTTGCAGAACAATATTAAGTTTTTTAAGTTTTAAAAGTGGACAAATTTTGTAATAATAATCTTTGTTGATGGTTGAATTGTTATTCAAATGTAAGTCTAATGTCACTGTACTGCTTCCTGGACAGAGATAGCTCTATTCATTAAGGAATTGTGCCAGTGCCCAGAGCATTTTCCCAATACATTTTTTTTTCATAGTAAAATGTGGTAACCACTATAAAAAAAAAAGATGCCTATAAATTTTTTGATGTCACTTACATTAACTTCAAAAGAATAATTTTTCTGTGCTGCATATTGATTAGTTTCTGTAACTGTATATGATATCATTGTTAGCCATCATGTGAAAAAGTTCAACGGGAGTTTCCCTAATATTTATCTACAATATATTGATGATCTTGAGAAGAACATGACGAAAGCAAAAATTCTATTTCACATTTTTTCCATTTAGGTAATTATTTTTATCAACCCTAGTTCCATCACAGATATTTGACAAAACTTCTATACTTGCAGCAGTTCTCAAATTTCAGGATAACCACATATTTCAACTATATTACAATTTATGAAAGAATCATCATTTTTTGTTTGTTTGTTATTGACCATATATGTTGGTTCCATCTGAATAATTATCATTTCAGGATTAACAAATTCTTCATTGGATAAAGATTTCATATATTCAAGAGCTTCTTATGCCATTAGAAATTTGCTGACCATTTTACAACTACAAAAGTTTTCTGACAAATTTAAAATTAAAAAATAAAGTAGCAACTGAACTAATGAAAAGACAAGAAAACACAAAAAACAAGTTCAGAAGCATTATGTACACTAGCATATACACAAAAGAACTTGTTTGAAAAAGGGGACTCATATCAAGGAATATTGGAGAACATTTCATTTGTTGTTCCCTAGCAAGGAAAAATACATTGTTTCCTGAATTCAAGCAATGAGATTTAAAAAAGTATGGGATATTTGAAAAAAAGGTGAGTATTGGGCCATTGCCCTATTTAAAGAGCAGCTAGAAAACATGTTAAATACCTATAATATCTATTTTCTTATGGATATTTGTAATGTTTAAAACAATACTGATGATCTTCTAAAAAACTATATATGTTTAAAAATATCATAATTTCATTATTTAATAGGTTAAAAACCATGATCTTTTAGGGAAGAATTTAAAGCAATTTCTTTTAATTAATTATTTATATTTTAGCTATTATACTAATCTATCAAGAATCTATACTATACTAATCTAATCTAATCTATCTATACTAGAAACCTAATGATTATACAAAACATTAAATTAGAACCAGTAAATTCAAACTTTGAAATACAGCTTTATTATTAGCAGAAAAATTAAATTATATAATAAACAAAAATAGGGAAATAATGAAAAAAATTTTTAAACATTTACACCACATAATTCACTTTACTTTGAAGAACACCAGATCCTATGACCATTTTAAAAAGAGAAGAAATTAAGATTCTGACCTTTAGTTTATTTTCCTTCCTGTTAACAATGAGAGTGGTAATTTGTTGATCCATAAAAACCAACATAGTCAGAAGTAATGCAGGCCCTGTTGCCACAATTGCTGTCCACCATGGATTATTTCCAAAAAATGGAACAAGCCATTCCCTGTCAGATGATGAAGGCTAAATGCAATAGTAAAGGAGATATATAACATAAAAACTTAAATAAAACATATGAAAAAATGCATTTCCAACATAATTACAAAAAATAGTATTTTTCTCTACATTTTGCATATGCAAGCCTTTTGTGATACAAAACCCTTTTAATATTATATTAATTATATTAATATATAAATAAATTTGAAAATAACTCTCTTAGCATGGCATAAACTGATACTATAAGAAAAGGGACAAGGCAAAAGTTTAACTCACCCTGCACTTCATTAAATTAAATGCTATTATAATCTTTGAAAATAAAGAGAAAATATGATATTGGATAAAAGTTAAACTTAAATACTTTACAGTGTACATAAATAATTATAAAAAAATGAATCACTATTTT
>JAPMOR010115932.1:8735-33966 GCA_026543865.1 Argiope aurantia
TAGAATAGAAAACATGAAATATAAAACATGAAATTTTATATATAGAAAACATGAAATTTATCGAAAGAATTCGAAGTACAATTAATCCAGAAAAGAAAATCAAGACCAAAACTACTGAATCTGTACCACTTGAAATTAGAAAATCTGGACAATTTTCAAGATACATTTATACAACAGGAATTTTAGTTAAAAGTTTATTTATCACTAAAATACTGTGACTTTTATGAAATATGTTATAAAGCAAAGAGGGGGAGGGGGAGTTTAGAAAAATTATGTCAGTGGTCGAGTTAAGGAAACACAAATATTTTTTTTTATTCTCAATTTCAATCGACTGTATGATAGATAGGTAAACTTAAGTCAAACATTTTATACTTTGTATCATTCCATCTTTCCTTACTTCCGAACTTTTGATAAAAGCTAAGTAATCGTAGTTTTGGTTGTTGTTGTTTTCTTTCTGAACAGAATTTGATGTCTTTAATTTTTATTTATTTATTACTTTGACTTGTTCCACTTCTTATTTATGAGTACTTCCAGTGATTAGAATTGCTTTCTGCACTTTGCGATTTATTCTAGATAATAATCCCATTGATTTAAAATCCCATTTTGGCAATTATTTGCTTTTTAGTCTCAGATAAATAAACACATTCGCTTAACCTTATATTTAAACTATTTTATTAGCATTATTGGAAAATATAATCAAATAAGTTCCTTATCTGAGAATATAATAAAACATTTTACTACTCTGGAAAGGCGAAAGACTATTATTCTTCTGTTAAAATATTTACAGATGGTATCTAAATCAAAACACTTGTTCTTTAACTGTAATCACATAGCATTTTCTTTTCGACAGGATTTAGATGCACCACATTTACATTTAAAACAACATAATTTATTGCTCATTTCAGTATTCCGAGACTACCACTTTTCGACGATTCTACCACGCTAAGATGTGAGCTGTGTGAGCATATTTCCGGAGTTTCTTCTCATTCTTTGACCTAGATTTCCGCACCAGTAGATACTTTTTCATTCTGTTTTTTCCCACTTGTATACGAGTCTCGTATCGTTTCTGATCGTATTATTTTATTGTAAGTCAAAATTGCGTATTGATTGCTTATATGGCTAGTTCAAGCGGTTAAAAACGTTCAGAGTTGACATGAAAGATAGTTCATATATTATTAAATTTGACTGAAATATCTACTGTCGTTAATCTCAAAATATTATAAAAAAATTCCATTAAAAAATTTGTATTATTTTGTAAAAAAGCGAATTGCCAAAATTTAAGAATAGAAATCTTCCATTTATTCATCATAATTCAATGTTTAGATCTCTTACAGTATAAAGAAATTACTCAAAAGTATCTTTTCATGTTTCTTCTCATCCCTATTTTGACTAAATAAACATATCCAGGCGCATGTGCAAAAGCGCGGATGGTTTTAGAATCCGAGAATGGAATTTTACTGCCAAAATATGTAACGGCGTTAATGCTATGTTACCTGTTCATCTAGTCGCTCATCAGATTTGTTTGTACGATATTATGTAACCGAAACAACCATAATTATTTTTTTTACTTTTGTGAAAATTTTGAATAACGTCATGTGCTTTTCAATCAGGATCCCCAGATAAATCTAGAAGTAATTTATTAAAATATGCATTTCTGGATATGTTGAAAATTCTATGCGAAAATAATAGTAAATCATAATTAATGTAGATTACCACAAAGTAATAAAAATAACGCACTGAATAATAGCATTTTTGTGCAAATAATAATCTAAAATAACTTTTTACAATTTTAATGTTCTCTTTAGTTCAAACTAATTATAATGTTAGCATTTACAAATTCTTAAATTCAATGTTAGCATCTACAATGTTATAATTTTCAAAAAAACATTTACATGTTTTTAATATTTGGATTAATTTTCAGATGCACAAATATAAATCATCCTTTGTTTTCGACATTTATGCTTCAGCTTCGGCAGTTTTGATCCACAAAACATTAAAATATGTTAACTCTATTTCCATACAATAGATGACTAGTTTTCTAATAATTTTCTCCTTTTCCGATGTAGAAGAGAAAATTTTAATCTTCATTCGAAGAATGATACCTTTCTAACCACTGCTAATAAAAATAATTCTGCGATTTTCAAAAAAATTGGAAATTGTTTACCAAACGATAGTTAAAGTAGAAAAGTAATTGCGAAGACTTTTGAAATATTTAAATTTTATTTTAATTAATTTGATTATTTATTTTAATTGATACTAATAATTTATTATTGATTATATATTGATATTTTACTTTATTTTAATTTTAATTAATTCATTTATTTTGATTAATTTTCAGATGCACATTTATAAATCAGTTTTTGGTTTTCGACATTTATGCTCAGCTTTCGCAATTCTAATCCTCAAAACATTAAAACTTATTAATGCTATTTCAATACAATAGATGGTTACTCTTCTAATAATTTTTCTTTTCTTTTCTGAAGCAGAACAGAAAAATTTAATCTTCATTCAAAGAAGGATATATATATATTTTTTAACTGCTGCTGATAAAAAAAAAATCTGCGATTTCTAAGAAATTTGGAGATTGTTTACCAAACAATAGTTGAAACAGAAAAAAAAAATTGCAAACAATTTTGAAATATTTTAATTACACCATTCCATTTCACCTCCTGCAGCAACAGTATTTTATTTCCTCGAACGACGAATGCAGCTTTTAGAACTTCCGTCATTTCATACAATCCAGTTTTATTTATTTTTTCACAAATAAACAACATAAAGATTTCAAAAGAAATTTGAAAGGGAAAGGAAATTCAGCTTAAAAACATATTATTAATTTTTACAGAATTTGTATCATGTTTTTTATTCTGCGAACATAAAGTAATTTCTTTCATTCAGATAACAACGTTGGAAGTCCTTGAATACATTTTATTCATTTTACCGTTGTTAGGCAACCTGTTAATGTATTTGATGGATTCGTCTTTTAGATTTATAATACATATTGTTGACAGAATTGAATACAGATATTTTTTTTATATAAAAAAAGTATTTTGAGAGTTGCATTTCTTATCGTATATAAACATGTTTTTATTTTTCGATGAAAAGTGTAGATTAAAAATACATAAATGATATTGGGCGGCATCAATCAAATATGACCTATTTTATTCTTTTCTATCGAACGTCTAGATCGTTGCATGATTCGTTTCTTTCTATTTCATTTTTAAATTTCCTTTTTAAATTATATGTTAGCGATAACATATACAGAAAAAAAATGTGTTTAACATAGTCGCAATGCACTTTATAAATCTAGTAGCATAAAATATAGTTAAATGTGTACATATGTGATGTGTACATACATTGTATACCGTACAAATTGCATTACTGTGCATTTGTACACTGATAGAGAAAATTGCAACGGTATTGTAATGCCAACATCATTAGATTTCATTTACTGAATTAAAAACGCATCAAATAGGACAAAACAGATTTGGCTGCACGTGCCCCATAACTAAAACTGTTTCAAATTTTAATTTCAATCATGCGCACAAAGGAAAAGAAACGCGTACAAATTGTATGCACAGTTTTCATTACTATATACTACAGAGCAGCAAAACGCTCATGTGTAGGACTTAGAAAATAAAAAGCTAAGCGCTTGCAGAATTCGTGACCGTACCCAAGATCAATAGTTTTATGTAGGAGAACAGCAGCTTTATTAAAGAATATGCGTAAAATTTCTAGGGCGACCACTCCCATCAGTTTGTATTGTGTTTCTGCGTTTATTGGTTTGTGAATATGATAAATGATAAATACAGGGTGGTTATAATTATAGTGTTTGAAGGACTGTAAAAAAAAACTACTTGGAATATGTTGAAGAAATTGTCATATTTTATATTTACAACATGGCGAAATGAATTATACAATAAAAAATAATTAGTTCAACTTTTTGTCGTAGATGGCGCTTTTTCATGACAATATTTTATACATTGCAATTATCACATTTTTTTGTTAAATATTAAATACGTCATGTATTACAATATTTCTTCAATATGGGACCCTTCAAGTCTTATCAAATGCTGTAGACGTAAGACAGCGTGATCCACAGTAGCACCTAATGTTTCCTGCTGAATTTCCAGGACATGTCTAGTAATGCTGCCTTTTAAAGCAACAGCAGAGTTAGGTTTGTCCTTGTAGACGCGATCTGTACAATATCCCTACAGCCAGAAATCGCAAGGATTCAAATCAGGTGAAAGAGGTAGCGACGCATTTTGGAAACATCTGCTAAGCATACGATCTTCACTAAAAGTTCAGTGTAGCAGGTGTGTAACACAATGATTAATGTGAGGTGATGCTCCATCTTGCATAAATATTGTTGAATCGAGGGAGTTTCCGTTTTGCAAAGCAGGGATCACATTACTTTCTGAAAGTTGAGTGTAACTAGTGCCTGTTACGGTGCAGCGAACTAGCCCTGTTAGTGTAAGATTTCCGAAGAAAAAAAGGAACCAATAATAAATTCGACAGTCATACCACACCAAACTGTAACAAACGTTGCAATGCAAGGATTTCTCAAAAACAGAATGTGGGTTGGATGAGGCCCAATATCCTATAGTTATGGGTGTTGACTTGTTCGGATAAAGTAAAATGCGCTTCATCAGTCCACAAAATATTTCGAATCTATAATTCGTCTTCATCAATTTTGGCAAGAATGAAATTAACAAAATCAATTCTTTGTTGTGGATCGCCTGGTTGCAAGTGCTGCAAAATTTTGATTTTATACGGATAGCGTCTTAAAATGTAGCGTAAGACTTTCTGTACGGTCGCCCATGGTTTTGATAAAGTCCTTATACTTCTAGCGTTTACAGGGCGCAAATCCATTAACCCTGAATCAATTGCTTCCCTAATCTCTTCTACAACTTCCTGATTCACAGATCTTCTTCCTCTAGTTCCAGGGAGCACTCCGAATTCTCCTGTAGCTTCAAATTTATTAATCATTTTCTTTAAACCATTCACAGACATTGGTCCTTTTCTCAAATCTTTAAGACGGCGATAGTCTTTCAAAGGAGCACTATAAATGCTATTCTTTTGGCAATAACATTTTACTAGCAGAGCACTTTCTACCTTTGACAAAGTCATGGCTATAGCTCAAAGATACATGACTTTTATCATCATAATGATTTTAAAAATGAAGTGGTATTCATTTAGACATAGTACAGAGCAAAAACAACGTTTTAATCATCAACAGCGCCATCTATTGCAAAAAATGAACTACATTTTTTTATTGTATAATTTATTTCCCCATGCTGTGAATATAACATATACGAAAATTCTTCAACATACTCCAAGTAGTTTTTCTTCTACAGTCCTTCAAACTCTTGCACTTTAATTATAACCATCCTGTACTATATGAATGAAATTAAGCATGTATTTGTCATTAGGATGCTGATCGGTATTAGATATTGAACTAAATCCATCAAACGTTTCTCTTTCGGTTTATTCAAGTGTACGGTATTAATACCAGGAGGAGTGGTCTCTCCAAAACGTTCTCGCACGCTTTCTGATATGCAGAGAACGTCTTTCATAGCATTGGCGTGCAATATTTACGAAATATTAACATTTGGCGTGAACATAGCATTTTTACCGAATCTACTGTGTCTCCCTTGGCGAGTTTAATCCCTGGCATGTGGTAAATAGTATACAAAAATCGAATTTGTGTTTTAGACGCGTATTTCTCAATTGATGGGAACAAAAATTTGACGCAAAACTGCATTTGTAGCACAAAAATCCCATACCAAATTTGATATGCATAAGTCATTGAGTTTCTGAATGATCACGTTTCTGGAAGTGCAGACAGTCAAATCGTTGTTGAATTTGACAGGTGCTCACATGATAGATTTTGAATCTGTGAACCAAATTTTTTTTTTATCTCTATTCGTTTTGAAATTATTGTGTAGACTTACATTCGAACAGCTGTGTAGAGGACGGATTTCCTCTAAACATATTTTTTAATCAAAATTTGCCAGAAATCTGCAAATTTGAATTTAAAGACCGCATATCACATAACAACCGTCCAGCTCAAAGCGTTTATGAGTTATCTTTGTCCGACAGACAGACGAACTGATATTTTTCAAAAATGCTATTTTTGAACTCAAGGATGTCTAAAACGTGGAGATTCGTCAAAATCTAGAGTAAAAAAGAAAGAATTTAAATAAAGAAAATTTGGTCTAAAATCTTGCCGCCAAAATTTATCAGATTAAATAAATGAAAAAATAGATGCAGATGTCCAAAATCCATTATCGTTTTTACACGATATACTACTAATAATAAATATTATTAAAAATATTGTTTTAACATAATAGAGTCGAGGAAAAAAACACTTTTATTACATTTGTCAATGTTTTACATCATTTATGTATATTACGTTTGATTAAGTTTGATCAATTAAGTTCTTCAATGATGATGAAGTTTCTTTTCAAGATTTTTAGTGAAATTTCAGACTGTTCACTATGGACAGATCTGGTATATGTTTTTTACTTACAGTCTGTTTGTTCCAAAAATGCCTTATTTAAATACTGTACAGAAATCATTTAATTCCTCTTGAAATTAAAATATTAACAAGCTTTTTTGAAAGAACGGAATTGAACAAAACAGTAGAATAAAACTTTAATTAATCTTGAAAACAAGAAGCTAAACAACAAACACCATGCAGCAATTTAATTTTCCTCTAGCACAACTATTTATATTCTAGAAGAAATCAACACTTTTCCGATTATTTTATTCCTTTTCTTAATATCGTCTGACTAATCCTGAATATTAAATTAAACAATTCCTTTAAGATCTGGAAACGTATAATGAACAAGAATGAATTAAAAAAAAAGTAAAGGAGAACGAATTTATTTTGAATTTGTGAAAATTATTTCAGCTACAAAAATAAGCCTTGTTTACGTGATTTGATACTGTTTACAAGCAGATGGCAGGGAAAAAAAGATAAAACTTTATGGATAAGATATCGTTTCAATTGTCGCGAGATCGATTTGTTTGTTCACATTCTTTTCTCTTGCTAAACGCAGAGGTGAAGTTCGTTAAACTCTTCGAAAACAAAACTTCAGTGTCATTTGTTTTTAATGATGCGCTTGTGTACTCAATGATCGCATTGCATGATGGCTTTGCAACCAGGAATATAAAATTTTCAGCTGCTGTTCTGATTATGATATATATTTTAAAAAATATATACAAGATGGCGTAATGTTCATGAAATATCATAAAATTATGTTTAGATATAAAATTTAAAAAATCTTCCCAAAACTCTCTCGCATATTCTCTAACAAATCCTCCTAAATTATCTTCTTTCCCCCACAAAATTTTGGATCTTGGGTAAAACCACGAATATCTTGCATGGCATTATGAAATATTGATTTTTGGTACGAATTTAGCTTCTTTACTAAATACGCCATATGATTCTTAGCGATTAATCCCAGGTCAGCAGTTCACATTACCAGGAAATTGAACCGATAGAAATCACAGAACGGCATATAGTCACAAAATGGCATACAAAATGTAATATAGCAAAATATTGCATTTTCGAGCAATCATTTTATTACGATGCAAAATCATTGCGTCAACCACATGGCAGATTTGATTCTGAATTTGACAGGTATCTACAATTTAAGATATTTGCAGTTATCGTGTTAATTTATGATGTGGGGAAGGTTGGGCCGACAGATTTTCTTTGACTGGATTTTGCTCAACATTTGATAGAAATCTACGCTTTTGATGTAAAGACCATACACCAATTTCAACTAACTCAAATGGCTTTTGAGTTAATTTTTGTCACAAAACACATATAACGCCAAAAATGTGTTCCCGAGCTTGGGGAAGTCTAAACCATGGAGATTCGTCAAGATCTAGAGTTCTAATTTGTTGACCTTATAATGCTCTCTCTATACTCCGTATACGAGAAAGTGAAAAGCTTGTTATATCTGTTAAAATCCAGTGAAAACTTGTCCATTAATTGGACACTAACGGACGGGCTAATAAATATTCAAAAGTACAAAAAGTGGAATACAATTTAATTATTTTTAAATCTTGCATTTTAACTCTAGTAAAATGGTGCAATTTAGCAAGCAAGAGATCGAAAAGTTTTCTGTTATTGGCATATTATTAATGTTAAACTTGTAAATCTAAAATCCAAGTTTTCTATCTGATCTAAAAGCTGAATGTCAACTACGTTAATTTTGTCATGTTGTGTTCCCTAAAAAAAGCAGTTCAGCAATCAGTAGTTGACATTTTTAACGCCTTTGTTGTGACTGCATTAGCTTTTTCACAGAATCTTATTTATGAAATCGATGATACTCCTTACTGTTTCTGTTTGCGAAAAATTATTCTTTAAGAAGTTTGTTGATATATGATTTCAATGAAAATTATCTCATGTTAGAACTGAGTTTTGCTCTCTGAGCAGATACTGCAAATTTGATACTATTTCTAGTCATAGCAGAAGGATATAAATCAAAAACTACAATTACGTTGCAACCACAATGCGTTGTAAGATATTGCAGATAAATCGCGGCAACATCCAAAAATTCATGTTTTGAAGCCAGACAACTTTGCGAAGTAAGTGGCCTCCATCCATCACAAGAAAGTTATTTTTTCCTTGCACAATATAACTTTAGGGAGCGCGAACATTGGAAACAATGGCGATTTAATTCCTTTTCTCGTTCTTTCATCGCTGAACATTTACAAAAAAAAAAAAAAAAAAAGCGACAGCTCAAATTCGAAAAACATTTTCAAATCTGCTGATTATTTGATTGTGCATATTCCTTAGAAGTAAATTAGGGCTGCACAGTAATTAATTCTTTCCTAATTTCAGCACTGTTATAAACAAAAAAGCAAACGGGAACACTTTATCGTTTCAATTCAGCATTGCCGAAGTTATCGCCAGCAGTTCTTGAGATTCCATTGCAAAAGAAGTTCGTTATACAGACGGCTATTAACATCTTCTTTTCATTACACAGTCCCTGCTTACTGGCAACGGGAACAAAATTTAAGGTGAATAATACGTATTGATAAAATCACAGCATTACTGATTTCTAACGTTTTTATTGAAAAATCTAATAATTGTAATTTTTACAGATACTTTCAAAATGTCACAAAAAATACTATTACATTCAGAGAATATAGAAATCTTACGAATCGAATTATGGAACCTGCTCCTTAACAGAAGATGTCAAATATCTTCATATATAATCATACTATATTAACCAAAATTTGTACTGTGAGTAGTTATTTTTTCATGGGAAAACTATTCGTGACATAAAAAAGGAAAAAAGAGTGTTGCCCCAAGAATGTTCAAAGTTTATACAATTTTAAATACGTAGATAATCCTTTAGGATAACTTTTTAATTATATTTTGACTGTTTTTTAAGTTTACGCTGTATGCAAAGTACTTAAAATTCCTGTTCTTGTGGAAAAATTTTGCTGCACCACTTGCTCTTGAGCAAATAATCCGCTACAGGGAACACTCATTTTTACATCATCATTTGAGAACAAGTACAAATGCCTTCTTTCTGCAGATCTTGGAACTTTAAAGCGCATCCGAGTGAAAGTACGGTAGTGGTTCTGTAAGCATTATTCTAAGTAATAGAGCTTGGAGATTTCCCTGGTAGACTGAGAGGATAAATAGCAGAATCTCAGGCCTCAAGGGAGGAGGTTCCCAGGCCAAAGGTACGGAGAAATATATATTCCTTATTTTAAAGAGAAAGTGTTGTGTGTGTGGGTACTCGAGATGAATGTGCTTTGCCCCAGAGTCCGACTTGTCTGTTTACGTCTTTTCTAGTAGATAGCTGTCTATATCAGAAAAAAAAAAACTGAAATAAAATGGTTACTTGTAGCAGTGAGTTCTTCGGATGAAGCAGTAGCCATACAATTTACAGAGCCGTGATAGAGAAATTAATATTTACAGTCGAACTGAAATATAGCAGAGCGATGAAAGTATATCATGTAGCGCAGCTATCCGAAGGAGCCGTAGTTTTAATTGTGAATATGAGAGCATAGCTGACGTATCCCAAATAAGCAAACCACATTTAGTTACTTGTATAAAAATCATCGCATTATCAAAAAACAATTGCATTATGTGATATGCTCACAGTACTACTCATATTCGACTTTAAATGGTGTTTCCACTACCAACTTCTTTTTAAGCAAGAACTGGATTATTGGCTGTTAGAATTCGTAGTACAACGTTGTTGTTTTGTTGCGTCGGTTTCTTTCAAGGCACTTTGCTTTTAACCCTTATTTTCGGATATTGGCATGCACAGTCATCTACAAGAGAATATCAAATTTTGATCACGGGGAATGATGCCTCTGTAACAACAATTTCACATTTATTTGAGGGGGCCTTATATTTAGTCTTGAAAATTATGAGATTTAGTAAAAAGTACTCGATTGCAAGTGTATACAATCCCCGATTTACTATAAAATTATCTGCAACTGTAACTTCATCAAAATGCATAATCTATAGCCTCCGACCGCCGTCACGATCTCTCACTAAGTGCTAAGTGCTGACTAGCTATGAATCAAGTGAAATGATATTTTAAAGTGGAAACAAATTCTTTAATAAAGCTATTAGTGTTGGAAATTTGCACAACAGCTAGACATAATAAAGAAAATAAATACAAAATCCTGCTTTTGAATTGAGATATAACAGTAATCTGTGCACAAAATGTTCATAATCGTGTGTAGCCGGCTGGGACTAATTACATCTGTACTAAGTGCCATTTCTAATTTCACTGTATCACTTTTTTATTCTTCTGTGTAATTCCAGATTTAATTTTAAAATTATTCCTGCGCTACTTTATCATTGAAATATTTGTGACGGAGATCCGAAGATTCGCCCTTCAGGATTTTGTAATAAAATAATCGATGCAAGTGGAGGATTATTTTATACTAAATTATTTAAACCTTATAACAGAGTTATTGAACTTTCAAACCACGACGAATACCTCTGCAACACAACAAAGATAGTAGTTTGAAACAAAATGCTTTTAAAAATGCCCCTTGATTACTCCAAATCTCCATATATAAAAGGTAACGTTTGTATGTATTTTTTTAATAGATTAAAACACTGCCAGACCAATTTATGAGCTTTTTTTTTTTCAAAATGATTTATACTTCCAGGAAATGCTAATTCAATGTTTAAATTAGTCTCAATACCTCTCCCTTTCCATGTTCCTTTTTGTGATGTTTCAGAACATATCAAAAATATTTATCGAAAATGGCAAATGACATACAATTTAACAATACACTACATACTATTCAACCAATTGCAAATATGAGGTCAATTTTATCGAACTGATGTGCGGAGTAAAATCGGTTCGTCTTCGCATTAGAAACAAAAGGCACACAGAAAGATATTTGCTGTTTTGTGA
Organism: Argiope aurantia; assembly: GCA_026543865.1. Lineage (NCBI taxonomy): Eukaryota > Metazoa > Arthropoda > Arachnida > Araneae > Araneidae > Argiope > Argiope aurantia. The sequence goes on from JAPMOR010115932.1 coordinate 20,150, forward strand.
ACGAGCTTCCCATTGTGCGAACTGTAGTGTCGTCATTTTTGTTTTTAACTTTACGTTTTGCAATCGTACAATATATTTATGATCTACTTACTTTTTTTTAAAATCTAGAAACTTTTTTTTTTTCAAAAATCTTGTGAATGGCTCAGCTTATTTTGAACTGAATCTTGTGCCAGAAAACCACACCACACTATATACCATACCAGAAATTTTTTTTAACGATTGAAATCCTCGATCTGACCAGAAGAAAGAAAGCTAGAAACTTAATAATGCAAGATCAATAGCAGCAGTGATGGCGCCATGAATAGAACTTCTCATGTTGAAGTTCATAATATAAGAAATACTTTTGTAAAACTTTACGTAAAAGTAAGATTGAATACATTTACATTCTGATTTGTAAAGAGAAGGTTAAAGTTTTTGAAGCTCAATAATCTTCAATATCTTAACGTTTTATATATTTTTTTATATTTAATATTAATTGTGATGATTTTGCTGCATTATGAAGAGAAGTTATTCACATGATCAATCACTTAAGTATGGGAACTGAATTTAGAGAATCCCCGCTTTCTCATGGAGCTCCTACACAGGAGCTCCATGAGAAAGCGGGTCTGTATCTGTCACATAAAATCAAATACAAAAACAATAATGTACATTTAAATATCTAATTTTAACTAAATACAATTAGGGCCAGGATAGCCTGGTTGGTAGGGCTTTGGATGCGCATCCCTTGGATTGTGAGTTCGAACCCCGCTGGCCGAAGACTCCCCGTGTATGTGGTGGCTGGTGCACGTATAAAACTGTCGTGGCCACAAAGTCCTCCATGTCGAGACAATATAAATCTGGATGCTGGTTCAGAGGTGATCGTTCTCTGATTCAGGTCTAAATGAAATGAATGAGTGAAGTTCGCCCCGTAAAAATGGTTGTCACGCATGAATAGCTAAATCATACTCTTGGCCCTTGATGGCGATACTGAAACAAGAGGCACTCTCTCGGCTTAAAATAAATGATTTCGTCAGTGGGCTTGTCTATGACAAGTGCTGCAAGAAACAACAACTAAATACAATTATTTACATCAGGCTTTTAGTTGTGTTACTTTAATCCATAAATATACTCAAATATATTGTAGCAAACAGCAAAGGACTGCTCGGTTCTGTTAGTTACACATAATTACTAATAACAAGCCACAACATTCGCTGGTAACGCATTTCTAGTCGTGTTACCTCGATCAATATAATCGATATCTATTACTGTTCAGACATGAAGGGAAAATTCTGTGAAATTGGAATGGCTGAATTTTACAAACATTCGCCAGACAGAGTTTAAAAACATTTGACAATTGGTATGTGAAATTATTCCCTTTTAGATGTGGTTATTGGCACCCGCATGGAAGCAATTATCGATGTTAATGGTTTAAACTATTTGCACTTCTGAGGGAAAATAATCAATGAATTCGGAATAAATTTGATGACTTATTCAGTTTAAATTGATCACCTAGAGGAAATATTTCAAAGAAGTAGGAAAAATGATACCAAAGGAGGGATTTTAAGTGTTCAGAAGGATACATTAACTTTCTCAGGGTTATTTTTTATTTTTATTTTCTTTTATACGAAGTATAGAGAAAGTATTGTAGTCGTCAAAAAATTGGAACTCGATATTTTAACGAATCTCCGTGTATCAGATCAATCTGAATTCAAAAAATCTATTTTTGGAATTATGTATATCTGTTTATCTGTGAAAACAACAGAGCAAAATAGTTTTTAATAGACAAAAGAAATTGGTATACGGATTTTAGGCCAAATTTGCATTGAATATTGAATTGATTGTTCATTGTACACGAATTGATTCTTGATATTGTATATCTGGCCCTTCTAGTACAAGTGAACTCGATAATTGCAAAACGTAAAAAGCTAGATGGATAAACAGATTTTGAATAAAAAGTGGTAATTCTTATCAAATTTTGAATCAAAGAGTTCACTGTCTATCAGACTGTACTTTCGCATTCATGTAGACGCAATAACTCTAAAACGCTAAGATTAAATCAATGAAATTTGTTATGTAATCTTGTGACTACAATTTTAGTTCCCATTGGTAGGTAAAAAAAGTATCCAAAATACATATTCTCACGATAGATGTAGTAAAAATATTAGATTCACGCCAAAAATCTATATTTCGTAACCATTCCTCAACAATGCAATGGAAAATATTCGTGACCTTACCCAAAATTCCCGCAATTTTATGTGGGGAGGGGAGGAAGGACCACTCCCATCAGCTATTTTCTGATTAGGAGAAAGTATTATAATCGTTAATACATTGAAACTCGATGTTTTGATGAATCGATTTATATTGACGAATCGCTTTTTGACTCTGAGACCTTTCTGAGTCATCAAAATACAATTTTGAACTTATGTCTGTCTGTGAACAAGTTAACTCAAAAACACTTTGAACTAGACAAATAAATTTGGGATATGGTTTCTACTCAAAATTTACAGATATCTATTAAGTTTTGAACGAAATCTGTTAAGAGGAAGTCAGTCTATCTGTTGTCCGAAAATAAGTAAATATTATAACTACAAAAGGAAGACAGTTGTATGGATAGCATTTATTAAACATATTTATCATATAAAAAGTAGACATGCGTCGAATATGGATTCAAAGCTGTCAAAGGATTGACCGTCTGTCAGGCTGTATTTTCAGAAGCATTTAAACCCGATAACTTAAAAATACAATTACTTAAATACAGAAATTTGGTAATTAATTTTGTGACTACAATTGCAGTTTTGTATCAAATTTTGTTTTATAATCGATTGGAAAAAAACATATTCTTTTTTCCGGCACTTGTATATTTCCCGCCGATTAATCGTCAAAAAATCGCACTCCAATAACGTTTTTCTTATCTATTGTTCGTCTGTGGCATATAGTTAATAATGAGCAAGTACATGTGTGAAAGTTTAAAGAGCACTCCTGCGGGCCATTACAATGATTCCAAAATAACATACGTTTACATAAAAACGGAAGCATTTTGTATTTCTTCGAGTTGCACATATTTGGCTTATGTGGCAGGGCCGAAATTTAAGCTTTATATTCGTTCTGTATAGTTTTAAATCGAATTTTTTACTTTAAACGCAGTGTATGAAGATAATATATTGTAATCGTCAAGAAAGTAGACGTTAATATTTCGATGGATTGACATGTTTCATATTTCTCACAGTTAGGAAAAACCATTCTTAGAATTATGTCAGTTTGTCTATGAGCGCAATAACTTAAAATAGCAACGAATTGATATATACCTCAAATTTCGTATGTGGTCTTTATAAAAAAATTGTGCATTTTTGTCAAATTTTGGGAGTTTTTTTTTTGTCTGTCCTTTCCATGTGCTTCAGAACACGACAACTCAAAAATGCAAATTGCTGGAAGGATGATATTTAGTTTAAGCTATTACCATCAAAAAATTAATCATCTGTTGATTTGTAAAACAGCATAAATGCGAATACAATAATTTAACCAAAGTGAGTAGTCTCCCCAAAACTTTCTCGCATACTCTCTACTAAAAGTGTTATCCCAGAGAACGTCTTCCACGGCATTAGCGTACAATAGTTACGAAATATTAACCTTTGCGCCAATTTAGCATTTTCACTAAATCTATTATGTGTTCCTTTGCGAATTCTTTTAGCGACTAATCAATGGTATATGGTTAATAGCATCCTAAAATCAGATTTGTGTTTTCAACGCGTTTTTCTAAACCGATTGAAACAAAAATTTGACAAGAATTGATACTTGTAATCACAAAATGCCATACCAAATTCAATGCATTTAAATCATTTCGTCTTTGAGTAATCGCGTTTCAGAAAATACTAATCGACAGACGATGAAGCCCTTTTCGGATTTGGTTCAAGCATTAATACATGTGTATGCTTAGGACATTAAATCTGTGTACCAAATCTTATTTATCTAGCTGTTTTCGTTATCATGTTAACTTATATTCGAACAACCGAACAGACAGTGTTCCTCTGAACGGAATCTGCTCAAAATTTGAAGAAATCTACAAATGTGGTAGAAAAGCCGTGTACCAAATTTTATTCGTCTAGCTCAAAGCCTTTTTGAATGATGTTTGTCACAGATGGACAAATGGACATACATTTTCCACAATTATTTTCAAACTTAGGGCGGTATAAAACGTGGAGATTAATCAAAATCTCAACTTTTTTTTAACGCTTACACCAAACTGTGTACCAAATTTCATCCGTCTGACAGCCTTTTTGAGTTATGTTTGTCACAGACGCGCATTTTACAAAAATGTGTTTTTCGATTTCAGGCTGTTGTAAATCGGGGAGATTTGTCAAAACGTTGAATTCAAATTTTTTTAACGATTACTATATTTTCTCTATACTAGGTATACGAGAAAGTAAAAATTCAATGATTTAGAGGTTAATGACATTTGGTATGTAATTCTCGAACCAAATGAGCAGATCTGTATCCTATTTTGATTATAAAAATATATATTGCGATTTTTTAGCTGTACTATTGCTCAATATCATACACCATATTGTATCTTTAACTTTCAAGACACATTACCAGGAAACACATTCCCAGTTTTTACTAATAATCTAAAAATGCATTACTTTTAAAATGTAGTTTTCTCTATTGTAATATGATGATCCTATCGATCTCTTTTAGCTTCATGACGTGCTTAATTAACAGTTGCTCTTTTGATAAAATAATTTTTAAGTGATTCTATTAAGCCTTGAACATAACATCGGCAGAGTTAACTATCAGAGTAAAATGTGAGTTTTCAGAATATAAACACTTCATTCTTTACAAACCAAATTCCTTAATGAGATGGCAAAAGTCTTTTTATCTTTCACCGGGATATTTCTACTAAACACTACCCACACATACTCGAAACTTATTACACGTCCCACACGATTGGATTTTGTTTTGAAAGGAAATTTCATGGAAATGTGTTTTTGTTTTTTGAGATAATTTCAGAATTTTGAAAGAGTCTTCTAAACTACTCTGTTTAGAAACTACTCTGTTACTAAACAAAATTTCTGTTTCAATGGAAAAATAAAACTTTTGATTTGCTTAATAGCCTTTGTTATATACATTTCAATGAATATATTTCAATGAATATATTTCAATGAATAACAGAGATATTTTTTAAATAATAGCATTTATAAGCTGGCATATAAACAGGCATATATCTGTAAACTGTGACATATGTGATGAACCAGAGGGAGTGGTCTTCTCAAAGCTTTCTCGCTTTATTCTTTAATGAAGGAGTTATCCCAGAAAACTTCTTGGAAGGCATTGGTGTACAATAGTTGGAGTGAATTTAGCATTTTTATTGAAATTACCACGTGATCTTTGGCGAGTTTTTTAGTGATTAATCCCTAACATGCAGTTACAAGTATCCAAAAATCGAGTTTATGTTATAAAAGCATTTTTCCAACCGAATGAAACAAAAATTTGACATATAACTATACTTGTGGCCACAGAATTCTATACCAAATTTGAAACATTTAAATCATTGCATTTTTGAGTTATCGCATTTACATAGTGCTAAAAGTACGGGCCGACAAATGGTCAACTTATTGTTGGAATTGGCTCAAAATTTGATAAGTGTCTGCACTACAGATTGTAAATTTGTGTACCCAATTTCAGTTATCTAACTCTCTTCTTTTTGTAATTATCGTGTTAACTTATAGAACAGCTGGATGGATAGACATCCGCAGACAGGATTTCGCTCAAAATTTGTTAGAAATCTTCAAATTTGGTGCAAAAACTGTATACCAAATTTCAACAGTATAGCTCAAAGCATTTTTATTTTTTTTTTTTTTTTTTTTTTTTTTTTTTTTTTTTTTTTGTCTCAGATAGGCAATTTCCAAAATTGTGTTTTTAGAATTCGGGGAAGTCTGAAACGTGGAGATTCGCTAAAATCTTCATATTTTTTGATAATTTTAATACTTTATCTATACTACGTATACGAGAAAGTAAAAAAAAAAAAAATCGTTCAAAATACTCTAGTAGGGAGGTTGTTGATAAAGAGCTAGCAAATTTGACTCGTATTTACTTCTTGAGCAGTAGATAGAAGTAGAAAGAATTTAAAAAAATTAAATACATTTTTAATTAAAAATTAACAGAATTTTCGTATTTTTCCACAATAACTTTAGAGCACATTATTGGAAATTAATGTTTTGTGAAATTGTCACGACTTAAGAAACTGAATTTCAAATATCAATAAAAATAAAAACTGTTTTTTATATCTCATGGCACTTCTGTGAGGAATTGATTGAAGATTTTTCAAGGATCTGAGACGCACATTTTGGGAATCATTTGATTAAACCACTAATAAATCTAGAATATTTTAGAATTCTTTCTTTAATTCATACCCAGAATTTTACATTGAGTCAGATTATAGTTGAAAACAGTAGTTTTAAACAGTGGAGGTGGTCTTCCCAAATCTTTCTCGCATACTCTCTTAAAAAGATGTTATCCTACAGAACACCTCGAATGGCATTGGCATACAATAGTTACAAAATACACACTTTTGGCCGTAATTTAACATTTTTAATGAATCTATCTTGTGAACCTTGGCGAATATTTTTGGAGATGAATCCCTGGAATGCAGTTAATAATATGCGGAAATCAAATCTGTGATTCAGACAGTTTTTCCTAACCAACTGATTAAAAAAAAAAAACTGACACAGAACTACAATTATAGTCGCACAAAATTACAAACTGAACTTGATATAATTAAATCATTACATTTTTGAATTATCGCATTTACGTGTTTCTGAAAGTATAGACCGACAGACAGTTATTGATTTTGTCTCAACTTTGACAGATGTCTGTACTATAGATGTTAAATATGTGTACCGAATCTTATCCATCTAGCTCTTTTCGTTTTGTGGTTATTCGTGCAACCGGACTTCCTCTGAACAGATTTTACTCAAAATTTGCTACATATCTGCAAACTGGATGTGAAGACCGTATGCCAAATTTCATGCATCTAGCTCAGAGCGGTTTTGAGTTATGTTTGTAACAGACAGACGAACGGACCGTTTCCAGAAATGTGTTTTTCGAACTCATGGAGGTCTAAAACGAGAAGATTCATCCAAAACATCGATTTGGAATTTTTTTTACGATTGCAATACTTTTTCTATGCTGCGTGTGCCAGAAAGTAAAAAAAAGGTTACATTTTATAGAAAACAATTGAAAAGGGGGCCATTAACGGAAAAACCCGGCATAAAAAAAATAACATTATTCATCACTGAGTTCCGAATTCCATTCAACCCAAACCTACACCTTTACAAACATGACAGATATCCAATCGAAAAACCCCACCACTGACAAAAACTATTCGGCGAACTTTTTCCAATTTCAGCGCCAAGTAACTAAAAGAGAGGAAAGAAGGAAAGAAAATTCCCCGACATTCCATCGTTCGGTTGAACGCTTCTTTTGTCCCAGACGGGAAAAACTTATCCAACAGCACAAACAAGATCGGAACCTTTTATGGAAGTAATCATTGCGGATTTGGGAAAAAAGGGCCACTTAGTATTCGCTAACTACACAGAAAATGTTCTCTGGCCGCTTGCTGGGACTCGAAATTGCATGGATTATATAGCTGAACTTGGTATTTCGAAGAGGCCTGTTTATTTTTTTGACCTTTACAGCAAGAAAGGGAAAAATTGCGCTAAAATATAGTTTATGTGCATGATGAAAATATTAACTTTACTGAACAGAACCGTTGAACGTAACGCTAATGAATCTGAGTAATTATTTTTTAGGTAGCATGTGTTACATAAAAAAAGATTTTTTTTCGTAAACTTTTATTTAATTAAAAATTAATCGAAATATTAACTTTGTAACATATTGATGTGCAAATACTATTGTTATATCATTCTAAAATTCAAAATCCAGCTTTTTCGTGATATGATTTTTGCAGTATATTCTGTGTATTTTATAATAAGATATTTTGTTGTTTACTTAGTGCTAGATTTATGCATTTTGCTGCCAGAGGTAGCAGATTGCAATAGCAACTCCTTTATGAAATTCTTCTTTTTGATCAATTTAGTTTATTTAAACAGAGTTTTAACCTAATTAACATGTTTATAATTAACTTATTTTACGTTAACATTTTATTCCAGCAACTTTATAAAAAGGCGAATATTTGTATTTATTTATTATAATTCATGACTGAATAGGATCAATATTTAAAGTATATAGTATTATTTTACCATATGCTGATGCGTATTAAATAATGGAATGAAATGGAATGAACTGCATTGAATTAATGTTGAATGGAATGGAGCAGACTGGTACCTAATTAATTACACTTGATCGAGTGCTACTATTGTTACGAAAAATTCAAAATCCGAAATCGATGATTCGATGAATCAGGAGCTGATTCAGTGGGTGTACAGTGACTGTTCCAATAGGTTCAGCAACAAAAATAAAAGACACTTTATTCAGCATGAATAAGTGAGCACATGGACAATAAAACCCAGCCGAAGCGTACCCAAGAACAGTACTTATAGTGAACAGCAACATAAAAAAAGCAAATCGGTAGTAAGCAATTATAAAAAATTCCAGGCACTCAGATCCAGAAGATCCAAAATCCGCAGAAGAGAGACATCACTCAATTATTCGCGTCTCTCAAACGTCTGCTTCTCTCCAATGACTACTCATGTAAACTGAACTCGACGGCTGACTCACTACTGACTCAATTCTCAAATTAATATACTGATTGACTTTTCAGCTCTGTCTTCCACCTTTTTGTAACTTCTTGATATGACAAAGAAACTTCTAGAAAAATCATCAAAACTCGTTTTCTAATTAATCTATCGAATAGATTGTAAAGATTCTTGCTGTTTCGACTTTTTCACAGAAGTCGTCAAATGATTGCTAAGTTTGTCACCAAGGCTGAGGTCATTAACTGTACATCCATTCAGCATCCATCAGATGTATCTAATAAACTGTTTTTTCCTTGCAAGGAGACTTACTACACTCAGAAGCAACATTATCCATTTTTAACAATATTATTCTTGTATTTTATAATTTATAGAATTCGTGTTTTCTTTTTTGTGTGTTTTGCATGTGCAATTTTTATGGATTTATTAATTATTATGGATTTATTACTAATAATAGTAAAACGGCGGAGGCAGTTGGCAAGTTGGAAATCTATCATTCATTAATGTATCTTTATGCATTTACTCTGCGACTATATTAACTATATCTTTTATGTGCATGCTATCACTGCTACGAAATTAAAATTAAATTTTAAAAATAAAATAAACATAACTAAGTATCAAATCTAAAATATTATTATGCTGCGATTTTTTTAATGACAGATGCCCAAATCTCCTATAAAGTTTTGAAGTTTCCCTTATAAAGCAGTTTTTTATATAGCAGTTTTAATAAATATAAAATTTCTACACTATAATTTAAAATCTTTGTTAGGCTAAATAGAATTTCAGAGTAGACGCATTTGACCTGCCAACTGTAAGTAGATCATCACTGAGCTAGACTGATGAAATTTGGTAACGGTATTTAATATATAGAAAAATAATATAAATTTGTAGATTTCTATCAAATTTTGGAATGAATTCCACGAATTGATAATAGATACTGTGAATGTGACACAATGAAACTAGACACAAAGCGTGGCATATTTACGAAGTAGATCAGATGATCTATAAAAAACACACTCGTTTGTTTTTATTAAATGACTAACTTAATTAATTGAATAAAAACAATGGTTACTGCAGACATAGAAGCAATAGATATTTTGGTCAGAAGAACAAATATCCGAACTTTAGCCAACATTTCATGCCGTTAAGCTATTAACTATGTCATCAACAGGTTGTTTATAAGATACTTTCCTATTTATAATAAAGAAAAATGCATATGTGCTGTCTGAAAATCTGTTGATATTCTAGATTTCATGTAAAACTATCAAATTCGGGACACCTCAGTGAGAACTCTTGAAAGTTTTTTTTAAAATATATATATATACACTGGAGTGCAAAACTTAAGCAACAGGTATGTTTTTTGCCATAACTTCACGAGAAATCATCTGAGAGACATGAAATTCAGAAATGAGATACAGCATTTTGTTCTGAAAGAATAACGAAAGCATAGTTGCGCAGAAATGGATACAATGCATACAGTATGGAATCACAAAAAAAAGCTTTCTTGAACTCATAGTATCGTTACACATGATTGTCTGTCCAAGAGGAAGAACAGCAAGCAGATGTTCCTTAGTATGGGATATGCCCTCCCCTTACTGCAATGGTTGCTTCGCACCGTCTCCCCATACTCAGCACCAGATTGTCCAACAGTTCTTGAGGTAAGAGTACCCATTCCTCAATCAGCATCTGTTTAAGTTGTCGGGTGTTCCCAGGAGGATATAATCGTGCCGCAAGGCGTCTCCCCAAAGCATCCCACACATGTTCTATCGGATTTAAATCAGGGGAGCACGCCGGCCAATCCATTCGAGTGATATCTTCACTTTCCAGGAGCTCCTCAACACCATGAGTCCTGTGTGGCCGAGCATTGTCATCCATAAAAACGAAGTCTGATCCAATGGCACCTCGGAACAGACGCACGTGGGGAGGGATCACCTCCTGACAATAGCGATCTCCAGTTACAGAACCTCTGTCGAAAACGTGGAGCTCAGTCCGCCCGTTCATCATAATGCCTCCCCAGACTACAACTCCAGGACCACCGAAACGGTCTCTTTCCGTGATGTTACAAGCGATTCCCTACGCCAGTTGATTTGGAGAGAGGTCGGGACACGGTTTCATCCCAGTAACATCACGAAAAGAGACCGTTTCGGTGGTCCTGGAGTTGTCATCTGGGGAGGCATTATGATGAACGGGCAGACTGAGCTCCACGTTTTCGACAGAGGTTCTGTAACTGGAGATCGCTATTGTCAGGAGGTGATCCTTCCCCACGTGCGTCTGTTCCGAGGTGCCATTGGATCAGACTTCGTTTTTATGGATGACAATGCTCGGCCACACAGGACTCATGCTGTTGAGGAGCTCCTGGAAAGTGAAGATATCACTCGAATGGATTGGCCGGCGTGCTCCCCTGATTTAAATCCGATAGAACATGTGTGGGATGCTTTGGGGAGACGCCTTGCGGCACGATTACATTCTCCTGGGAACACCTGACAGCTTAAACAGATGCTGATTGAGGAATGGGCACTCTTACCTCAAGAACTGTTGGACAATCTGGTGCTGAGTATGGGGAGACGGTGCGAAGCAATCATTGCAGTAAGGGGAGGGCATATCCCATACTAAGGAACATCTGCTTGCTGTTCTCCCTCTTGGACAGACAATCATGTGTAACGATACTATGAGTTCAAGAAAGCCTTTTTTTGTTTGATTCCATACTGTATGCATTGTATTCATTTCTGCGCAACTATGCTTTCGCCATTCTTTCAGAACAAAATGCTGAATCACATTTCTGAATTTCATGTCTCTCAGATGATTTCTCGTGAAGTTATGGCAAAAAATACCTGTTGCTTAAGTTTTGCACACCAGTGTATAAAACAAATGTAATTTTGGCGGCTAACCGTGATTACTCTTTAAAATATTATGACACAAAAATATTTTTTACACCATTTAAAATTTTTTTAATAAAATGTCTTTTCAGCTGTACCCATTTATTTGTAGTATAAAACTTTGTAAAATTTTTATAATTTTTTAAAATCTTGCTTTTTCTAAATTTTATCAATAGATGTCACTATTCAAACTATTTTAAATGTTTCGTCAAATATTAAAAAGGACGAGTAATTTTTTTCCCATAATTCAAACTAAGGAAAAAAAATTGTTTATGACCGACATAATTTATATAAAGAAATAGAAAACGAAATCATACAACGATAAAAAAAAACAATGTATGAAATGAAATAAATACACAGACACTTAAAGTTTTAATAACACAATATCATGTGATTCGATTCCTTTGAGAAAGTTCATGTTCACAACAAAAAAAGATTAGGTGCAAGTCTATTAAAATGACATTGTTCAATGTCGGCCACAATTAGATCCTTAAAATTACTCTATTCAGAGAATTATGCACATCAAAATATGCATAAAAGATTCAACTGAAACTGTATACAAACAACTTTGCGACACAGCTGATCGTTAAAGGCAGTTATTGTAATATTATGGAATCTTAACCCAATGGATTCTCAAATTCATCGCCAACTGGTAACATTAATTTGGAATCAAAATTTAATAAAATTAATCGATTAATTTATAATTGTTCAGGATTTTCAATGATTATTGTTGCACAAAATTTTTTCATTGACATCGCCGTTGTAACCTGTACTATTAAAGAATCACTTAAAACAAAGATATAAGTGTTATAATCGAAGCCAGGGACTTGTTTTTACATGTTTTCGAGCATTATCGTGAGACACCAAAAACTCAAAAGTAAACATTCATGCTTCACTTCTTGTTTTGGAGTGCAAAGCTCTTTTTCAGGAAACATCAAGTAAATATAAATGTAGTCTCTTGGTACGAATTCAGCTCGTGAAGCGTTCCTTTCTCATTTCACGAAACATTGCGCATGATTTTGATAATAACCTTAGACTGCTATTCTCTCTGTAATTTCGTTTTGTAAAGAGTGTAATGTTCCGTTGCATTTAGAGCTGCCAAATTAGGCACACATCATTTCTTGAGGAATAAGTGTTCATCAAAAAAAAAGAAAAAAAAAAGAAAAGGATTTTTCAAAATGTTAATTATATTTATAATTAATTAAAATTAATCGAAATTTTAACTTTTTCGTCAATAATTTCGGAGAATATTATTGTATTTGTTTCTGTTAAAAATTGCTAATCGTCTGCTTTTTAACTTTTCTTTTGTGTTCTTTCAGAATTCTGCTAATATATTCTGGCAATAAAACTTAATAGCATAATTATTATTCTTGAATTATTATTTTCACTATTCTTAAACATTATTATTTACTGTGCAAAATATTAATTTCTAACAATATTAAACTAAGAGAAACAAGTTGTAACAAAGTTGGTTGTACGTAATGAAGTTTATTTCCTGAAAAAGCCAATTTTTTTTAATTCTTTGATATGATGAAAAATATTTTTTGTGAAATAACATTTTCCTAAAATATCACGGGAAACCCCCAAAATCTTGATTAATTCTTAATTCACTAAAATTTAAAAATGTCAAGAGATTTAAATAGCAGTAATTATTTTACTAATATTATACATTTAGGAATTCATTTAAAACCAATAAAAAGTTACCAAAAAAAGAAAAAGAAAAAAAGAAATACAAAAAAAGAAATAATGGTAAAGTAAAAAAGTCTTGCCGTTGCTTAACAACAGAATATTCATAATTTTCCTATTTGGCAAAATGATGAAATGGTTTGAATTCAAATGCTACAAATTGCATTTAAAAGAATTGCATTTTGAAGAGTTTATTAATATTAGAGAAAAAATTGTATTTCAGTGAAATTAATATAACTAAAAAGGAAATATATTGCTTTTTAAAATGGTGCAAAAATAGTTTTGGTGTCTTAAATATTTCCGAAGTTATTGGCGTATAAGGCAAAAATAATCTGAATTTTTCTGTTTAATTAAATATTTAAAGAATTAATTATTCTTGTTCATTAATTAATTAAATATTTTAAGAATTAAATAATCTTGTTTATTCATTAATTAAATATTATAAGAATTAATTAATGTGTTTCAGAATATTGTGTGCAAATTTCAAGTAGCAACTACGTTCTCTGTTTTTTGTGATCGACAGACAGATACATATTTTTTCTGTTTTATATACAAATGCTTATTATTA
>JAPMOR010115932.1:34066-70588 GCA_026543865.1 Argiope aurantia
GAGAAAATTTTGTTAATTTTTAAATATCAAAAAGTTACTTACTTACCGAAGATTCCTCGAACTCAACAGGTAAATGAACTTTGCAACTTTCTGTTCTTCAGTAAGTTAGAATATATCCATTAACTCAATCAAGGAAATTTATGTTTTTACAAAGAATTGAGATATGTTATGCCATTATATAGAATAAGGGTCACTGTACAAATTAGCCTAAATGTACTAAATCCAGATAATAAAATAAAACAATATTTATTACCCAGTGTACGAAAGAGAAATACAACAATTTTGTTACAAATATAATAATTAATTCCACTTTATAACTAAGCTGGCTTTATAATTTCCAGTTTATCAATAAGATATGAAATATGTATCAATCCTAACTTGAAAAGTTACGGTTCTACGATGAACCACCATAAAGAATAATAGTCATCATGCAAAGTAGTCAGAATGAGCTGAGTGCAGATAATAGAGTGAAGAAATACTACTTAAGCCTACAAATGGGAAATCTAAAAAGCTTGATACAATAATCAGTTCCGTTACACAGCTAATAATTTATATTCTTCAGTAAGATGGCATGTATTCATTAACTCAAACATGGAAAGTTCCAATTCCACAATGAATTAAGACATGTTATTTCACCATAAGGAATAACAATCATTTCATTAAGTAAACAAAGTCTATATGCCGGTGGGAAATAATGTTATCTGAATCCACGAATAAGAAGCGTGAAAATTCGAATATAAATAAGTTGGCTTTATAATTTCCTGTTCTTCAGTAAAATCGGAAATATACATCAATCCAAACTTGAGAAATTATGGTTCTGCGATGAATTGAGATACGTTACCCCACCATAAAGAATAATAGTCATAATACAAAGTAGTTCGAATGAACCGAATTCAGATAATGGAATGAAAAAATATTACTTAAGCCTAAAAATGTGAAATCTAAAATTTTTATAATCTCATTTCACAGCTAAGTAGACTTTATAACTTATATTTTAAGTAAGATGGAACCCATAAACTCGAAACATGGACAGTTCCGGTTCCAAAATGAAGTAAGATATGTTCTATCGCCATAAGGAATAACGGTTATTACATAAAATAAGCAAAACCTAGATACAGCAGTGAAATAATATTACCTCATCCACGAATAAAAAACATAAAAACTCTGATATAAATAGAATAATTAATTCCATTTTACAACTAAGCTTGCTTTATAACTTCTTGTTCTTTAATAAGATAGGATGTATCCATTAACTCAAACATGGAAAGTTTTAGTTCTACAATGAATTAAGATATGTTACAGCACCTTATAGAATAACAATCACTATATAAAATAAACAAAATCTAGATACTGGTGTGAAATAATATTAATCCAATCTAAGAATAAGAAACGTAAGAATTCTGATACAAAGATAATAATTCCATTTTACAACTAAATCGACTTTATAATTTCCTGTTCTTCAGTACGACGAGATCTATCCATTCACTCAAACATGGAAAGTTCTGATTCCACAATGAATATATTACATCGCCATAAGGAATAACAAGCATTATATACAATAAATAAAATTTAGAAGCAAGACTTAGACTAGGAATAAGAAACGTGAAAATTCTAATATATTTATAATAATTAATTGCTTTTACAACTAAGCTGGCTTTATAATTTCCCATTCTTTAGTAAGATGGAATGTATCCATTAACTCATACATGGAAAGTTCCGGTTTCACAATGAATTAAGGTAAGTTACACCAACGAATAACAACTATTATATAAAATAACCAAAATTCAGATGCCAAAATTAAATATTACCTCAGTCCACGAATAAGAAGCTTGTAAATTCTGCTACAATTAATTTATTATATTTTACAACTAATCTAGTTTTATAATTTTCCGTTCTTCAGTAAAATCGGATATAACATTAACTCAAATATAGAACAATGTATCACATCAAGATAAATCTCACCAGCGTGAACAGTAACTAAGAGCCAAAAATAATACAAATAGATAATATCTAGATAACAAATCGAAATAATGTTTCCTCATATTACAAATGAAAAAAAAAGAAGAAGAAAACGTAAAAATATGCTGCTACAAATACGATAATTAGTTTCTCCAAAGCACCTAATTTTCTGCTATTAGTGGAACGATACACAAGCAAAAGTAACAAATCCAGAAGGACACGACGTGATTGCTCGACCTTAAATATGCAAATACACACTCAGGCTGAGGCACAAATTATGATAAATAAGCAGGTATTATTACTACAACTGCGGTGGAAAAAGAAATAAAAGAGAACGCAACAGCAATGCGCAGTTAGGCGAGGAAGCGATGCTTCTGTTTTAAACTCCATAGAAGGCGTGTAATCACGCAGTTATATTACTACGATTGCTGATTTGTAACGGCGTTCTCATTTAAAAACCGTTGCGGTCAATTACCATAAACAGTTGGCATCGCTTAATACTGATATCACCGGGGTTATGTCTGCATTAGCTGGTTGGTTATTTAATAGTCAATATTAATCATTTGAAAATACTAATTATTAATTAATTTTACTTAATTTTGCTTCATTTCACTTCCAATGTTCAAATCTTGCATTGTATTGATTATTAACAATGTTAAATATTTCATAACATTAAACAAATCATGAAATCACTTATTTAAAAGCTTTATTTTTAGGTAATATTTCATTGAAATCATAAAATTCATTCAATAATATTTCATTTTACTTCAGTGAATTAATTTGAAGCACTTATTTCCACTTCATTTACCATCGTTATCAAATGTTTGATAATCTAACCCAATCATGAAAGCATTTAACTAAAAGCATCATATTTCAATAATATTTTATTAATTTTTTTTAAAAAAATCGTTCATTGGAATATCCTTTTTCCAGAAATTTATTTTTTGAAATTTGTGCTAGATTATCTTTATTTCTCATATAGATGGAAAACCTCGGCATTCTGTGGCTCTAGGCACTGCACATCATGAGACGCTTGTTTTAATAAATTAATCAGTTTAATTCTTCATTGTTAACTAAACCAATTTATTAATTATTTACCTTCAGTGAATTTCTTATTTTAGTAATTCTCTGAAAATGTTTTTATTTATTTACTAGTCACTTCTGGTGACAACCTGGCTCGCCAGGAATTTTGTTATCCTTATTTTCTGATAAATTGTTTAGATAAAAATAAACGATATAAAAAGCTGTAGCGGTAATGTAACTCTACAACCTTCTCTTTTGATGCAACAGATGGCGTTACCGTATTAATATCAAGGTATATTTCCTATGATCCTTCTTGGGGTTATTAGATTGTATTCTAACTGAGTGTCGTGTCTTTTCGTGTTCGTGTTTGTTTTGTCTTGTGAAATATGGAACTAATTAAATAACTGCTCCTGAAACTCGTCTATCATTATCACCTACCTCATAATGAAGTTATAAAGAGTTTCGTCCCTCTTCTTTAAGATATAACTTTATGTACATGATTCCACCAAACTGTTTCACATTAAAGTCGTGTTATATTATTTATCTTACTTAAGTTCTATGTACTGAGACACTAACCTTTGAAGATCTCATGAAGGCATTTTTAATTATTTCAGATTTGTTATACTTCAGAATTGCGCTGTATGCATGTTTGTAGATAATACCATTTAAACAGACGCACTATGTTTATAAATACTATAATAACTAAGTGAACGTAATGAAATATGCACTTACACGACCACTTACACTTGACAAAACAGTAATATTATCTTAATATCTTATTATTCATAGAATTTATATTTTATACAGTCTATTTAGCGATTAGGTTAATTTCATTTTCTAATCCCTGAAGTTTTCTCTTTTTAGAGCAACAGCCTTAAGGACTCTAATCTAGGAATAGCTATCTAGATTAGGATCCTATTCTGCCTAGCTAGAAATACGTTACTGACTAATCAGTTGAGATGTTGTCACTTGTACCGGTGCGTTCGATTATATATACAACAGATGATGCTTAATTCTGATATAATTGTTTAAGTTGTGTTATTTAGTTGATAGTTTAATCGTTAACATTAAATATTCGATAACATTAAGCGAATCATGATATGACTTCACTAAAAACATTAATCTTAAATTACATAACGGAATTTGTTTGGTATGAAGCCGACGCTATTACAATAAAAATTAAATTCAACCAAAAAAAATAAAAATAATAAAAATCTGTTGAAGAATAAATATAGTGAAATAACGGAGTTTTTTAATGCTAAAAGTGCCATTAAAAGTCTATTTTTGCTGTTAAGAGTTTTAGCAAATAATAATGTACAATTAGCGAACAAAAAAAATCTGTTTTTCAACAATAACTATAGTTCCATTTTATTAATTCACAATAATAATAATTCATTTTTAAAGATCTTAAAAATAATCTCCTAAACAAAAATAAATAAATAAAGCAACTAAAGTAACTTGAATTAAATTATATATAAAAACTTCAAAATAAACAGCAAAATTTTAAAATTTCATGTTTAAAATTAAAAAAAAAAGTTAATGCTTTCCTAATACTATGTGTACCAGTTAATTCATAGAAAGAGAGAGAGCTCAGAATCTTAAGAATTATTTATAGTCATTGAGAACTCAAGAAATGAAAGCATTTAACTAACATTAGTATTATTCATAGATAAAAACGTTTTTTTACATATCTTATACAATTTTGATTTAGAATTAATCAAAGAAAAGTAAAATTGCAGACGATTTTTTAACGTTATATTCACATGAAATTCGAGACGGCGATTAATTTATATTTAATTAAAAATCTAATTAAAATTTTGAAAATCTTTTTCTTAGTATCAATTCTATTATTAAAGAAAAAACTACATGACGAAATTTGTAGTCCTGGGTTCCATAAAACGTTTCAATTCATGCATAAAGCATAACGCATCCCGCAGTTTACAAACAAAATGTTAGCTTAACAGCATTATCAGACAAAATGTTAGCTTAACAGCATTATCATGCTGAAATAATTCGCAAGTTTCGCCTATTGTTTTAGTCGTGAAATGTTCTGTTAGAAGTTCTGAAATTCTCTGAGTCGTTATTTTCTGCATTTTCGTTACGAAATATAAAAACAGAAAGTATTGCAATCGTCAAAAAATTGTCAAACTTGAGATATTGATGAATCTCCATGTTTCTGATCCAAAAATACATTTTTTGGAATTATGCCTGTTTGTCATCTGCCTGAAACAAGATAATTCAAAAGCGTGTCAGCTTAAAAGGATGAAATTGGGTATGTGGTTATAATCAAATAGTACTATCAATTTAAACAACATCCGTTCACAGGAAGTATGTTTGTTCGACTGTTCAAATATAAATTAACTCAAAAACTATAAAACGAAGAGACCTAAATGAATGAAATTTTATATACAGATTTCACATCTAAGGTGTGGGTGTGTATCCTATTTGGAACCTCATCCATCAAGATGTTGATCATTTGTTGGTTTGTGCTTTCATAATCATGTAAACGCAATGACTTAAATACATGAAATTTGGTGTGTGATTTTGTGAATACATTTGTAATGTTGTCAGTAATTTTGTATTTTTATTAGTCTAATAAACTTGTCCATTCTGTTTTCTGGTATTTTTGCATGAATTGTATCCCGGGGTATAATTCCAAGAAAAAAAGTCACCAAACATCGCACTCTAATTGGCTCTTCCTGAACTATTGCTCGCCAATGGTTCGTTATTAGTACACAAGCACATTTATTAAAGATTCTGCGAGAAAGGTCAGAAGAGACTACTCGCGTTGATTTTTTTATTTGCAACTTAAAGGTCTGTCTCATCAGAAAGCCAATCAAATGTAGACAAATAACCTCTTACTGAACCTAAAGTATTAGATTGAAACATGACACTTGAATGTTGCTTGTTATGTTTCAACAAATGTTTCAGCATTTCAAACTTTGCATGTTAAAAGGTGTTAACATGAGGAACTGCTGGCAGAAAGAGAACGAGTCATGAAATCTGAAAAATGCGAGTAATCTGCCAAATTTAAAATTTTTTATTAGTAAATAACCGCCTTTTGAGACTAGCTGGTTTGCCAGAAATATTGGTTTCATTATATTTCAGCTATGCGCAATCTGATTTTCATTATTCCTTCAACAAAGCCTTTTTAATGATCAAATTGTGATGGACATTTAAGTTATATATTTAAAAGCCTTGCAGCTATTCTGCTTATTGTTTACATGAACTTTCATAAAAATAATACCGTGTTTTAATATTTTTTGAATTTTATTATTGTTTAATTGATTCTTTTAATTAAATTTTTATTCTATTCGAGTGCATCGGTTTATAATGATCTGAGCAAAAATTCGTCACACGATTTTATAATATTATTAATAAATTGTAAATGAAAAACAAAAATGCTAGGACTAATTAAAACCCAAAAAAATTCTGGTTTTTAGTGCATTTATAAAAGGTGTATTTAAAAAAAGTTTTTTTTATAAAATTAACTGAAGTATTATGTTCACAGACAAACTGATAGACATAATTTCTAAAAACGGTTCTGTCTTTTCTTAATGCTATAAGTCTAAAATTTACAGAGTCTTCAAGTCTAAAGCGTATTAATGTTCAATCGATCATGGTAACTTTTTGTGCTTTATACATGAGGGAGTAAAAATTGTAGAATTTCTTCTATATTCGAATCGCAATCATCTCTGCTATTATCTGATAAGTGGATTAACTCCTATTTTAGAAAAAGTGTTGAAATTTCGATCGATAGTGCAGTTTTACTCACGTGTCTAACTTGTAACAAAATGATAAGACGTTGAACTCTTGAAATATCAAACACATAAATATATTTTGCTTTTCTTTTTTATTCTTTCAAAAAAAAATCAAGGACGGCTCGTGCATAGGTAGTACTCATATCATGTAGGAATGCATCCGTGAACAGGCAATGCATAGCTCTTGCGCACACTACAGCATCTCAATTTTTTTAAATGTATATTTATAAGTATTAGTTTGTTTTATTTTGCATGTAATAATTAAATCATTAGCAATTAACGAGATGTTCTTTTAGAGTTTTCATGTATAGAAAAATGCAGTGAAAAAACAATACTGTCTTTAAGCTCCATACCGATTTCTACTGATGCGCACGCGCGGTTGCACATACATCACATTTATTTCCTTTCGTGGTTCATAAAGGACAAAAATTTCTGCTTTTAAATACAGTACAATGGATGACAGAAGTGAAATTGTGAAATTTTATTCGTTGTGAAAAAAAATATTTCAATCTGAAATTTGAAAACAAATTTTAAAAAATAAGGAATATTTGATGATAATTAAATGGTAATTTAAAATATGAAAATTTTTCAATAATAAATACGAAAATAACATCCTATATGAATATTTATTTCAGTTTTAAATTTCCAAAATTTTTCTCATTGTTGAAACTCATTTTCTCATTGTTGAAAATTTGTAATGGTTCAGTAACAATTTCTATCAGAAAATTCTGCAACTAAGTTATGAAACAAACTTGCATGTTTATTTCTAAATTCATTTTGTCTCTCATACTTTTCACTGTGAAAATCGAGGCGTTATTTCCCCAAGATTTTGTGTCAATGCTTTGAGCTAGTCGATTCACTCGGCATATACATTCAGATCTATGTAATCAGAATCATATGACTATGTCTATATGAAAACCAATTCTGATATATCGATTTACTGAATGTTAGCAGGTTATATATGTATGCTTGTCTTTACTATTTGCTTTGAAACGACTGTGGATTGCGTGGTGTATGTAAATATGTTCAACAAGTATGTTCTTCTTAATAAGTGATATTTTTAAAGTATCATTTTGTCTTCTCTGATGCTACTGGTTCGGTTTACCCTTCACCAAAATTCCACTTAGGAAGTATTAACCAACCAATGCTGATATATAGATTTACTGAATATTAGCGGATTATATATGTATGCTTGTCTTTACTATTTGCCTTGGAGCGGCTGTGGGTTGCATAGTGTATGTAAATATGATCTTAATAAATGATATTCCATTTAAGAGTTAGGAAGCATTTACCTATCATCAAGTTCAGCTTGTTACCTGCCCTTAATTACAATAATTTTATTTTCAAAACTTACCTACCTCAAGTCAAAAAATTTAGTGATTATTTTTTTTATCAATTAGTAATCAATTTATTATGAATTAAGGATAAATTATAAAATTTATATCAAGAAATATCACTGCGCAATATAATATATGTCACAGAATGTCTATGGTTACAATTTACGCGTCGAAAGAAAATGTCGAAAATTCTCAATTATTCGTCCTTATTAATTCCAAACTGTTGCTAAAAACTTTAGTCACAAATAAAAGATGAAGGAATATTCCCCCTTCATTTTCTAGTATATTTAGATAATATAACACCTTCGTTTTGATTGAATTTACAAAATTCCACCGCTCTTGGATGTATCATGAGAACTGGACTGGGGAGGAATGCAGCAAACTCTCCAAGACAAGTCTGCTAGAACGAATCCCTTCGCCCTACCCTTTTCCTGCTTGTTGTGATTCAATGCATAGTGTTTTGCGTTTTACAATTAATGAAAACAATTGAATATCTGGGTGTCCAGGGTTCGAATCCCGGTTCGGGCATGGTTGTTCTTCTTCTGTGTTCTATCTGTGAGGTGTGTGAACGAGGCACCCTGTAAAAATAGGTTGTGCAAGCGAATGTGACGCATGAAGTAGCTAAATCGTACTCTTGGCCCTAGTTGCCGTACTGAAAAAACAAGAGACGCTCACTCGGCTTAAATCGCTGACAGATGACTGTCAGCGTGCTTGTAAAGTGTCATAAGTCGCAGCGCGCAACAACTGATTATGAATCTTGGATGCATTTCTATTGATCATTTGGATTCAAATTTTAAAGCAGATCTGCCATTTTTGGTCACAGATTTCATTTGGCTAAGTCGTTTCATTTTCCATCTATCGCATTCCCATACATGAGATGAATAGACCAAAAGATAGACACGAAAAGGTGGACATGGCTCAAAATTCAATGCATATAAATTTATACACCCATTCCCTTCCGCCCAGGGCTTTGCGTTTTTTTGGTTATCGCACTCTTATACACACTGGACAGACAGAATTATCTGTACTAGGTTTCATCCATAACTTTATAAAAATTTATAGATTTGATCTTAGGATCTCAGAGCAAATTTCAATTCTCTAGCTGAATGGGTTTTTGAGTTAATATTTTACAGATAGACAGTCAAAATCTCAAAAATCTGTTTTTTAATCTCAGGAATTCAGATTCATTAAAATCTTGAAGTTCAATTCTTTGGTGATTATAATATTTTTTCTTTTTAAACTTCGTGTACAAAAAAGGAAAATAATGATATTTTAACTAAAAAATCTATTGAAATATTTATGAGAAAATATGAGAAATATTATATTATGAGAAATAAACTTGGAAACACAGAAATCTACTTGCTAAGAATTTTAATTTAATCTAAACAATTTATTTAGTAATAATTACTTATATATGCTTAAACAACCACTAAGTTAATAAAAATCATTTGTGCCTTTTCTGCAATTTTCTGGGTTTTGTACGAAATTCGCTTAGCTGCGGTTTCTATTAGATCACGTTGATGATAGTTTTAACACTTCATAATTTGAAATCTCATACGGATATTCAATGTATACTAACTGCCCTTGGCGATCATTTGGTTTGCCTTGAATATTGATTGCATTTAATTTCTCTTAAATGTACTATGCATAACTTCATGTCCAAGATTCCTTCAAATATTTTTAAGCTTCAAATTATCTTACACATGCTCAATTCATTCTATACATGAACCTTTATATGGAGACCAGTTCCATGACATCACAATGCTATTAAAAAGAAAATGTCCGGTTCATTTAACTTCTAACCTTCGTTGTATTGTAATTTCACTTTTTATTCTTATTGTTAACTATACAGGTAATAGAATCGGTTTTCTTTAGCTTTCAAGAAAAGAAAATCACGCCATGAAATATTTGATAAAAAAAACCGATTTGAATACAAAGCTACAAAAATACTTGTTATTGTTTTATAATTATTTATTTATATTAATACTGTAAAATGCAGATGATTTTTTAAATTGATTCTGGCACATACACACACATTTTCCTCTTTAAATTATTAATAAATTGATCAATGGCTCTAAAAAATTCAACTAAATTTGTTTTGCTGAACCAGCGGGAATTAAGAGACAACGAAGACAACCTGAATTTCTTATTAAATTGACAATTTTTCATAACCTTTTTAGCAAATATTCTGACGATCTTGATATTTGCTACATGTTTTTTTAGGGTAACATTTTGTCAATTTTTAAATTCACAATTGATTATGTCTTTTTTAATTTTATGCTTAATGTGTTTTCTGAAGTGCAAGTCATTTTTGAGTGTTTATTCAATAACTCATTATTCTTTCTAAACTTTTTTTTTATGTGTGTGCATATCATGTGATTATTTATTTGTGTTTTTTCTTTCAGTTATGTGATATTGCGACTTTTTCTTACTATAATGAGAATTTCTAGCAAATAAATAAATAAAAACAAACCAGAGTTTACTGCAAAAAATAATAATCAAACACGAAAAGATGTTTTTTTTTCTCGTTCATTCCATTTATAAACATCGAATGGACGATTTCCAGCTTTTTTTACGATGACAGCAAGAAAATCATCTGCTTTAATGCGAGCTTCAAGGACTGTCGGATGCCAGAGTCCAACAGGTGTCTGGAAAACTTAGGAATTTCTTTCGCATTCACGTCATGAACTTTCTTGTTCGAAAACTGTCAGTTTGAAAATACGTAAAGATGACAGAAAGTAAAACATTCGACGCTGAAGTGAATTGAATGGAATGTTCCCATAGAATACAGATTTGCCATTGAAAATATAAATACTGTGGTCACCAAAACAAGTGACTACCAAAATTAATTTATGAGTACTAATAATGTCTTCAACATTATATACAGGGTGTTTCAGTGAACCGTTTCAGAACTTCTAAGAGGGGTAGGGTACATCCTGACAACTCGAAATCATATAGCAATGTGGGGTCGGAAATGCTTTCCTGAAGCGGTGTTGCACACATAAGCACCATAAAGAAAAGAGACCGCAAATGAGAAATCGTTTTAATAATACATGAAAAGAAGCAAAAGGTACATGGATTAAAGTAAGTGTTCGAAGTTTCTTCCACGGGCTACAATGCACGCCTCACATCTACGACGCATGGACATCCGAACATTCTGGAATACTCCATGCATATCTCGAATCTCTCCGGCAGCTACTGCGATTCTTGCAACGAGCTCCTCAGCAGTGTCAACAGGGGTGTCATAAACTAGCGATTTCATATGACACCAGAAATAAAAAGCAAGACATGATAAGTCGGGTCAACGGTGGATCGGACGTGGGGGTCCCGTGCGTTGGCCTGCGTCGTAGATGTGAGGCGTGCATTGTAGCCCGTGGAAGAAACTTCGAACACTTACTTTTATCCATGTACCTTTTGCTTCTTTTCATGTATTATTAAAATGATTTCTCATTTACGGTCTCTTTTCCTTATGGTGCTTCTGTGTGCAACACCGCTTCAGGAAAGCATTTCCGACCCCACATTGCTATATGATTCCGAGTTGTCAGGATGTACCCTACCCCTCTTAGAAGTTCTGAAACGGTTCTCTGAAACACCCTGTATAGCATGTGGCACATGATTATTAAATCAAATCGAAATTAGTTTTGGAAACTTTCTCTCATATTCTTTAATAAGCGTTCATATTTAATATTAACCATATGTTATTGGCAGAAACTATTTACGAAACAGTGGGAGTGGTTTCATAAATTTTCTTGTATACACTATAAAAATCTTGTCATGCCAGAGAATGCCTTACATGGCACTGTCGTACAATAGTCACGAAATATTAACTTTTAACGTGAATTTAGCATTTTTACTGAATATATCAGGTTATCCTTAGCGAGTGTTTTAGCGATTAAACCGTGTAATCCGTTAATAGAATACAAAAATCGAATTTGTGTTTTAAATGCGTTTTTAACCAATTGAACACAAATTTGACGAAAAAACTGCACTTTTAGTTACAAAATCACATACCATATTTGATATATTTGAGTCGCTACGTTTTTGAATTATCACGTTTACGTACGAAAGTACAGACCGACAGATAGTCAAGATAGTTGGATTTGATTCATAATTTAACAGGTGTCTACACTATACATGTTAATCTGTGTACCGAATTTTATCTATCTAGCTATTTTCATTTTGTAATTATGTTGTCCTCTAAATAAATTTTACATAACATTTCATAGAAATTTGCAAGTTTTGATGTAAAGACCGTATACTAAATTTCAGCCGTCTAGCTCAAAGCAATTTTTGATTTATCTTTCCCACAGTCAGATAGATAGACGAATATATTACAAAAATGTGTTTTCGAACTCGCGGTGGTCTAAAACATGGGGGTTCTTCAAAATTTCGAGTTCGAATTTTTTGACGATTATTATAATTTATCTATACTACGAATACAAAAAGGCAAAACAACCTATAAGGCATAAGAATGCGATTTTTGGCGAATATTTGTTGGAATGCGAATTAATACAATATCAGGGAATCGATTCTGTGTTTTGGACATCTTTTTTTCTGACATACCGAAATCAAACTGAACGTAGAACTGCATTTGTAGTTACAAACATAGATACCAAATTTCATAGATTTAAGTTATTGCAATTTTGAATTATCACATTTATATGCTTGACCGACCGACAGATGGTCAACCTCTTTATGGATTTGGTTCAAAATCTGATAAACATCTATATTGTAGATGTTAAAACTGTGTACTAAATATTATACACCTATTTCTCTTTGTTTTGTAGCTATCGCATTAACATATTCGGACAGCCGGACACACAGAATTTCCTCTTAATGCATTTCGAAAATTTGGTATAAATTTAC
Organism: Argiope aurantia; assembly: GCA_026543865.1. Lineage (NCBI taxonomy): Eukaryota > Metazoa > Arthropoda > Arachnida > Araneae > Araneidae > Argiope > Argiope aurantia. The sequence goes on from JAPMOR010115932.1 coordinate 47,013, forward strand.
AAATTATATACCAAATTTCATCCTTTTATTTTAAATCGATTTTTTGCTATCGTGCTCACAAACAAACAGATATTATTCCGAAAATGTGTTTTTTGGACTTGCAGAGATACGAAACGCAGACACTTGTCAAATATTCAAATTCAAATATTTTCACTATTGCCCCACTTTCTCTTTATATACTTTGTACATTAGAAAATAAAAATAATATCATAATGCAATGAACAGCATTCTCAAAAAATAGCATACTTGCTTTTATCACATAGAAAAAAGAGTTTTTAACTTAAAAACTAGAGGTTCGGAATTATAAGGAAAACATTGATTTATTTCAATATCAGAGAGTGTTCATATAAATACCAGCGGGTATAGCATCTCTAACACTTTAATAAAGATGTTATCACCTCCCCCCCTCCAGCAAAAAAGAAAAGACTGAGAAAGCTCGAGAATTCCTTGCATGGTATTGGTGATGGACGATACGAAAAATAGATTTTCGACTGGAATCTAGCATTTTTTACTGAATCCTTCGCGAGAATATATATTTTTGCCGTTCGATTGACTGACAACAAAATTTGACATGGAACTACAATATTGTAGTCACGCGATAACTATAATGAATTTCATTGATTTAAGTCATTTCGCTTATTGGTTATTGCATTTACAATAAATGCATACTCAAGTACAAATAGACATATGATCTCCGTCTGACGAAGTTGGTTCAAAATTTGATAAGAATCTGCATCTTTGATGCTAAATCTGTGTACCAAATTTTATCTATCTAGCTCTTTGCACTTCATAGTTATCTAGTTCACTTGTTCTCCAACAGCCAGACATACAAACTTCTTGTGAATGGAATTCGTTAAAAATGTGATATAGATCTACAAATTTGGCCGGAATTCCAGAAACCAAATTTCAGCCGTCTAGCTCGAACCGTTTTTGGGCGTTCGCGTTCATTACCTTGCTAAAAATTATTCCAAGATGTATTCAGCGGCTTTCAGTAATTGTCCCTTTGCAGATAAAATTATTAATCCTAAATTGATTTATTAATAAATTTTCTGTACGAAAAATTCAGATTGAAATGCTTTAAAAATATAATAAAACAATAAAAAATGGATTAAATTAATCTGACATTCAGATTTTGTGATTAACGGAAAAAGAAAGAACATATAAAAATATGGGAATTGAAGTTTTTTTGTTATTAGAACACTTATATTTTGTTGTTTTAGAAAGTAAGAATGACTTTTAAACCTAGAATCGCTCTGCGAACACCTGCCTAATAAAATAACCATCTAATTGGATATACGAGCTCAGAACAATTTTTCGCTGTTACGTCATTTATCATTTCACATGACGTCATTGGTAAAGATGGTGGTGCTAGACTGCTTATAGAAACTATTCAGAATCGATCCAATACGCAAAGAGAAGAAAAAGAAAGGTTTAAAAAAATGAACAAAGCATTTCTTAATGTTTACTAATCGCCAAAAAGATTTAAGAACGACTTTTTTCCCCTTAACTTAAATTCCTTTAAAAGCTTAGAGGATTTTGTCCATTGCTTTTTCCAATCATTTTATGTAACATTTCATTCTACAAAAAGAAAAGAAAAAAAAACATCAGGCTAAAAAAAAGTTTTTTCGCTTATGAAACTTAAATAAATGTTTATAAAATGTTTTATCTTTTTGCCTTTTATAGAATTCCTAAATCGTTTTCCTACTATAAATAAATTTAAAAAAAATCGTTTTGTTATAGAAAATGTTTTGCGATGTTTGAAAATTCTTTTTCCTGGTTTTCGTTTGAGCGTACATCAAAAACCTACGGAAAGAAATTGCATTCTATATTTGCATTGAATAGCAGGCATAAATAAATATTTTCATCTTCTCGGAGAACTGATAAACTGATGAATATCGTATGAAATAATAACAAGGGATAAAATATCTCTGCTTTAGTGAGACTTACGAATCACTCTACGAATGCGATGATTTTGCTATTTTATTTTTTTTCTACATTGGATAAATGAAAAAATATTCATGCAATTTATTTATACAATAACAACACGTAAAGATATTTTATGATTATCTACTAAGAATATATTATTTTGTGAAATCTGTTTTGTCCCCGAACATTTACAGCGAAGTTAAGTTGGAAGGAAAGAAGTGAAGTGAGTAGAAAAGTGAAAACAAATTTAATTCCAAACGCTGACAATTTATTATCGGCAAACGAAGAAAGGTAATATTAATGTAACAGGCATAACTGAAAACGAATAAAAGAAATATAGTCATAACATTAGATATAAGCGCGGAAAATTCACATTCAACAGACATCTTCAATTTTAGTTAGCAACTAAACCAAACTAATCTTCATAAACTTTTCAACTTGTTATCGCACACAATAAACCGACAGTTTATTTGTATTTTCATGAAAGATCCTTGAAGTTTCAAATAATGTGAGACATTACCAAATAGCAAAATATCGAATTATCAGAAGCGAAATTCAGTCTAACTGTTCGAACCATTTCTAAGGACAGTGGAAGAACACCATGAAGACAATTGCAGTGGGGCAGTAGTTGCCTTGTACTCTAGCGCCCAAGAGAAATAACAGCAGCAGATTCAAGTACAATAATTCATAAAAAAAAGAGTGCTGTTGGCGCATGCTCAGTGTAGATAATAGAGTCGAAACATGTAGAGGGCGCCACATCCGTGCCTAATTCTCAAGTATTAAATATAAGTGTAGTAGTGAGTGTATAGCTCGTAAAGTTATCAGTACTGAAATGCAAATTAAGCTGTAAGAAAACATTTTTTTTTAAAAAATTGAACCATCATCATATGCAAATGTCACAAATTTTCGAAGCAATTCTATCTTAAGAAAGCAAATTAATGATTGCAGGATGCTCCGAAACAGAATTTACGAATTTTGAGAATAATGTATGTTTATAGAAACAGGTCATTTCGACAATAGCATATTAAGCAGCAAATGCATATGTCGATCGCAATACGTGGTACTATCCAGCATGAAAGAATTTTATGAAACTTAATTTCGAAAATCACAAGATATATGTCGCATGAATCCGCGATCTTCGACGAAGCGAGTAACAACTCAACACCGTATTGAAAACAAAAACAACTTGGAATTGAAAAACGGAACAGCGTTGTGATCAGCAGCTGAAAAGATTCTGAACTATTTTCTTTCGGAAATGCAGTAATTTAAATTTAATATGTATATAGAATAACTTGTCTTGTCGTAGAAATAAATGTTATAGTTTATTTTTTCAAAGAGAGTAGTTTTTTTCAATCACAGTAAAAGAGCCCGTGTACCATAGACGAGTACACGACATGGCATCCGCGATAGGACTGTGATTTGAAATCAACGACTCGAAAGGCAAGTGAATTATTTTGACGATAAATTATTTGTTATTAGAAATTTGTCGATACTTTAAAGTAAGAATAACTGTTTCAGAAAAATTATGGAAGCTTTAAAGCTTACACGGAAAACAGTTAGATCTGCATTTACTAGATTATTTAATCGATTAGATGAGTAAGTGAAAACGGAAGTAAACATTGCAGAAGATTTAGATTGTTTGGCAACCTTCCAGCTGCTTGGAGAGAAAAATAATGAACTTTTGCAATTAAATGAAGAAATTTTGAATCTTTTGATGATGTCTGAAGACATAAAGGAAAACGATATTGAAAAGGAATCTCGTTCAGCAGACGAGTATTCATTCAATTTTAAAAAGATGAGTTTATTAGTGGATAGAAAAACTAACCCCGCTGTTAATGATGATACATTATCTTCAGTTGGCAATTAAAAGCGGAAATTCAAGCTGCCTCGTTTGGAACTGAAGAAATTTGGCGGAGAAATTAAAGATTGACTGCCGTTTTGGGGAGGGCAATTCCAAAAAATTGATGAAGACATCGATATCGATGAAACCGACAAGTTTTAATACTTAGTCCAAGCAACTATCCCGAATTCCAGAGTGAGGGAATTAGTTGAAAGTTTTCCCCTTACCTCCGGAAATTATTGGAAGGCGATTGATTGTCTGAAATCTAGATTCGGCAGAGAGGATTTGTTGGTTGAATATTACATTAGAAAATTGTTAAAATTGACACTCACATTTAATCTTAAAGAGAAATATGTTGAATTATCAACTGTTTATGATCGACTTGAAACCCAGCTGAGATCATTACAAACTCTTGGCGTTACTACAGCAAAGTATGCGGTCATGTTGTTTCCCCTGGTTGAATCTTGTTTAAGTGAAGAAGTTTTAATAGCCTGGCAGAGAAATGATAGAGGATTGGATGGAAAAGATGACGCAAAAGAATCTCGATTAGAAAGTTCGATGAGATTTTTGAAGAACGAAGTTAAAAATGAGGATAGGATAGCTCTTGCCATAGAAGGCTTCTCTCTGAAAGAAAATAACAAAAATATCAAGATTGAAAGAGACTTGCCAACAGCTGCGGGACATTTTACAGGAAATCAAAAATCTGTTTTGAAGTGTGTATTTTGTGACAAGAACAATCATGAATCTAAATAATGTCATGTTGCTCGAAATTTGGATTTAAATGAGAAAATGAAACGATTGGAGAAAAGAGGTTGCTGTTTCAGATGTTTAAGTAACGGTCACGTGTCAAAGCTATGCAGGGTCCAAGTGAATTGTAGGAGCTGTGGTCAAAGACATCATGCTGTGATGTGCCCTGATAGAAAGACCGTTGAGTCTTCTAACTCTCAAGAAGCAACGGGCAGTTCAATCAATTTTGGACAGTTCAATACATTGGCCAATCCCACATGTTCTAAAAGTGTGTTTCTACAGACACTGGTCGTGGTTCTTCAGGGAGAAACACAAGAGTTTGCTGTAAGAGCCCTCATAGGCACTTGAAGTCAGAAATCTTATATTACGAAAGAAGCTGCTAAGAAAATGAAGTATCCTGCATTAAAAGAAACAACTCTTATTCATACTTTGTTTGGAGGGATACAAAATCCCGAGAAACATTCAGAATACAAGATTTTTGTAAGTGATTTTACCAAAAATTATCATTTCACTTTTAACGCATTTGATCAAGATAAAAATCTGTACTGAAATTTGTCAGATACCAACCGGATTCTGGTCAAAGGAACTAGAGGATAATAGAATCCATCTAACGGATCAAGAATGTTTACCATCTTGCTCTTCATCCACAATCCATTTGCTTATTAGTGCTGACATAGCAGGAAAATTGATGACTGGAAAAATCCTCAGTTTAACTTGTGGATTAACTGCCATTGAGACTTTGCTTGGTTGGACACTTATGGGAAGAGCATCAAGCGGTTCAGACTCTATAAGCCTGACAGTGACAAACTTACTTATAAAAGATTGTAATATAAGTGACTTATGGAAGTTAGAAGCCATTGGAATTACTGATCCTGCTGAATCGATAAAGAAGACTGAAATGCATCAAGGTACTTTAGATTATTTTCGAAACACTCTGACGATTGATGAGGAAGGGAGGTACGAAGTCGCCTTACCTTGGGTGTTAGAATCATCCCGGCACCCTGACAACAGACAAATGGCCAAGAAACAAATTTCTTCTGTTTATAAAAAACTTGTAGAATCCGAGAAGTTTGGAGTATATGCAGATGTGTTTAAAAAATGGATTGCTGATGGCGTCATTGAAGAAATGGAAAATAAAAAAAGAGTTAAATGCATATTATCTTCCGCACAGGCCTGTATTTAAAGAGAACAGTATTACTATGAAAGTGAGACCAATTTTCGATGTATCCACACATATAAAGGGTACACCCTCACTGAATGCCTGCTTAGAAAGCGATCCTAATTTAATTGAACTTGTTCCTTTCCTACTGAATCGTTTCCGGAAATTTCCTGTTGGAATAGCATCAGACATTGAGAAGGCATTTCTTCAGATCGGAATTAGAGAGAGGTTCAAGGATTATTGGCGATTTTTATGGAAAACCAAAGACAAGAGAAAAAATCTATAGACATCGTAGAGTTGTGCTTGGTGTCACCTGCAGTCCATTCCTTTTAGCGGCAACTTTGGATTACCATCTGGAAAAAGCACCCGAAGAATTCTTGAATACTGCGGAAATTTTGAAGAATTCATTTTATGGGGATAATTGTGTCTGCAGTTTGAAGAATATAGATGAAGCAGATAAATTTATAGTTGAATCGCAAGCGTTGATGTCTTTAGGAAAATTCAATCTACGAGGCTGGCAATCAAATGCTTCACTTGAAATTATCGATCAACTCGACAAATACCAAACTGTATCCTTATTGGGCCTAAACTGGGACCTAAAACAAGATACTCTGTCTTGCATCATAAACTGTCCGAAAGATGAAAATTTGGTTCTTACTAAAAGAGATCTGCTTTCTTTGGCTCAGAGTATATTTGCCCCTTTGGGTATATCTTCTCCCGTAACCATCATTTCAAAGTTTATGCTGCAAGAATCCTGGAATATTGGACTTAAATGGGATGATGCCCCGCCAGAAGGTCTATCCAAACGATTTTGGAACTGGCTGAAGGGTATAAAGAATCTTTCAGAGGTCAAAATACCTCGATGGATGAAGCTGAGTCAAGGTGAAGAAGAAGGGAAAAAGAAGGAAATTATTTGGAAATTTATACCACCATCAGCTCCATGGTGGGGAGGATGGTGGGAGTGCCTTATTATCCTAGTAAAAGACCTTCTGAAGAAAGTTCTAGGCCGAGCATGCCTGAGTTACGAAGAATTGAATACGATTCTATGCGATTGCGAAGACATCGTAAATTCAAGACCCATTACCTACGTTTCTGAACACGATGATTTGGAACCTATAACACCATCTTCCTTCCTCAGAGAACGTAGGATAAATGGAATTCTAGATCTTGACCACTTGGAACTATCTACTGAGTATCTTCGCAAGCGGCGATTGTATAGGTGTAAACTGCAAGAAGAACTCAGAAATCGATTCCGACTGGAATACTTGGGGTAGCCGAGGCAACAAACCAAGAAAGTGATAAAACCCCACGATTTCAAGGTGGGAGAAGTTATTGTCGAATTAACCAGTCAAAAACATCGGAATTGGCCTCTGAGGAAAATAACAGAAGTATTCCCTGGTAAGGACGGTTCCTTGTGAAAGTAAAAACAAAGAACGGCGAATTTCTGAAATCTATACAGCGTCTCTACGCACTGGAGGTTCAAACGCCTTCAGTAGAGAATCTACTAGAGAATAGAGTATCTGAAATTGAAGAGAAAGTACAACAGCAATATGTGGAACATCTTGAGAAGCTACCAGAATCGGACAAAAAGCCTCTACCAAATCTAAATACCAAGAAAACCCGTTTCGGCCGTAAGATTCAAGCTCCCAAATGACTGGACCTGTGAACTGTTTGGACTAAAGAACATTTTGAGTTTTCTTGAAAAGAAAACCCCAAAAGGTGGGAGTGTCGCATGAATCCACGATCTTCGACGAAGCGAGTAACAACTCAACTCAATTTGAAAACAAAAACAACTTGGAATTGAAAAACGGAACAGCGTTGTGATCAGCAGCGGAAAAGATTCTGAACTATTTTCTTTCGGAAATGCAGTCATTTAATTTTAATATGTATATAGAATAACTTGTCTTGTCGTAGAAATAAATGTTATAGTTTATTTTTTCAAGGAGAGTAGTTTTTTTCAATCACAGTAAAAGAACCCGTGTACCATAGGCGAGTACACGACAATATAATTACTGAAACTTTCTCATGAAATCATCATGCCATACATAGCGCCATCTATCCATATAGTTATCGTACGGTGCAGTGTCTATACAGTTATGAAATAAAACTGTATAAGCCATGTTAGCAAAACGTAACATCAAAGAAACATCATTTGTTTAATTAGTTTTTTACATAATTTTGTAATTTGTCCAAAGATTCTTGAATACTCTGCAAACGCTATGTAAAAAAGAAAATGAAAAACTTAATTTTGCGTGATTTGCAAACGATATGTTGAAAATTATTTTTATAAAATATTTCACCTAATGTACTTATTTCTAAGTACACATTTTTTATTTCGGATTTCCAGATAAATTGAATTCTAGTTCTTCAGATTCAAATTGTTTAGATTCCATTGATTTACATGATTAATGTTTAGAAATTAATTTAAAATATTAAGACCAGCACGTTGAAGTGAGCCAACAAAGGGCGAATTATGAGTAATCTGTTGAACAATATTTCATTCTATTTATTTTAGTACTATGATGCATATGAAACTATTCATTAGTTCAAGGAACATTTAATTTTTCATCAATTCATTCGGTGTTAAATGTCTACAAAAGTCCATACACGAGACTGAGTGGGTGAGACACAGAACAAACACAGTTTTCAAACATTTAGTCTTTACGTACTTAATGTCAGAGAAATTATTATTAAAATATTTAGCATTTAAGAATTAATTAATTGAATGGATAAATAAATATTAGTGGGGATTTCTTGGAAAGTGGCTTTGTTAAGAAATTAAATAGATTAATCATTAATAGAAGCCGAACGCGTCAAAGGAAATGAAAATATAGTAAAACACCATTTATGCTCCACGATTATTCGTCGCTTCATTATAAGTACCAAATCACTCGTAACTATTATCATGATAAATTGGCTTATTCATACGACGTTCATTCATTCGTTTTAGAACAGACAATGAAAAGGGCAGTATAGAGTCACTTCACCAGACTAATCTGCCTCACAAGAACTTCATTCTCGAATGCTTGTGTGAATGGATGAGTCATATTATTGACTCTCCGACCCGCCCGACAGCACACGGATAAAGAAAAATAATAACCGGACCGCCGCAGCAGCAACATTGGCGGGAACTGTGGTTGAGTCCTAAAGGCCATCACCGGCCACGGTACAACCCTCCCCGAAGGAAGTACGTCCCGTCATCGATGGGAGGAGCCAGACCCACAACCTATTTATGTATCCTCCAGGGTGGCGAGATTCAACCACCATACTGGAAGCATCTCATCCTCTTTTCGAGGTGTTCCCCCCGGGGGATTGTGTCAATGGATAAAGAAGATTGAATTCTTGAGGGTGGAGGTCACTTTCGAAGAATATCCGGACAATGATATCGATATCATGACTTCAGAACTATTGACAATTGATCGATTAATAAAAGGCAAATTGTCTGGTGTTTACTTAAGTGATGATAAAAAGTTATTCCGCAATGGTCAAAGTGATTCCTTTAACCCTTTCATTTCTACTACGACCCAACAGGTCGTGAAAAATCGATCAAATGGGAGCGCAGGATGTAAAACGAATTATCACCAAGGTTGTCCTTGCTTTACAGTCAGCACCTCTTGTTTGAAACAGAAATGGACCTGTCAGGGTAAAATTTCCTTGGCCGATTGAGGCGGATTAATAGTGAAAGAGTTAACATTTTGAGGTCTAAGCCTGATCGTCACTTGGATTGCTGTTTTTGGTGATACCAACTAAACTAAAGAATCTCTCGGGGTCAATTTTTAATTATCTGAGCTATAAACGTATGGACTATATACGTTTGCGGTTTTTTCAGTTTTTATCTATGTACATTTATTGATTGTTTTTTTGAAACATAGATGAGATAGAAAATGGAGAAAGATTGATGAAAGGAACTAAAACATATTATGAATCTTGCGGTGTTACTCTGTGAGAAAATCGGTGCTTTGAAATATGCCATACAAAAACAAATTTTTCAAAATATTGTTTATTTATACATAAAACCTATTTTCAGACGTTTATACAACATCTGTATCAATAGTTAACAATTTTAATAAGTAATAACCTAATAATTACATAATAAAAAAAGAAATTGATTTAAATAAACGAAGTGATGATAACTATAATTTCAAACGATAAACAACTTTTGTAAACAAAATACATACAACTCTTTGAATAAGTAGTAATTGTATAGTAAAATTTCAAAAAAGCGAAAAGTTCAAAGTTTATTTAAGAATGTGTGAAATTTTAGTTGCTTTTCTGATTGAATGCTTTATACTGGAGTAAAATCCTCGGATATTTCAAAAGTATTTCAAAATGATATGTTTAGGAATATGGAAGATATTAGGCATAGATGTATTTGATTAAAGAAAGCAATTTTAAAATCAGAACAATTATTAATTTTTATTACGAATTAACAAAATAAAATCGATTTACAAATGATATTTCAATATTGTGGTGGAATGTAGATTATTATGATCTGTGCAGGAAGCAACAGGACGAATGTTGTTGGAAACATTTCTTTAATAATCACATTCACACACTTAAAACAAACACAAAGACAAGACATTCACGCGCGCGGCTTTTCAGTTCAGCGTCACATCTCCTTCTAATTACAATCGCAATGCATTATGGGATGACATATGGGATGGCCTAAACAGGCATCGCCATCTAGTATCCAAAAGAGTAGATAAGTGTAATGCAACTGCTACATCCCCCCCCCCCTCTGGCTCCGACGACGTCCCGGCAAGGAGACAGAATTTGAATTGTAATGCAACTGCTACAATATTATATTAATAGAATATCAAAGAGAAACATACTAAAAATTCGAAATACCTAATTAAAACTTGATTTATCAACTATTTGAATTAAAAACGTTGGGATTAGCATAATTACATGAAAATGTATGATACAATGGAATGGAAGAAATATTAAAATTTTTTGAGCCAGTAAAAATTCAAATAGAATTAAAAACATTCGAACTTTGGAATTTTGACAGGAATGATATAAATAATTGGAATTTTTTAGCCAAAAAAAAAAAAAATCTCGAACTATCATTGTATTCAAATTGAAAGTCTGTGAATTAGCCTAGTTCTGCCATAAAATGTTTCAAATATAATGCTAATATTTCTGCTGTATCATATTAGAAAGCAAATATTTTTAGGAATTTCTAAAAAAAATATTCGAATTTCTATGATATAGTTTTAGAATGTATACCAAAACGATGGAAATACATTTCATGCAAACAATGTATTATGTGACACACATCTTCATAAAATCACGTACACTTAAAAAGATTTTTTTTTCTTATCTAGCGTCAAGTCTGAGAACTGTGAAGTTACATAATCTCGTTATATAATTCCGTCGTTATATAAGAAGTCATATTTACTCAGTGCGAAGCGTCAACCTTTCCCTAAAACATTTCTGATCAATCGCGGACAATAATTCTGAGTAATTTACTCATCATTTCCTTGTTGTTGTCCGCGGTTTTGATGATGTAGAGGTACAAACAGAACCATGCAATCATAATAAACGGAATGATAAAAAACAATAAACATTGTTGCTCTTCGACCAGCTGCGCGACTCAGTTGTTACTGGAAAAACACAAAAGCATATGTACAAGTTTTGATTTCACTTATTTATACATTTTACCCAAGAAAAGATAAACAAATAAATGCATTAGATAATTATTGATTGTTTTATTTTGTTTTCTAGGAAGTATTTGCGTTCTCTTTCGGGTATTCTGATAAACAGAACAGTAGCATTTGGTTATTTTTTTCAATTACTTCCTCGTGAAGATGTCGCTTGAAAAAAAAAACATTAATTTCAAACTCAAAAATAATTTTATAAATACTTAGTCAGAAAATTTATTAATCACTAAGGAGGCTTTACTCAATGCGGAAATATTTGATTGGATTCTTTAAATTAAATGTTTTCCCGAACTCCTAAACATTGAAATACTGGTTTGGGAACTTGCAGGTGCAAAATGTAAACATTGATATAACAAAATAAAAGTAAACATTGTACACAAAAGTAGATGATAAAAGACATGGGAGTTAATTCCCGTCATCTTTCGCGCGTCCTTTTAGATAAAGATATCACATTTCACCTGTGGTTAAAAATAATTTTGCCTCGCAAACGTTTTTGCAATCAAACGTACTCCATTGGCATCCATAAAAGTAATCTAAAAGCAACTAGAATTGCCTTTTTTCCACTGATAGTTTGCCCTTTTACTTTTTGATTTCGGAACTGCTACGGATTTGCTTTTCGAAAATAACACAAGAAGTTATTAGCAGAGAAAACGATATTTATTTTCTTTGAGTTAAAATACTTTTTATTAAACGGGTGCTAAATTTTTTTTATTTAAACGTCATTTTTTTCCACTTTACTGAATTTAAAAAAAAAATTAGAAATTTTGATATGAGTTTGCATAAAATTAAATGCAATTTAATATTTTCGCTGGACGAAAGGACAAAGCGAATATATTTATATAAATAAATACAAATAATAAAATTATTTATAAGATTTTGTTTCAACATCCTTCGATTTGATTTCAAAATCCTTCCGATCAAAAGGGTAGAAGTTAAATGGTAGCATTCTGTAGAGCTAATCGCTATGTACAGCTAATTCCGTATTTGAAGACTTGGCATCCTTGGCGAGATGAAGGGCACTTAAAATTATATTTCAACCAATTTTTTTATTCTCCTTCTCAAGCCGAGAGGAGATTTATATTCTGTTTGTTTGTATAAGTAAGGTAAAGAAAATCTCATAGCTTTTATTTTAATCTCTTACGTTTTGGAACTATAATAACGTAAGAGATTTGAAGAGAATGCAATTGAACCTCTAACGAGGTTCACATTCTTAGACTAAAAAGCAATCCAATTTAATCCAACCACTTTTCAATCAATAATTTCTAGAGTAATGCAGCTATCGAACTTTTAACAGTATCATATTTTTTATTATTGTTAATAAAAAAGTTATTCGTTACGACAAGATGATAATTTGCCTGATTGAAGTCGAATTTTTTTCTTTAAATGTAACAGAATAATCAAGAAAGGAGAATTTCAAACCTACTATCATCTAAGGATAAGTTTCTCGGAGAACAAATTTTTGTTTCCATAAAGTCTTTTTCTTTTTAATTTTATTAAATTAAAAAAAATAATTTTAGACATTTCATAAGAATGTTTGAAATGCTGCAACGAAATTCAAATTATTTTATTCTTTCTCTTAAGTCCCTAACTCAGCATTGCTAAAGTTAATTTTGGGTAGTCAAAACTAGCATTATCCCAGAGTCGCTAGGCTAAAAGGGAAACAGTAAGAACAGGATTTAAAAATCCTTATTTTCTTCTCAAATAAATAAATTTATATATAAAAAAAGGCAAAAATCCATGAAATATGAAATATTAGGATAATATTAACCCTTTATCAAGCATAATTCATAATGTTCATTTATAAATACTAAAGCAGTACCTCAATAATATTGTGATCTAATATGAATATCAAATATCAAGCAATGCGGGGTTCTCAAAGTTAATAAAAAAATAATAAAAAAAAAACGTTTAAAAAAAGTAAAAGGAGTTTATGTATCATAATACATTATTAAAAAATGAGTTTTTTTAATAAAAAATGCAAAAAAAAAAAAAACTGGAGAAAAATTAAAAGGATATCTACGATCGCAAATTTCAAGTTATCATGTGAGAACATTGTGAGGGCGCTGCTGATGATGAGAATCAGAAAAACAAACTGAAGGGAAGTGAGTGGAGGAGTTGAATTGCGGGAGAGACGGTGCCCAGAGAGAAAAATTGATGTTTGGAGCTCGATGATGTTCTTGTATTAAATTCGGTTATATATATATATATATATAAATAATATTTTTTTTAAACTTTAATATTTATTTTTTCTAGCTGGCAAACAAAGTTTTGGAGCTCGACCGATTTTGAGATGAAATAAAAGCTATGATGTCATAGTTCTACGTCAACCTTTTAAAAACGCATCCACTGTCAAGGAAGCATACGTAATAACATAGCAATACTGGTAAAAGCAGGTCGACCTTTTAAAAACGCTTCTGCTTTCAAAGAAGCATGCATAATAATAATGAATTACTGGTAAAAACAAGTTAAAAAATATATGCTATTAAAAGATGATGATAAAAATTTCCATTTATGCTTTTATTCATTGCCTACACGATTTCGAGCTTCAATATTAATTTCCTACGCGATTTCTAGCTTCAAAACACCCTAACCAAGAGAACGTTATTTTTTCACATGATAATAATAATAATAAAATCTAAAGCAAATCATTAATATGCTAAAATCGTGTTAAAACGTGCCTGTAAATTGACCAGTTTATTAAAAGAGGAGCCTCGTAATGTGCGCAGCAAATAACCGCAAAATGCATAAATCAGTCACTGATTAAACTTGTGATGAAAATTTTGCTTTGTTTAGACATTAAATCATGAGCAAGTTTTTTGATTTTGATTTTATTTTATATCTCATATATACTTTTATATGCTTTTGTGGAGTTATATACCTTTCAAACACTGCTTTTTTAAAACTGTTTGTATTATTTCGATTCTTGTCCTAAAACTTTTTTGTCTCATGTAGTGAATTCTCACTCGATGTGATTCCCGAAGTTAAAAGTGGATTTTTGTTATATGCAGTCTGAAGTTTAAGCTGTACTTGTGTTGAAAACTCACTGGGAATTTTTTTGTACGGGGTCGGTATAAAAATTTAATTTTTGTATTTTTTAATTTTTAATCCCCTGAAAACTGTAATTGATTTCATGGCAATTTGTACCTTTTTTTTACACAACTTTGTAATTTACAGTATATGTTTACGATCAATATTTCAGGAATAAAAGCTGCGGTCAAGGGTTTTGAAACACCCTGTAGAAGCTTTGGAAATGTTAACATCGGTTTATTTCACCTTGGTATTTATACTATATACAGTGAAAAAGCGAAAAGAGATGCGTCACTCTACATCACGGTGCAAGAGCGAAGTGGCAGAAATGATTCCCCTCATTGATTTTAATAAGGAAATCTGATAAGGATTTTCTTTTCACGTGCTGACTTAGGCAAGGAAACTTAAATATCTTTAAAAAGTATCTGTGAATGCTAGGGATTTTTATTTCTTCGTTCCTGGAGCAGGAATCACTGAATCAGTAGTTTTATTTAGCACCTATTAGACTTAATGAAATAAAAAAAGTGAGAAGAGTGGGAAAGTTTACGTAGATTAGTTTAAGGTAAAATTTAGGAAATGCATTAAGATTTATATTATACTAGCCGCCTTTGGCGACCAACCGGTTTGCCAATCTTAATGCTCGTTAAAATTTTAATATTTAAATATTTTATCTAACACCTATTTTAATAGCCTCTTCATCGAAATATTTTAAAACTTCAAATTTTGATAGTCATATAATTCACACATAATATTATAAAGGCCTTCAAACATAACGTAATATGTATCTCTCTATTTTTCTGTTAGCTCTCGTAGAATTTGAACTTTAAATTAAAGTGGAAAGAATTAATCTGCAATTAATATAATAATATTTTTTTCTGGAACATTTTTTATAATTTGATTACGGAAAACAGATTCACTGAGCATTTAAACCTTATGGGCAGTAAAGAATATCTTTCTTAATTTATGTAATATCTCAAGAATTTGTCAACAAAATTTTCTCAGATTCATCATGGGCAGATCGATTAATTAACAATGTTGAATTTTAAATGCATCAAACACTAAGAAAATAAACAGAATCGTGTAAAATAATTGGTCGAAAACAGGTTAAAAAATCTACTTAAAAACGATGTACTTAAAACTATAAGCAGATACAAAAAATATATAATTAACGTAAATACAATTTAATTACAAAAGTATACAACTAATCTAAAAATAATTTAAAGCAAGTCCGAATCCATTGAAAATAGTTGTCAACAATCAGAACACAATACGCATGAGTGAATTTTCAATGCGCAGTTATGGTAACGCAAATGCGCGAATTTTTCTACGCCAGTTGGGGTAGCGCTATGCAGATTAGAAATTTTTAATTTCCTTTAATCTGTTTTATTTTAATTCAAAAGTACTTTAGAATGAATCTGAAAGATCGATTAATTAACAATGTTTAATTTTAAATGCATCAAACTTTAAGAAAATTAACAAAATCGTTTGAAATAATCGGTCGAAAAATGTTAAGCCCAACTTCCTTAGCGTGGGGAAGAAAACTAAAGCTTTACTCATTTTGCGGTGGGGAAATAAAGATTTTTTTGGCCGAAAAACCAATAGTTTTTAATTAATAATTGAAATTCTAATTAAAAATGCAAAAAAAGGGACCCCAGGTGCACATTCCCTACCTCCTAGGTATTCATGTACCATATTTGGTAGCTATAGGTCAAACGGTCTAGCCCGTAGAGCGCCAACACACACACACATACACTTTGAGCTTTATTATAAGTATAGATTAAAAATATCATCACACATACACGCACACACATACGCACGCACGCACACACACATACACACACACTTCTGATTTACATTATGTTTATAAATAAATATCCCAACTTTAAACAGCCTCTTTTATAAGAGAAAAAATAAAATCTTATTGTTCATCAAAAATCAAAAATAACTGTTGAAAGTTTAAATTCAGTGCAATTGTAAGTATTAAGTGTGAGCCCATCTAGAATTATTAAGGATATCGAGGCGATATGATAAATGATCGCGTACTTTTTTCAGCATGTTTAATATGACACTTTGGAAGATTTCAAATTATATGTGCTTTAAGTTTGTCAATGTTATCATTTTGTAAAGTGTTTGGTCCGCCATTACCATTGTTAGTTGGTAATGGTGAATTTAAACGTTCATCTATTATATATCATTTCCGATGAACAACAAGGCTGTACTTTTTTTTTCTTTTCTTTTATTAGTCGTGCAAAGTTGGGATATTTTGGGATATTCATTTACGAATATCCTTTATATACTTGTATATATCACAAATATTCATATGATATATATCCAAATAAATAAGTAAACCAAAGACATGATGGACGAAACAAGCCTAAAATGTCATTCTACGATATTTCGAAGTTCTTATTTTGTTCATTTCTTTATTTTTTGGATTTTCCTAATGCCTTTTTCCTGCCCATTTACATTCTCTAGCTAATATCCTGGATTACACAGCTGAATTCTTGAACGTTCAGAAAGGCAATGCTGGAAATATTTTTACATTCATTTATTCTTGTTATAAATATTTCTCAATTTTTCTATAGTAATGAATTCGTTTTTAAATACGTTTCCTCTGACTTTCAGTGATAAAACTGGACGAAAATAAATAATCGTTTGAAAACAAATCGGAAGACGAATGTTGTTTTTACTAGAAAACAAACTTCATTTTTTTCCACAACGTTTTTTTTTTTTATGGTAGATTGTATTTTTTTTTCATTCAGAAAAACAACTTTCGATTGCATTTCCCCTCCAAGGTCAGGAATACTGCTTTCAGTGCTTCAAAATTGATTAAATTGCTCCATTCGGTATGTTTTGTTCCCTCACGTGAATTTCTTGAAATTCTTCATATGTTTGTCTGTTGTTAAAGAATGTATTAAATGATAACCATTTTTACAAAACGACCGTGAGTTTTAGAAAGTAAATATTGATAAAAAAACTAAAAGTCGAAACTAAATAAAGCATATTATATTAAACATATGAAAGCTGAAAACATTAAAATGACAATTAAATACGATTTTGTAATGACATTTGGATACGATTTTGATAAATTAATTATTTCAACCTTCTACCTTTAAATTATTCCGAATATCTGCATTTCAAATATTCTTCATCAAATAATAATAATAAAAAAAAGATTTGAATGAAGGTAAAATCGTAAAATAAAGTTTTTCCTAAAGTTCGTAAAGTTTGACTGCACTTTTATTAAGAAAATAACTTTTTCAACAGAAATAAATTTTCTAAAAAGAATAAAAACATAAAAAATAATTAAAATTATATAAAAAAAATAACTAACCCATACAGATTTTTCCGTGTGTCTGAAGGCGGGTCTGGAATAGTTGTTTCTGGTAACTCTTTTTTCTTTTGGAATTTATTTTACTTCTTTGAAGGTTATATGCTATAAACAAGAAAATGACTTTTTAAATACCCAAATATAAATGACCATACATAGAAAAAAATATCTATTTGAACTAATAATACAGATAAATGTGTGTGTATATTCTGGCGCTATTAAGGCCAGATCGTTTGACCAAGAACTAACAAACAGCATGTATATACCTTGAGGGTGAAAATGTGCGCCTTGATGCGATTTTCCGGAAATTTTAAAAAGATGTTAACAAAAGATTTTTACACACACACACACACACACACACATATACATATCTCCTGAGTTTAATAAGTTGTGAAAATTTTATGACTTAAAGGAATTTTGTTATTTTTTGAAGAATGAGCAAAGAATATTATATCTTTCTTTAAAGACCAAAAACGGTTAATCCATTTCAAGTATGCAGAACGCATGCGCGTAGTTCGTGATTACACACATTCAGAACTTCACCTTGCTGGAAGGTCAAGTTGTCAGAACTCTTTCATGGTAAGGGTCGTCCCTCAAGTCCTCCTTGACACGCCTTGTCAAAACACTGCATTCTAGAATTTTCCGTTTATTCTCCTATTTCGCCCCACGTGCCATTTTCCTAGGATGAAAAAATGGCTAACGGAAAAACTTTTCTCAAGTTTTAAAGAAGAAAAAGAACAAAATGGCACCAATGAAGGCTGCAGAAGCAAGTCATTTACGACTTTACATTATCTATGGCAATAAGAGCCTGCTTATAAAGGATTATACGATAAAAATGTCAAATATACAAATATTTCTGTATTTATGCCATATGAATAATATAAACGAGTAACTTTTTTGAAAATATTAATATTTTAAATTATGTTTATGTATACCATTAGTAAAATTACTATACTAAATTAACATTAAAATTGCGTGCAAATATATTCAGACAAAAATTATTTTGAAATTTGGGGCATATATTTGGACTTAGGGACTTGTCAAAATTGTTGTATTCAAATTTCGAATTTCCTTCAGACTGGTGTATTGATATCAGTTATATCATAGATACCTAATACATTGCGCAGTAAAAATTCGATTGTAGAATTTATCTAAAACTAACATGTTTTAAAAATAAATAAAATATTGATTTTTAATATGATTTATTTGCTAAATTTGCTGAGAAGAATAAAATGGAAAATCTAAGACACTTAATTTGTGAGGGTTTTCATTAATCCAAGACTATTTTTCTTGGAGAGATAAAAGAGTATAGAGTAGAAATTCTGAGTGCCTGGCTAATCAGTTAAGTCTGGTCATTTTATATATGAAATTTATATTTGAAATGAAATTTCAACTTTAAATTAGAGTGGAAATGTTAAACTGCAATTAATATGAAAACACTTTTTACTGAAACCAATCATGTCTTTTTTTTTTAAATATGAAAATTGAAAGCAGTCATTCGGCATTGAAGTTGTATGTATGTACATTGTAGAATATTTTCGTAATTTATATAATATCTTAAAGAGTTATTCAACAAAAATTTCTCTGATTCCTCTTAAAATTAAATTTTTAGTTTCATTTTCAAAATATACAGATGATGTAAATAAAATTTTTTTATTTCAGTTCAGTAAATAAATATACTTGTGAACAAATTATGAAGCTTCATTTTTACACAGTCCTTTTGTCCTAAGGAAACATATTCTGCGAAATATTCTTGTCAATTCAACTTTTAAATAAATAAATTAACATTTCTATCTTCTGCGTTCAAATCTGACCGATTTATGAAGATTTTATATTTCAATTTTAGAACAATCAACATTTTCATAGTCATAGGCCAATCACTGTCGAGAAACCCTGGCAGAAAATTGGCGTATCTTCTTTGAGACAGTTGATGAAGTGGTCTAAAATCGTCAGTTTTTATAGAAGAATGATATTCAAATTTCATAAATTAGTCAGTTTTAGTGATTTATTTAGTTGATTGGAGCACAACAGTTTTTATTTAAAATATTGATGCGTCAAGAATATTTTCTTAAATATGATTCAAAGGGTAGAGGACTTATGTAAAAATTTAAAATTCTTATTTCCGTCGTAGCATTTATTGACGCAAGTTACAAAGAATATAATTATTTATTTCATTTAGACCATTTCGTTTCTGGATGTATGCCCCAGATTAGCTTATTAGAGGGATTATCCTATATATATATATATAGTAAACCATGCTTGCCTTTAATCGAACTATTTTATTAAATTAATAATACACATATATTATTAATATTATATATTATAATAGAAAAATTTTGCTCCATTTAGTTTTTAGAAAATATCATATTTCAAATTTTTTTCACTTCATTACAGACACGTGCTGAAAATTATACTTTTAGATATTTAATTTGCAATAATAGTTGATGTATTTTTTAATTTGAACTTCTGTCAATGTGATGGCAACATGTTGGTAAAATTTAATTTTTTCCCCATTGACATGCTCATGCAGATTAAATTTTATTTTTATTTTATGCGAATTATATTGTTAAAAAATATAATTAAAATATTTTTTAAAAATCGAAATTAAATTTATGGGCTAAAGTTTTGGTATCATTAAAGAGATAATTTTTTGAACTTTAACTTGATGCAAAAATCAATTTTGTACTGTAATAATTTCGGAAGTTATAGCTGAAAAACGCTGAAATTTTGCTTAGTTTTTAATTAATTAAAATTAAAGAATAAAAAATACCTCCCAGTAGCACATTCCCTAGCTATACACATGCCAAATTCGATAGCTGTAGGTGGAACACACACACACACACACAGCTTTATTATAAGTATAGATTATGATTCGTTGTTGCGTGGTGTCCAAATTTGTGTAAAATATTATTTAAGTTGCCTTTATAAATACAAGAATGACAAAGTGAACGTAATGAAATCGACAGAAGTCCTCCCACATATTAAAAAAGTTTTAATGCATTCGTCGCATTATTTTATAATTCAAGAAATTTGTATTGGTAAAAAATTTATTTATTTGGCAATTAGGCCAATAACATTATTTGTTTTAATCAACCTGCTTTCAGTCCATTAATCTGCCTAGTCGGAAATTCGTCATTGCTGCAGTTTATGCCATACCATGAGATTCGAGCGAATGGAGGGGAGAATTTTCATTTATCTAATGCTGCAGGAAACATTTTATTTCCACCTAACCTTAATTTGTTACTTTACAAGAAAGGAAAATATTAGCTTTACTACAGCTAAATAATGAATATTTTTCCTTCATTATCAAACCTCGTTATCGTATAAATGCAGCAAACGATATTTAAATCCACATATCACAATCATTAACAATTTTTCCGCTTGTGATTTTAAATACATAAAGCATTCGTACATTACATTAAGAGATGAATAAAACGTGCGCCTTGCTATTTAAATTCAGAATCCATTGTGTATATTACATTTGTTGCTAATTACGTTAAAAATTATTCTTTTAACGTTTGAGATGTTTGTTTATTTCTTGCATATTGTTTTGATAATATAATTACAGATATTAGAAAATTAATTAAACTGTGAGTTTTTAATTAATTCTGAACCTTAATAATTTGAAAAAATATCGTTTTCTATTTACGTCAGAATCATTTTTGTTCTTCAGTGTTATTAGTTCAAATATAATCTATTAATATTTTTGAATTTTTAATATATTTAATTAGCTTTCTTCAGTTATTTGTATGGCTTATTTTTATATTTCATTATTAAGTAACTCGTAAAACAATTTTCATTCCAAGGAAAATTAAAACAATTTTCATTGCAAGGGAAATGATTTGTTATATCCGATGGCGCATTCTAATTATTTTCTACAATCATTAAAAAATTAGTTTAAATAATACAAAATATTAAATAAAAATTAGCGAAAAAATTAAAAATTGAAATTTTGAGATTATTAAATATACTGTGTACCGAATTCTAAGGCTGAAAAGTGAGAAACATTTGTCTGGATACCGCACACGGGTATACATATGCATGCACACACACACACACACTTTTATAAATAACTTAATAACCATGCACAACAACGTATAAAAAATTCATTATGACTAAAATAACTACATTCGAAATTCCAGTCCAATCTTTTGACTAATGATTGAATAATGAAAATTGCTAAAGGGATTATGACATTTTTTGTGCGAGATTAGCCTTTTTCTTCTTTTACATGGCAGCCTACAACATATATTCTCTGACTAAAAATGTTTAAGCAAAACTCAATCAAAGCAAACAACGTAAAATGTTGGATGGCAGATGTCTGACTTTTGTTTGAAACAGTTAGACAATTCACTTGAAAGACATGAAATTTTGAATGTATCTCAATTATTTATAAGAAAGTTATTCTACTATATTAATGATAAAATTTTCATATATTGTTTATAATTACAATATTTGATTTTTACTTTATCGCATACAAAGAAAAAGCATTGTCACTCTGTCTGTCTGTAAACACAACTCAAAAATAATTTAAACTAAACGAATTGACATTTATATGCAGTGTTTTGTCTTAATTTATATATTTCTATCAATTTTTGAATGAAAGCCATTCAAAGGAAATCTATTTCCCCTGTTTCTGAGTTCAATATTCATTCAATATATATAAATTGAGTATTCTGTTTTGGGTTCAATTGAACACTATAATTCCCAAATCTAAAAATCTAAATAAATACAATTTGGTATACAGTTTTAGCATCTAAAGGGCAGATTCATATTTACATATTTACTTTTGGACCGAATCTGTCAAAGGGTTGAATGTCGGCCGTTTTATATTTTCACTTGTTTGAAAATAAGGTAGCTCAAAAACTCAAATTAAATTAATGAAATTGGGTACACAACATTATTACCAAATTTCTGGATTTAATTTTAATTACAGTAGACCAGAAAAAAAGTTTCCAAAATTCACATTGAGTTTTTCTTTAATGTGAATATTGCAAAACCACACAATGCTAATGAGCTGACAATAAAAATCTGAGTACTTGTGGTATTCATTGTCTTGCTTAAAATCCATAATTTTATACAGGAAAGGGACAGAGAATGAATCCTATATTAGAAAGTAGGGGATAGAATATTTATAAGACAAAGCCCACGGCATGGTTGAAGAAGTAAAAATAATAACCAATGATATGTGTTTAAAAATATTTATTATAATTCTCAATACTACCGACATTCCAGAGTGGCAGACGATCAGGCAGGATCAACTTAATCAAAACTAAATTTGTTGCTACAACTGATATGAAAAAAAAAAAAAGCATGTTTTTAAATTATTCCACGTCCATCCGAAATGTCATAACCTCCAATCTGAGAAGCCCGAGATTCAGAACGTGATTCGCGTGTCAAATTACACGTCATGGATTTGACACATAACAACCCACAAAGAGGAGAACGCAAACTACTCGAAAACAACCACGTCTCCCGCAGTTTCCTACAATAACAATGTATATTTTTCTTTTTAATTAGTAACAGGAAACATTATGTGTTTTCTTTCAAGCCCATGCTTTTTTCCCTTTTTTTTTCAGGAAATATCGACGTGTACCTTTTCGATTGTTCCCCCTACATTGTTGCCATTTAACCACTACCCTTATAACAACCGAATGATGGGTTATTACCATTTGAATGGATTAGGGAACTTGATTAAGCAGAAACGAATAGTAAACACCAAAACAACTTCCCTCCCTGTTCGTCATATTTTTTTCTCTGATAAATCATTTCGGGTTTCGAATGAACGAGTTAGTTTTACGTACTACGGTGTTTTCTTTATTTCTTTGGATATATATATATATATATATATATATATATATATATATATATATATATATATAT
>JAPMOR010115944.1:469-36537 GCA_026543865.1 Argiope aurantia
GGTCTCCCTTAAAATACCGTGAAAGAAGCATACCGTTACTGAAAAACATATTGCATTTATGTTCTTTAATTCGTTTTTTGGAACTATCTTACCAATTTACGAGATTAGAAAGAATATGAAGCATTTAATGCAGAGGATATTAACTAAGATAGATCTATCGAAGGTGAAATTGAAAGCGACATACTTGTTGCACACACACAAACATTGAATCCCCTCTTTTTTTGCAGTTTTCTGGAAATACTTTCTAATTAAGAAGATTAAAAAGAAAAGATATACAGCAATGTAATGAAAAAGAAGTTCTATTTCCTTACTGATACCTTTAAAGGAGAAACCAAAAATGACACACATATTCATTGAAGGTTTTTTTTTTTTTTTTTTTTTTTACAGTTTTTAGGAAATGTTTCTTAATTAAGGAGATAAAAAAATATACATTACTAATAATGAAAATAATGAGTCCTTTTCCTGCAACTACCTTTAAACGATGATCTGAAAGTTACACACTAATTGCAGGTATTGCATTTTTTCCCCCTGGCATCTTCCAGAAATACCTTCTATTTAAAAGGATTAGAAAGAAGAGCTACAAAACATCTAATGAAAATGATGCTTCCTTGTTTATCCAGATGTTAGACTTTACGCTCTTGCTATAATTTCACAGACACTTTATTTTTAAAATTGTTTTTTGGGAAATAATTTGCAATTCAAGAATTGGAAAGAAAAAAAATTTAACAGAATTCCAAAACGATGTTTCGTTTCCCTTTCAAATGCCATTAAAGGAGAAACTAAACATGACAAACTTTTTGCGCACGTGCATAAGTAGTTTCTCCCCACGTTTTTTTAAGAAGTATTTTATAATAAAAAGGTTTAGGAGAAGAAAGACATGTAGAAATCGAATTACACTAATACTCTGTTCCTCCTTCAGATACCATTAAAGGAGAAACTAAATATGAAAAACTTTTTGCAGACATACGTAAATAGTTTTTTTTTGTCACTTTTTTCAGGAAGTATTTTATAACAAAAAAGTTTAGGAAAAGAAAGACATGTTGAAATCGATTGCAACAATGCCCTGTTTCTTCTTGAATTACCAATAAAGGAGAAACAAAATGTGAAAAACTTTTTTGCACTCGTACGTAAATAGTTTTTTTTTCTTTTTGATGTTGTTGTCACTTTTTTCAGGAAGTATTTTATAACAAAAAGGATTAGGGAAAGGAACATATGTTGAAATTGATTACAATAATGCTCTGTTTCTCCTTCAATTACCATTAAAAGAGAAATTGAATGTGAAATACTTCATTTGCACAAACTTTGATTTTTTTTTTGTCTTTGGTTATCGTTTTTTTTTAATACTTTTCATTCAATCGATTAGAAAGATTGGCCATATGTCAGTCTGTTACTCGCATGCAAGTTCACGTAATTACTCAAAACTGTAATCACATTAATAAATGAAATTTGGCATATGATCTTGTGAGTACAATTGTAGTTCTCTATCATATTTTGGTTTCACACATATTTGATTTAGGGGAACGTGAAAATTAACACATGCTAGCGAATAATCTCCAAAAACTCGTTAAAGATCTCAAGATAGATTCAGAAAAAATGATAAATTCGCGCCAAATATCTGTATCTTATAAAGTAACAAAGCATTTGAATCCTTATCTTACGGGCCACAGTTTTATGCCAGATAAGGAGGTAATAGCTGTATGAGAGGAAACGAGAGACAGTTTTGGTGAGACCACACCTAATGGTTTCTAAAAATATCTTCTAATAAAAAGTATCGGGAAGAGAAGACAAACTGATGCTCTGTTTCTGTTCCAGATCCAATAAGTAAGAACTGAAAACAACACATTTATTATTTAGAAAATGCAATCAATTTGCATTATGTTATAGTCATCTGACAAATGTTTAGCATTTAATGGCATGTTATGTTGTGACATTGTTTCCTTTATATTTTATAAGATGTGCAATGGATTTCAAAAAGAAATTACCACTGCGAGTTCGATGTGCATTGCATCGGCATGTACTGTTAATAAATGTCTGCATGAGCAAGTTAATTATATATTCATATTAAGGGAGTTTCTGAAAATTTATTTTATTGAAAAATTATTATTAACTAAGCCATTCTTTTGAGATTTTATGATGATATCGTGAACAAGTTTTTTACTGGCCACAAAACTGAGTGAAATTTTATTAGAGTTTATAGACAAATCTTATTATTATTATATTTCATCGGCCAGATTTTTTTTGTATTGATTTTAATTTTTCTTCAAAAATAACTTTTAAATAACAATTATTATGACTGGAATAAATAAAAAAAACATTCAGTTGCATCTTGAAGAGGGTTGGTTCCACATGCTTTCAAAAAAATAATGTTAAAATATAACAATAATTTTGAAAAAAATAGTAAAAAATTACAGAAATTTTCTGCTGTAATCTAAATATTTTAATACAGAGAGCCAATGCTATTTATTGTTGAATTAATCGATCACTAGAAGACAAATTGGATTTCATCTGGGCTTCATTGATCTGCAAAAGAATTTGAAAACTAAGAAAAATAATATTTCTTGAAATTTGGTTTTAATTTAAAAAATTCGAGTTGACTGTCCTTGTATAACCAATGAAAATATATAATTAAATAACCTTGAAAATAATACCTCGAAGCCCCTAGCCAGCTGTCTATTTGGTAACCGACCCTGACTTCGACATGTTTTGCTTGACGTTAATAATAGGAAAGGTATTTCAGGTATATAAACAACGAAAAAAAGAAGATTTTTTTAAACCACGTTGTTTAAAAATGATTATGAGTTAAATTTAATTCAAGAACCTTCAGAATATACAAAATTGTCCAGAGCAAAAAATTACCATTAAAAGAATTTCATAACAGCCAAGAGTACAAACATTCAATGCAGAAAATATTCCAGTGACTCTGAAAAATTTTCAGTCCTATCGGAAGAATTATGTTAGATAACAAATACGTCACTAGACTTTCATGAATGAGAAAAACCCTTATGAATTTCAGATATAGACCAGAAAGAGTGGTCTCCCAAAACGTTCTCACATATTGTCTCATAAAGGTGTCATCCCTGAGAACATCTTTCATGATATTTGCGTATAATAGTTATGAAATATCAACTTTTGGCACGAATTTAGCGTTTTACCGAATTTTCCGTGTCATCCTTGGTGATGTTTTGGTAATTAATCCTTGGCCTGCAGTTAATAGTAACTAAAATCCAAATTTGCGTTTTAGACACATATTTCGCAACCGATTAAAGGGCCGCGGTGACTTGGTGGTAAGGTCTCGGCTCATGAGGCGTAGGGTTTCGTGTTCGAGACCAGATTCCTCCGAAGAAACGTCGTGTCGTGTAAGGCGGTCTGTTGCACGTTAAATCCGTCAGGGCTGAACGTCCTCCCGCTGGTGTGGTGTAGAGAGGGGTGCTCAATTCTCGTCGTTCTCGTCATGTGGCTGTAGGTAAAAATTAAGAGATCCTTCCCAACTTTGCCTTAGTATTGCTTTACAACGTGACGTTAATGTAACTAAACTAAACTCAACCAATTGAAAACAAAATTTGACACAAAACTGCATTTGTAGTCGTAAAATGCAGTATAAAATGTGATATATTTAAGTAATTCAGCTTTTGAATTACAACGTTTGCATGTTTCTTAAAGTACAGACCGAATTCCTATTTAGATTTGACTCAAACCTTGTCAATCGTCTACACTATGGATGTTAAATCTGTGTGCTGAATTTGATCTATATAGTTTTCTTCGTTTTGTAATTATCGTGTTAACTTATATTCGAACACCAGGACAGACGAACTTCCTCTGAACAGATTTTGTTCGGTATTTGATAGAAATCTGCAAATTTGGTGTAAAGACCGTATACTGAATTTCAGCCATCTAGCTCAAAGCCTTTTTAGTTATTTTTGTCACAGATAGACGGACATTTTTCCAAAAAATGTGTTTTTCTGAACTAACTCTGGTTGGTCTAAGACGTGGAGATTCGTCGAAATCTCGAGTTCGAAGTTTCTGACGATTACTATATTTTTTCTATACTGCATATACGAGAAAGTAAAAATGCGTACATAAATCTTTTGTGCCTGTTTTAGATTAACTTCAGAAAGACGGCAACTATATTCATGAAAGTGGTGTATAGTAAAATGACTATAAACTATATCATAGACCATTTATATCACCCTCCTTCTCAGAAACAGTTTAAGAAAAAAGGAAAATGTCATTTAAAAAGTTATAGAGCGTGCAAAAAGATAGCTCTGCATATTAATGTTAAGAATAAAACACTCAAACCCAACATTTGTTTGCAATTTCTGAAACAGTGATGCCACAAAACTTGTTAACCCTTTAAATCAGTATTTTCAGTAAATATCAGTCTTTTCTTTTCCAAAATTAAGATAATTTAGGGCTCTAATGGGTCAAATAAAGTATAAATAGTTATATTCTGCTGAAATAAGAACAAAAATTAACTATAGGTGCAATTTTTGTGGAGGGTAATTTGTGTCCCAGGGGTCTTTTTGAATGGAACACTTGTGTCCCATTGGGTTTGAGGTGACCATATAAAATAAAGTGAAAAGTTGAGTCTCTAATTTTTATAACATTTTAAGACAATTTTATTGCAAGAAAACTCTTACCAATGACATATCCAACATTATTCATTACATTTCTATGTATGATACATTGCAAAATAGATTTTGCAGAGTGCACCTTTACTCATGGCACATACAGTTTTCGTTCGGGTTTCCTTATTAATACTTTATTACTAAAATGCAGTTAAAAATTACACTAAGATATGAATGTGATCACAGAAAACCACCACCATTGGGACATGCACTTCAATAAATTCCGCACTTACTTATCCCTTTGGATGATTTAAAAATATAAGCGGTGCATATATGTCCCGGTGGGGAAAAGTTATTACAATGTACCTTTATTTGATTTCAAACTGCTTTTCATTTTCTACATCTGGGATTGTTTGAATTTCACTTTGTATACTCTTTAGTATATTAATGCTAGTAACAATAATAGCAGCGGGCTAGTAACAAGAATAGCAACGTGCTAGCAACAATAATACGTCATTGAAAGTCAATGCTAACGAGAGGGTTTTATAAACCTGCCGCTTGAGTTAATCTTACAGGAAGAAAATCAAATTATATTGCTGTTTTTTATTTATGGTCCGAAAAATAATGTTTTTTTTTTCCATCATTACCAAGAGAAGTTACAATTTCGGAAAACGCCTCAATCAAATGTGTATCCCTCATTCTTCGTATTAATGTGCATAAAGTATATTTTTGTATTAAAGTGTGAATATTCTACAAATTTATAACTGCCATATTTTCCTTATTTTGTAAGCTTTTTGAAATGCATACCCTGATTCCACTTGGTAGCATTGTAAACAGCCTAATTGTATATCGTATATCCATTTTACTATACATAGACCCGTCTCATACTCCCGTATTTGTAACCATTCTGGTCACTAAACGATTTGATGGGCATGTTACGGGAATTTTATAAAATACCAAAATATTTTCGATAGAAAAAACAAAAATAACAAAGTGCAGAATTTACAAACATAAAAGAAATGATAAGAAAATGAAAGAATTTACATGGATTTTCACCTTCAAAAATTAAAGAAATAATATTGTTGGCAATATTGTGCAGAAAGATAAAATGCATGAAAAAACACATGTATTCTGTGTTTATTTTTTATCATGACATGGTAGATGAGGATGCAGTTATAAAAATCAAATGGAAAATGCAGTTGGAAGGGCCTAATGGTAACAAAGAAACCCCTGTTTGATTGATATTTATGGATTCAAATGTATGTGAAGAAACTGTGGTACTTTTTCCCCCCTTACTCTTTGTAAATATGTGACTTGATGGTGAGAGCTATGGAGGCAAGAATAGATCTCTGTTTTCACTGATAAATATAATTATCCTATGTATTTTTTGCCTGGAGAGGAAGTTGCTGGCGTCTCTTTTCAGATATTTTCGTTCATTGCCTGGTGATGATTTTTTCATATATAAAGAGATTGTGAGGAGAGACGTAGCATAATGAAGTGCCGTGCCAATGTCAACACAACTGTACATAGACAGCATTTTCATGACTATAGTTATAGTGCAAGGGATGCAATCTTTATATCCATATAGTTGAAATAGTGATAGAAGGACTGCAACCCTAGTTTGGTGCAGGACAAGATAAAATCATGTGACTCCGGGGCAGAATTTATATTTGCTGTAACAGCGTTCTCCATTCCCCATTATATTTCAATGGCAGATTATTTCTCTCTTTTAACTGTTAAATTTTAAAGCTTATTTAAGCCTTTATTAGCTCTTGATGTGCAATGGAATGAGAAGAAAAAGCTTCTAATGTTAGTCCTATATCATTTCACAGCTATCTACAATAAACGTATTCTATTCATATCCATTTTAAGTCAGTTTAAACTTTCGTAACTTGGAATTACACAGTGATTCTGATGTTATAACTGAATAATATTTCATAGTTTGGTTTATTTATTGTATTTAATTTACTTAACTTATTATTAAGTTTCATTTAAACTGATATAACTGTATTATATTTTGCTGCTCGCTTTATTTTAATCTCTAAATGTATTGCACACGCTTGACTGCAAGCTTGGCATGTTTTTTTTTTTTTTTCCCTCACCAATACGAGTGTATATATAAACATTATTGACCGATTCATAATTGTGTATTTATTTTAATGCAAATAAATTTCCTTATAATTTCCAAAATATTGTTTGTTTGTTTTTTACTAAAAATATTCGAATCGTATTATACCGTGAAAAAAGCATCATTGTGAATGAAATAGTGAAACTAGAACGTAGGTTTTATTGAAAATGTTATACAGTAAAATTTCATAAATGTGCTAGCAATACTTGCATGTTTTTATAAATTTTAATTGAGATCTAAAAAGAGACTAGTGGATATTCTAAAAATAACAAACTATTAAAGAAAAAAAATACTATCTTTACAGATAAAATGTTAACATTTCTTAATAATTTGCGGTATGCACATATCCTAAAATCACCGTTTTCGTAAAAATTTCGAATTTTTTTATTATTTTGTATTAAATTCAATACATTTAAGATTCTAAAAATGATTTAATTTTGCTTCTGCGGTAGTTAGAAGCAAAGTTACCGGCAAAACTATAAACCAGAAGCGAAATATTAAAACTGATATTATTATGGGGAAGACGCGTGGTATAAAATTGAGTTCGGGTTGAGATTTTGTATAATGATAATAGACATTTAGAATGTTTATTCATGAAAATATTAAGATTCAATAACCAACCTTGAAACTTTCAAATTAGCTTATATACTAATAATGTGCCCCCGAATAGTATAGCGTTTAGAGGATTGGTGTAGCATTCACTAGTGTTTGTTTCTTTCTAAATTATTTCAAAATAATTTAAAAGTTTTAATTAATATCTTTTTAATTTTTTTGTGCAAAAATAAATATTTATTCTTCTACTTCTTGGATTATGATTTTATTTTTAGAAAGAAAAATAATTATAAATACAAATGCATTTTTTTAAAATATGCAAAATAATAATAATAAAGACTTAAGTCACTTTTATAATCTGCGTTTATAAAAGTTTTTTTTTATCTGTTTGAGATAATGATAGAAGTATTTGAACATGTAATGTAAAATTAAAAGCTGTTTTTAGGTAAATAAAAGAAATAAAATGTTTACTTAAAGAAGACAAATAATCACTTTTAATTAATACAAAAAAAGTAAAAAACTAAACATGATTTAAATCAGCAAACTCAACTGTTGGTATTATGAAAAAGAAAAATTATTTTCGAAACCAGTTTGCTTAGTTTTGCTTAGTGGAGTGATAATCTTAAAACACGAAAAGTAAAAATAAATAAACTTTTCAGGAAATGAAAATTGACCGGACCCAATGCCGGGAAGCAAAAGATTGCGCGACGGATTTTGAGTATATCAGGAATTGCGATGTCACCAAAAAAGGTATTCTTACTCTCAGATTCTCTCTAAGTCACGTGATTCATGTTGGGTTCACTTGTTTCGATATGAAACATACGACTTGCTCTCTCCATTTATATATCAGTTCTATGTTTATACCACAGATCGCAGTACGTATCACAATGCTTCAATCATTGTTAGGATAGAAACTCTATAAAATCCAATTCACGTGATATCAAAGTCATGCGATTAGCTTTCTTTCAGCTGCCATGGGAACACATTCACTAGAAACAATTATGTAGATTTTCTTAAAGAATAGTAATATTTTCAAGATGAAATATCTTAAATTTTAATTTAATTTTATCTATTTATTATTTTTTTATGAATTTCGTATTCGCAATAGTTGTAATAAACTCAAACGTTTCGAATTCATTTATTCTTGCTAATACAATTCATCAGCAATTTAAAATGTAACTATACTTCTTCGACGTGGTTGTTCATCTCGAGCCGACGTTCTTTCTTTCATCAAAATCTTTTTAGATGCCAAATTTCTCAGGGCAGACATTTAAAGACCACCAACCTTAACTAGGGAACAAATCACTAACTTGCAGTGGTAACTAAAATCTTCATGAATCTTATTCCCTTCCCCCCCTTCCGCCCCCAAGCACTCCACCTGCAATGACAAAACACTCTTTGTTGCCCTCTTTCCTTTCAAAAAAGCATCCTTTCTACTAAATGCACCTGACCTGGGCGTCCACAATGGCAAAGAAGTTCCATTTAGACCTTGCGGTCAAAACACGTGTCCATAGACGTTATTTCAAGAGGGGAGATTGTTCATTTTCTTTCTTTTTTTTTCCATGAGATTTTAACCTTTTTCCACGGTGGCGGTCAGCCAAAGAGTTTCTCTGCACGTGTATTTTGGAACGAAGGCGTCGAGCTGTCTGTTAGGGGAAAGACGAAGGGATGTCCTAGGAGAAATTTCAGGTGTGTTTCAGTTGCGGTTGTTCTCAGGTGTTTGAGATGAATCGTAGTTTTCGTTATTGTTAGGCAATCCTAACGCAGCAGTTTCTTTCTTATAAAGAACAACCTTCTTAAAATATATTCACAATGTAGTAGCAAGTAAAACCTTTTGATTTTCTTTTCAAGCGAGTACATTTTGTCAATGGTTGCCATACAATTTTAAGGAAACTAAGCTTGTCATGCCAGAGAATGCTTTACATGGCACTGGCGTACAATAGTTGCGAAATTGTAAATTCTGGCTTAAATTTAGCATTTTCACTGAGTCTATCGTGTCATTTTTGATTATTTGGCGATTAATCCATGGCATGCGGCTAATAATATTTAAATTGAATTTATTTTTTAAGCACGTTTCTCTCAACCGTCTGAAATAAAATTCTGATACAAAAACTACACTTGTAGTCCCAAAATCCCATACCAAATGTAATATATTTAAGGCATTGAGTTTTTGAATTAACACGTTTAAAGCTTTCTAAAAGTACAGACCAACAGATGCTCAAACTTTCAGAATTGACACAAAATTTAGCAAGTGTTCATAATATACATGCTAAATCTGTGTATAGAATTTTATGTATCTAACTCTCTTCGTTTTCTAACTATCTGTTAATTTATTTTTGAACAGCCGAACAGATGGACATCCTGTGAATAGATTTTACTCAAAATTGGATAGAAATCTGCAAAGATAATGCAAAGGCCATGTACCAAACTTCATTCATCTAGCTAGAAGCATTTTTGAGTTTTCTTGGTCGCAGACAAGCAGACGGACAGTTTCGAAAAATGTGTTTTTCGATCTTAGGGAAGTCTAAAACGTGGCGATTTCTCGCCTTCGAATTTTTCTTATACTACTCTTTCTCTATACTACATATACAAGAAAGTTTTTTAAAAAATCCATAGAGGAAATTTCTTTTTAATTGTAAAGCATCACATTTTTTTTTCTTTTTTCTTTTCTTTTTCTTTTTTTTGAAAATTGTAAAATAACTTAATATAAAATTAATAATTGGTAATTAGTTAGGAATGTTAAGAATGTTAGAATAATGTTCCAAAATTAATTTAAGCAATACTCGACTTTTTTTTAATAGATTCAATTGTATGGACTATATAAGCAGCACAAAATTAAGTAACTTTCCCAATCCCGTAACAAAATCTCAAAAGCTCCGAACAGCTTAAATTCATGGGGCCCCTTGGCAAATCCGGCACTGATCAAAAGTACAGTAATATAATGCGTATCAAAAATATAACATATAGTGAACAGAATAACTACCAAAACCAAAGGTCAACCCCAGAAGTAGCACTTGATTGCAGATTTATCTCGAAATTTCACAACATTCCCTGACAGTGAGCTAAGAAATTTTATTTTTTAAAACATTCATAAACCAGTTATTTTTATTATCTGTTGAAGGCTTAGTTAAACGAAAGTCGGCTTAAGTCTTTAAGTTCAGAAACAAAATGGTCACCATTGACACCGTATGAATATAACAGAAACGAAGGAATACAAAAATGATTTAAGTAAGCTATAAAGGGACTATGTCTTGTAACAAAACGAGGCAAGTATTTATTTAGGGTCAATAGTTCAAGACCAGAAGTCGGGATAAAATCCTTGACCCTTTTCATATTTCATTCAACTACAGGTTCCTGCTAACAAAAGATGCAGTAATTCGACATACCTTATTGTATACTTTTTATACGAAAAGAATTAAAGAACTGAATTTCAAAATTACTACAATTTCAGAAGCAAAGTATCAATTTCAGTCGTGGTTTTCTTTAAGTGCTCTGTTTTCTTCTGCATACTGGCCGTACATATTAAGGCCGTATTACTAAATATGCAAAGTAGGTAACTACCTACTTTCCATATGTAAGATTATTCTAACATTTGGAAGATATTTTAGCAACATTCCTTATTTATCTTTGAAAATAAGGAATTCGGTATTTTAAAAATCTTTGTTACTTTATAATATTGTCACGTAGATACTTTAGTATAGAACTTAATGACACACACAAGAGGTAGAGCAAAACCAATTTATTAACTGAGAATACAGTAACTGACAAATCTTCTGCTTTTATATAAGCAGAGAAAGTTCCAGAATACTCTTCTGGATACAGTAAGAAAAGTCCAGAACACTTGTCTGGTAAACTAAAGAAATGTCCAGTATCTTCTGGAACACGAAATAAAGGAAAACATAAAATCAAGGAATTAAGTATTTACATATACCATTAATCTCAGTGTCTTTAGCGGGATTCGAGCCCAGGTCTCTTGATCACAAGACCAGTGCCATGACCGTTCGGCCATGGAGATTCGACAACCTGTCTTCAATGCGGCAATATAGCAAAATGTTAAATCAAAACAAATATATAAATATCTTCTAATGGAACTAATGTTATAGATATTAAAACTAAGTTTAGTAAAAAACACTCTCTGATTTTAAAGTTGGCAACGCGGGAAGGAAAGACTAGAGATTTGCGATATCTAAGGCACTCTAAAGGATTTAAACTTTCCTTTCAATAGTCTGACAAAAGGCTTTCACAAAGCTATCAAATTTTTGTGTTGGTGAAAGGGTATCTCAAAAAGGGGGAAAAAAAGGAAGCTATTCGATTTTCTAATCTGAAACATCATAGTATAGTAATATTTTAGGCATGCCTCTCTTGTCTTGTCTTTTGCTGGTTTTATTGTTTCAGCGAGTATCGATTTTTACATTACACACTTTATAGTAAGAGCGGCAGTCAGTAAAAGTTACAATCTTAAAGAAACATCCATTTTTATTTTCTCGTATACGTAGCATAGAGAAAATATAGTAATCGTCACAAAATTCGAACTCGAGATTTTGACGAATCTCCACATTTTAGAACTCCCTGAATTCGAAAAATCAATTTTGGAAAATGTCCATCTATCTGTCTGTCTGTGACAAAGATAATTCAAAAATGATTTGAGCTAGATGTTTGAAATTTGGTATACGATCTTTACACCAAATTTTTAGAGGTCTATCAAAATTTCGGTAAAATCTGTTCAGAAGAAGTCTGTTTATCTGTCTGTTAGAATTAATTTAACACGACAAAGAGAGATAAATAGATAAAATTCGTGCACAGATTAACATCTATATTGCAGCCATCTGTCTAATTTTGAGTAAAAATTGACCATTTGTTGGCCTGTATTTTCAGAAGCATTCAAACGCGATTACCCAATGATTAATGACTTAAATATATCAAATTTGATGTAGGATTTTGTGACTACAATTGTAATTTTGTATCAAATTGTTCAATCGTTGTGAAAAAAAGCATCTTAAACACAAATTCGATTTTCAGATACTATTACCGAATGTAAAAATACTAAATTCACGCCAAAAGCTAATATTTCACAACTATTGTACATCAAAGTCATGTAAAACAATCTCTACCGCGACAAGTTTATTAAAGAGTATGGGAGAAAGTTTTGGTGAAATTATTTTCGCTGGTGTTAAATATGCCAGTAATAAACTACAAAAATATATTATTAATTCCCTCTTAGTCACATGAGAACTGTTACATTATTCATCAATCCTAATATTCCTGATTTATTTCTAGAGATTATTTAAAGGAAAAACTTTGTTACAAATTCGTGTTTAAAATCAATTTTTTAAAATTTATTAAAATTTTAAGAAATTTCATGGAGATAAAGTTGGTATAAACAAAACGCAAATGTGTTTTATTTTTAAATTTTGATTTTTTTTTTTATTATTTGCTCCAACTTCTTTTTAAAAAATAGCTTTCTATTAACATATAATTAACCAAAAGATTAATAAAATTTTTTTAAAATCTTTTTCCAAGGGAACAATTCGGTACTACTATTATATGCTAAATTCTGCAGCTCAAAATATAACGATTTGCCCCTACAGCGTCAGAACGATTTTTGCCCTATACATGTCGCAAGGCCCTTCTAACTGTACATGGCCTGGCTGGCCTCAGGAAAAACGGACTACTATTAAGAAAAGAAATTATTCAACAATTAAAACATATGCAATAAAGAGAAAATTCCAATTGAAAAGTACTCCCTTCGACTTTCTGTTATACTTGCACAAGATTACAAGCTATATGCTTCGTATTAAAGAGAAGACATCCATGTAATTAGGAAAGATCTATTTACGCAAAACTAGAATTTGGGCATCAAGAATAAATAATAATGTAATAATTTAGTGTAATAAATAATAAATAAATAATAGGGTAATAAATTTAATTCATTTAAAGTGCTACATTTTTTAGTCGTGGTTTCCCCATATCCAAGAACAAAAAGAATTACCATACCCACACGCAAACGGATGGACAAACAGGTTTCAGTCAATGGATTTTATTTAAAATTTGATCGACATTTTGCAGTTTTAGTCTATGGCTATAAACAAAATCCCATTCATTGCGTCTGAGTTGATGAATTAGACTGACTTAATTAAAAACAAACAAACATCGGGAGTGGTCACCCCAAAACTTTCTCGCCGATTCTCTAATAGAGGTTTATCCTAGAGAATAACTTGCACGGCATTGGCGTACAGTAATTAGAAAATATTAACATTTAGCACGATTAATAGTATCCGAAAATCAAATTTGGGTTTTAGATACGTTTTTCTCATTCGATCGAAACCAAGATTTGACAAAAAAAAAAAAAAAAAAAAAAAAAAAAAAACTGCAGTAGTGACAAAATCAAATATCTAATTTGATATATTAAGTCACAGCGTTTTTGAATGATCACGCTTACATGTTTCTGAAAGTAAAGACTAACAGACAGACAACCCTTTGTCGCGTTTGGCTTAAACTTTGAAATTTTTCTACACTATACCTGTTAATCTGTTCACCAAATCTTATCTATCTAAATCTTTTCGTTTTGTAGTTGCATGTTAGTGTATATAAAAACAACCGGACAGACAGACTTTCCCCGAATGAAATTTGCTGAAAATTTGTTAGAAATCTACAAATTTGTTGAACGACCATGTAACGAATTTCGAACAACTAGCTGGAAGCGTTTTTGAACGACATTTTTCACAGACAGATGGACATTTTCCAAAAAATTAGATTTTCGAACACAGGGATGTCTAAAACGTGGAGATTCGTCAAAATCTCGAGTAAGAATTTTTTGACGATTTCTATACTTTTTCTATATTTTGTGCACGAGAATGCAAAACTGGCTGAAAAACATCTGAATTGTTGAGATTCGTTAAACGCTTTATGTTGAATTTGTTGCTTTTTTTTTGTAAATTTTATACTTTACAAAATACAAAAAAAAAAAGTAACTTTTAAATGCTCACTCAATTAACTCAGTTTTTCACTCTCTGTAAAATCATGCAGGACACATGCTGTATTTATTTAAAATCAATTAATACCGCTGAGCTGAGCTGAAAGTCAGCAGCCCACAGATGTGACATTTCTTAAGTACGAAGCCCATTTGAGAGCATTTGTTCAAATCGGTTAAAGGCCAGCCTTGATAAACAGTGCAAGTTTCTAAACATTAGCATGTCGGAATGAGTAAGTGTCATTGGTATAAATTATGCCAACAACACTAGTTCTACGAATTAGAAGTACACAATTATCTAAAGAAAAGGAAACTGATGAAACTATAGTTGCAAATAATAATTAATACTATAATATTTTTAGGGTAGCATGAATTCAATACAGTGTCAAATTTAGATTTTACGAGGATCTAAGCTATTTAAGATATAATCCCTTTATAAGTCCGTTTAAGTAGTAGATTTTATAAATATGACATCTGTTCATTTGGACAATCTTTTGAAGAGTTCCGAAGAAAACGAGTGTTCTAAGCTAAAGCTTAATACTTAAACACAGCACCATTTTTTTAAATTCTTAGATGGAAAAATCATTCAAAATGCTAAACAGGTCATATCATTAAACCTACAGGTATCACACAGATAGTATGTTTAAAAAAAATTGGCTCCCACCTGGGGACATCTCAGAAATAAGGATGAGAAGCTTCTGATATGGTAGTTGGTTCTCTTCTCTTTGGTGGCTACAGAAATGATGGGAATCGGCTACCTCTATCGATAACAGTAAGTGCTTCCCACGGGAAGTGTTGTACAGTAGTCGGTGATGTCCCTTAGGATTCAACCTTAGTTCCCTCCAGTATTGTTATAACGGCTGTCCGAACAAATTTAATCCGAATGCCTCTAACTAGGCGCGGCATAGAAGCTATGCGTAGATATAAATTTTGGCGTGTTGTTACTTATTGATTTTCATAATAAAAATTTTGCAAAATATTAATTACATTTTTAATTAATTAAAAATCAACTGAATTTTTTTTTACACTCTCCACAGTAACTCATAATCAATAGCCACAGAAGTAATTATCGCTTATGAGTCATTTTTACATCACTCTTTAATACAAAAAGTTAGTTTTGCAATGACGCTAATTTTATTAACACATATATAATTTTTGTCTTTCTGCAATTTCTTATTTAATTTTAATAAATTTTCAAAATTAATTTTTAGGACAATTTTTAATGTTGTTACAAAAATCAAATTATTTTTTTATTTTATCAAAAAAAATTTACATAAATAAAATTTACATTTTATTTACATACAAAGAAAAATTATTAGACATTAGATTACATTTTATTAGAAGATATTTTATTTATATATTAATGAAGATAAATTAGATTTAATTTATCATAACAATTAATGAATGTTACGATTGTGAAATCAAAAAAAAAAAAAGGAATTATACAATTTTGCTCACAGTTTTCATCTTCAGTTCACCAATCTGTAACTCTTAACCACATATTTTGAATTGCATTCCTTCAAAATAACATTCATGCGACATTCCACAAAACCACACAAGACCACAATCCCCGATATCGGGGGTTGTGACAAGACGGAACCGCAAACACTTTAGAAAATTCCACCAAAAAACGGCGAGGAAAAAACAAGTCCACCATAGATGGATCTATAAAAAAAGTAGAAAAAATAATAACATAAAAATTAGAATTCTTTGGACGAATATGGACGTGCTCTCTCCCCCCTGTCTCACCGGGGGTCGTCTGATGTTTATTATTCCAAGATTTTAGTGGCAGCATTCC
Organism: Argiope aurantia; assembly: GCA_026543865.1. Lineage (NCBI taxonomy): Eukaryota > Metazoa > Arthropoda > Arachnida > Araneae > Araneidae > Argiope > Argiope aurantia. The sequence goes on from JAPMOR010115944.1 coordinate 16,483, forward strand.
CCCGCCTTCAACTGTCAAGTTGTCCGGCACAGATTTACATCATCCCATTAAAGACGTAGCAAAACAGAGACTGCCCGTTTTAAATCTGAGCCAAATGTTGGCTCCTGTCTTCATTTGGGAGATGATTTACGCGCCAAGGTCCCTATCAATTCCAAACTTCACATCTGATTTGCATTTAGAAATAGCTAAAAACAGGAAGAGGAGAATGGAAATTTCTGATTCAAACCACGACTTCTTCCACACTCGATTTATCGTTGGACATTCCATTGTTTTTAATGTGAATCGTTAAGCGTTATTTATTCCTTATCGTATGCGGGGTATGCAAACATTAAGCATTGTAATCGTCGAAAGATTCGACCTTGAGATTTTAATGAATCTTCTTGTGTTAGACCTCGATGTTCCTTAAAAAAATTTCCTATGTATGTATTTTTAACTTCAGTTATTTCATGTTTGTGAAAGTGGAATTTTATATTCGATTTTTCACTTGCTTCCTGGTAAGTAGGAGTTTTGAAATTCTGCGCAATTTTGTATTATCGTTTGAGAATTAATATTTTCAGAATTTAATTATCAGCTAAGTATTAATCAGTGTAAATAAATTTAATTATTAATTAAAATGAATACCAGGGGAGCTATTGATTGTGATTATGGAAAAATTTCTTAATAAAAGAATTCGAAATGATTAAAGTTAAGAAAAGTTCTGCTGTTTAGTATTCTAATAAAAGTATGTTTTTAAATTGTTAATTGAAATTATATCTTGCAGTCTATGAACTTTATAACTTAAAAATGCTATAGTAAAAGGGATGAACCGTAGAGTTGCAACTATGCAGAAAAAATTAGTCATAACTCATTAGTGTGGACTGTCTATCCTTCTGCATATTCAAGGGTATGTGAATGCAACATTCGAGCCACGGCAGCCAAATGCTAAAGTCTCGGCTTCAGAGCCGGAGGGTTTCTGGTTAGAGACCCGATTCCACTGAAGAATTCCAGCGTGTAAGCGGGTCTATGGGACGCTACATCCGTCCGGATCAACGTCCTCCCACTGTTGTAATGTGGATCTCTGAGAGAGGGTGTGGTGATCAGATGTTGTCCTCGTAATCTCACTGCGGTTCAAAATTACAGCTAACGAGCTATATAAGTAAAATATTTTTATTTATTTATTTTTTTACTTGCAGGAAGTATAGCTTTGGCACCAAGTTGATACTTTAGTGCACTAAGTTCCTCAAATATATCTCCACTTCCAATTTTAGAACGAATTCGCCAAGAGAAGAGGTCTGAAATGCTCACTTGATTCTTATTAATACAGGAAGAAACTAAAAACAAACATGTGAAGTTGTGACATCATATGGGAAAGTCAGATATATGAATTGAAAAATTTTGAATTATGATGGCAAATTTGGCATACTCGGACGAAGTGAATATTTTGTTAAATATAATGAAGAAAAGAATTTACTACAAACTGCATTCCATAATTTTGTCACACAGATGTTTTCAATCTTAGTTATTCATTGCTGATTTTATATAATGTTTATAAAGATAAACGCCTCGCTTTGTAAACACGGATCTTAGCAAAGACGAATTTATGGTCAGGTAACGAGGGGCACATTTGAGACCAACTCTCTTCGCCAAACTTCCACCCTTGCAATAGGTCGCTTGACTTTCAGGTTCATTTGGCCAGCACCCTCTAATACAGAAGGACATGCCACTAATTTTCGATATCACTAATAGTTGAATTTTCTTGCCAACTTATTGATGTGCCTTCAGAGATGTCGATAAGTCATCCGGAGATAGCTGATATCTTAAAACGGCAAAACCAAATCACTTGCCAAAAAGTCACATTTATTAGTGACGTCAGCCTCGTGGCTTTCTATATTTAGTGATGTTGACATGGCATAGTGGAAGTTCAGTAGAATTATATCTCGAGTCTAGGATACAAGGATCTGCACACAATCTACCACAAATATGATTCCGTGCTGAAATTCCGCTATAATCAGAAAGTGGTTATATACTTAAACCAGAGGGAGTGGTCTCCCCAAAACTTTCTCGTATACTCTCTAACAAGCTTGTCATACCAGAAAACTTCTTATATGGCATTGCCATAGTTTAACTTTTGGCGTGAGTTTAGAATTTTTAATGAATCTATCGTGCCATTCTTGATGAGTTATTTGGTGGCGATTAATCCCTGGCATGCGTTAATAGTATTCACAAATTCGAATTTGTGTTTTAGATATGTTTTTCTCAACCGAATGAAACAAAAAATTGATAGAAAGCTGCCATCATAGTCACAAACGCCATACCAAAATCGATATATTTAAATCATCGCGTTTTTGAACTATCCCGTTTACATGTTTCTGAGAGTACAAACCGACAAATATTCAACTACTTGTTGGGTTTGGCTCAAACTTTTGCAGGTGTCTGCACTATAGATGTTAAACATGTGTACCGAATTTTACATATCTAGCTCTCTTCGCTTTGTAATTATAATGTTAACTGCGAATAGCTGAACTTTTTATTAGCATATTTTACACAAAATTTGATAGAGATAATAAAATGTGACGAAAAGACCATATACCAATTTTCAACAGTCTTGCCCAAATTATTTTTGACAATCTCAGACAGACAAATAGACATTTTCTAAAAATATGTTTTTCGAACTCCGAACGGTCTAAAACGTGGAGATTTGTCAAAATCTTGAGTTCGAATTTTTCGACGATTACTATACTTTCTCTATACAACGTAAAAAAAAAAAGTCAAAATAAATTAGAAAGGATTATAGGTTGTGTTCTGGACATACTGGCATATTTTGTCTCTAAGTTAAGTAAACATTTGCTTATATATTTTCTAAAATATATATTCATTAATAAAAGCAACTTAGCAATACAATCAATTTTCCGCTTTTGTTCGATCCTTTATTTGCGCATTTTTTTTCTTATTTAAGTGCGTTTTGTAAAAGTTAATATTTTCTTATACCAACAAAGGATTCAAATTTAAGGAAAACACATTGTGTTCACTCTAATCGTGGTCGAATAGCTAATTTCTAATTCCTTAAAGATATGGGTATAGGGATATATTGAAAAAGAGCTCTAAATGAGTAAAAGATAATATTTTAAGCTATCCAAGATGATGAGCGTTTGGCAAGCATTAAATGTTAGTAAAATTTCGCAATCTTGGGGACTCGACCATATTGCATTCTTATGTTTAACCAGTGATGGTGAATAACGGATAATTAATGTTGGGTAAAACTTGTTTACTGTAATGTAATCTTATTTACCTTAAAATTTCCGTCAACTCATTTAACTGGAACGGATGATTCAACATCATGCCAAAATAGGACTCGTCATACGAGACTTTTCAGATAACTGTTTAGATACGCTCTGTATTGTGTGATAGTGTTTGGGGGGGGGGGGTTCTTTTGCTATCTGTTATTCTAAGAGTCTTCGTAGAATCCTGATAGCAAGCCTAGACAGAGGTTTACCTTTCGGGATATTTTCTGGATAGTGTATAAATTATTGGCAAATAAGTGCAGTGTTTACTTCAAACTAGCGGAAGTGATCAACTCAAAATTCTCATACACTTTCAAATAAATGTCTAATTCTCCTCACTCACATAAAATTTTGAATTTTGGGAAGCCATAAACAACACGAGAGCTGATTTTTTTTTTTATTTTCATTATTCTGCACGTGAGCATTTTGTACTTCATAGTACAGCAAATAAAAAAGGAATATTCGCTTTTGACACCGTATTCGAAATATTTAATTCAAAATTAGGTAAAGAATTTCAATTTTAACAGCAAGACCACATCAAATAACTTAAATTTAGATTTTGGTTGTTTTTTTTATATTGTTGTTCTCATATTTACATGCATGCAAAACTAAAGACAGAACGGGCAATCCTTTGGCGTGGTTTATTAAAAATTTGACAGAAATTTAAATTTTAAATGCTTTAATTGTGTTCCAAGCTTCATTTATCCAAGCAGTTGAGGACAAATTTGGTTTGAAATTTAATAAGCGTTAAACTTTAACTTTAGTGTTTTAAGTACTAAATCTGCACATCAAATTTTATTGATTTAGCTTTTTAAATTTTGTAGTTATCGTGTTCATTTATACTCGGACAGACAGATTTCCAACGAATGGATTTTATTTTATAGAAGAAATCTACAGAATATAAGATTGAAATTACCAATGTAACCAATTTGCATCCATCTAGTTCAAATTCTTGAGTTCTCATATTCACAGGTAGACAGAGATATTCGACATCAAATTTGGATTTTGAAAGATTTGGCAAAATCTAGAATTCGAATTTGTTTTTATTTTTATTTTTACAATACTTTCTCTTTATTATACTTCGTATACAAGAGCGTAAAATTTTTAAATAGTTCAGAAAATAATCGAAAAAGTGACAATGCTCAAATGTGAGTATTTATATTTGAGAAAACCTCTCTATAATTCAGTTGGAATCTCAGCCAAATCGTCTTGTTCTATATATCCGTAAAAATGATAGATAAACTTGATGACAATTCAAGTTTTATATTTTATTTTTATTATTATTTTCGTATTTATCCTTCGATTCAAATGTACTGAAAGGTAGGTACATTGATCTCTACGTTCGATTTTGAGAATGTGGGTAGTATGGGAAAAAGAAAATTATTTTCGATTTTGAAGACAAAATAAGACTTCTAGAATAAGAACTCATCTATGAAACTCAGCTTTTCATGATTCAGAAAGCGCAGACATAATAACAAAACAGCACACCTTTTTTCTATAATATTCGTTATTTACTGACTTGGCATTTTATTTGTTTAATAAAATAAGTAGGCATTATGAATAAATAAGATTGGAAATTATGGGAAGTGTTGTTATATTCAGATCTTAGCCTAGATTCTTTAAATAAACTCAACGTGTTTATCTCCTAGATTTGGCCTTACCCCAATTTTAAAAATAATAAAATACAGAAAATATTTTTATTTCCAGCAAACATTTAGGCTATTTATTTCTTCCAAATCAACCTAAATAGCTATTTGCTTTTTTGTAAATGGTGATCCAGATTTAAAAGTTCATCATAAAACTTCCTTAAATTCAATAATTTAAATACCATCTTATCATAAAAGCAAAAAAAAAAAATTTAAAAAAAACGCATCTAATGGGAGTTACAATTTCTTTGAAGATAATAATCTAAACATCATCTTAAAATAAATAAAGGTCATTGTTGCTATGTATCAGTGTATGCTCCGCATCTCTTAACAAAGGAACCGAATTCAGCCAAATTTTATATACTCAAGATTAGAGAAGGAACGCAGTCAACTTTTTAAATAACAAAAATTATTAAAATATTCAATTAATTAAAAATTAAACATTTTTTTTTATTGTTCGGTGAAAATTATTCCCTCCTAAAACATTCTTACTCCTTCCTAAGATTCAAATTTTTACTTTTTCGATGACACAAATTTCAATTTCCGTGCCAGTTTTCTTTCGATTATAATTTATTTTATAAAGATGTAATACAGACGATTTTGAGTTAAAGAAATATACAGGAACTGTTTTGCTAAAAATAATCATAGAAGCATTTTTACATCATCTTTCAACGATACAAAACTGCGCAAAATTTCATTAGATTATTATTAATTATTTTAAAGAAAAATGAAGGACACAATTTTGAAATAGCGAATTTACAGTTACTCCTTTGCTAAACTCTTTAAAACTATTCTACTACAATTTTTCAAATTTTTATTTTATTTTAATGCACATCTTTCACTAATGATTTTAAAAGTAGTAATTTAATGTCGAAAGAAAACATTTCTGTTGGAGAAATCAAGGAATGCAAAATATTTCAAAACTATTTTAAATATTGTTTTTTATTCTTTAAGAAGAAAAATATACACGAAGAGTTATTACCAGAACTGAACTTGCAGGATTCCAAAAAGAAACTGTGAAAAGCAGACGATTAATACTTTATATCACGAACAACTATTTTTCAGTTATTTTCCCCCAAGGTTTTTATTAATGAAAAATTAACTTTTAAATGAATTGTCTCAAAATGTTTTTTCAAACCTTTCTAATACTTAAGTAATCGCGAACAAATTTGCAATGCTAATATAGCAAATAATCTAAAATGACTTATTAGGAGAAATTAGCCATCAGCGGTTTTTAAAATTTGACTGATTCAATTAATATTCTAATTTGAATTATAAACATTTCAGATTTATTATATATATATTTTTTATTTTAATACCTCATACAGAAGAAGTTTTTACGTTAAAAATATTATATCTGAAAGGCTTTAAGGCGGATATATTGCAAAGGCGGATATATTGAAAGGTTGATTCATTAAAAAAATAATGTGACCACATATAGCGTTGTGCTGTTGTGTGTCTTATAAATTTATATGTACAAAATGGCGAGTTTTGTATAAGTTTATAAAGATAAAAACGTTAATTTATAAAGATAATTGAACATGCTTCTTTCCTTTGAACATTCGCTCCCCCCCCCCCCCTTCGGCAGAGTTCTAAATAAATTTAAGGAATTCAAAAATTTTGATGTTGAGATTGCATGCCAAATCTCGTTTTAATGTGATTTTGAGTTATTTTTTTCACAAGTATAGACAGTTTATCTGTTAAAAAATTTATTCTAAAATAAGACATTTATTTAAAAATTTGGAGTGAAGTTCGGAAAGTAAATCCAACATTTGACTTTCTATATTTTTGAGTTATCCCAGAATCAAATTGATGGGTGTAGATAAATCTGGATCAAAATTCAATAAAGATCTACGATTCTATTAAAGCAACAATTGGCCAAATTTCATATCGTATTTTTGGGTAATTGTGTTCACGAAGGACATTTTTTTTTTACTGTGTTTTTTTACTTATTTTTATCACAAACGTAGACAGTTTATTCATTAATAAATTCATTCCAAAATATTTATTTTAACACTTGAAGTAAAGTTCGTGTAATAAATTCACTGATTGATTTATTGCACGATTTTTGTATTATCACTCAACCAAACTGATGGGCAAGCGATTTTCAACCAGATTAAAATTTAATAAAGATCTAGGATTTCATTAGAACAACAATTGGCCAAATTTCATCTCATTGTATTTTTGGGTAATTATGTTCATGAATGGCATTTGTTTTTACTGTGTTTATGAGTTATTTTTTTAAAGCATAGACATTTTATCTGTTAACAAATTTATTCCAAAATAAAGCATTTATTTAAAAATTCGGAGTAAAGTTCGCACAATAAATTCTCATTTGACTTGTTATATTTTTGAATTATTACACATTCAGATTGATGGTTAAGAGTAGATGAATTTGGGCCAAAATTTAATAGAGATCTACGATTCTATCAAAACAAACATTAGCCAAATTTCATATATCATTGTATTTTTGGGTAATCGTAATCGCGAATGGCATGCAGTTAATACGTAAGCACTGGTTTTCTTTATTATATTAAGAAGCACACAATTCTCATTGCAAATAAAAGCATGTACATTCATGGTGCTCACATTCTTCCCTAAGTCAATAATTTTATGCGAAAAGGGAAGAAGGGACAGTTCAGTTTAGTTATATTAACATTCCATTTTAAAACAACACTAAGACTATTTTGAGAAGGACCTCGAAATTTTGAGCAGGGGTCAGATGATGAGGACGACATCTGAGCTTTCATCCCATCTCCAATCTTCCGCACCGGCTTTAGGAGATTTGGTCCCGACGGATTTAGTGTGCACCAGACCCGTTGACACAACGGGTCTTCGATAGAGTAGGGTCTCGAAGCTGGAACCCTCGGGTCCCAAAACTAAGACCTTACCACCAGATCACCATGAAGGAGTGATATTAGAGATAGAGATATGTGAGCTGAGGAGATAATTCCTACTGGTGAGCTATCGTTTTCACACACAGATTTAATTCTAACTAGTAGGAAAGTTCTCAACTCGACTATCTACCTTACTGTCAGTACTTACTCATCTACTTATCTTACCTCGACTATGTACCTTATTGTACTAAAAACGATTCCTCATGCACAGAAATTCAATATAAATTCTCACATTAGCATTATATAAGAAAATAATTAATTAAAAAAACGTGAAATATGCAAATCTAATGTATTAGAACATTTGAGAAGTTTAGGAATAATGTTTTAATTAAGTTTTCGAGTTACAATTGTATATAATTGCAATGCTTTATCTGATTCTGTTTTCATTTATTGAAGCAATTTGGGTTGGAAAAAAATTGATTAGTGAGAAATAAAGATATTTACATCGACAAAATCACTCTCTCATCCAATAAGACTGAATAATGTTCTCTGCGGTAATCGTCCATAAGAAAATAATCAATCAAATCAATTGTGAGATATTTGATTAAAATTTTTAAGAAATAATTGCATATAGCAATAATGTTGATATTTCATTCTATCCTCCATGTAATAATATCAAGTAAAATCCCAGTTGGGGTGGTAGAACTGTGCTGAAATTTGCTTCGGCAAAATTGTCTTTAATGATTGTTCCCCAATAATGCTTCGTCCAATAAAAATGCATAAAAAATTAAATCAATTATAGAAAATTCCTATTAAACAATTTGGAGTTTATGCAATTTGAAAGGATTGATTTACTTACAAATTTCTTTAAACGCAAGTTTCTAATGCTTGAATAAAGTTGCAACTCTTCTTTGTTGTAGATTTCAGCGTTTATATTCTATCATCAAAGTTTACATTATTCAGTGTTTATTATTTCACGGTTTATATTCTATATATTTCAATGTTTCAATTCTTTCAACGTTTATAGTATATCATCATTTTTATTAACATGGTAAGAGTAAAATTAATCGCATTGCTTATATTTAATTTTAGTTGTACTCTCTTATTTTTTGAAGAATTTGGATAAAACCAAATATGTATTGGTGGGATACAATGTATAGTAAGTATTATACAAACAGTGTATAGTAAGTATTCTGTCGGTCATTGAAGTTGAATACTAGTTTTTCAAAAACAATTCATCCTTCACCACCCAACAGTAATAGAAAAACAGGAATAACAAATCTATCCAAACAGTCGTAAAATATTCCAATAATTTATTTAATAATTCCCCCAATCAATTAAATAATTCTAATTAAATAATAATAATCAATTAATAAATTCCAATTAAATAATTCTGGTTGCTTTACCGTTTTGAAATAATATTTTAACCAAAGATTTCCTATATATCTGCATATAATTGTAACGTTTTTGTTTAATTTAATTTTTTGAAAATCAGATTGAATTTAAAACAAAGTTAGGGGTGTGTAGATATTCACACTGACAAAAAGTGCTTTCTCTGAATTCTTCTAAAATGACCGGCTCCACTCAAAAAATCAGAGGGGGAGGGGCGGGAGCGATAACTAAGAAATAATTAGTCTGTTAGTTTGAATAGTTCGAAAATATTGTTTTAATTAAAAATTTCTTGTTATAACAACATATGATTGTAACGTTTAAACTAAACTAAATTTTTTAAAACTAATTTGGATTTAAAACAAAGTGTACAAGTATTCTCGTGCTCTACTCAGTCCTTGACGTTCAATATTGCTCCCTCCAATAATAACGTGCCTCCCTTCAAAAGAAACAAAAAATATTCCACAGATATAATTCTGGTAGGTTTGTAAGAATTGCTTAAAATTAAAGGATTTCTTGCAATAAGTGCATATATTGTATTGTTTATGCAATTTTTAATACAATTTTTTAAAGTCAAATTAGATTTTTAAAACAGTTGAGTTAAGGGGGAGTAATAGAAAACCCTATTGAAAAAATAAATAAATAAAGTAAATAAATAAAATAAATAAATAAAAATTTATCAAATAATATGTCAGTATGTATAGTTTGAAAACATTTTTTTAATTAAAAAGTTCTTATTATAACTGTATATAATTGTAACGTTTAAATTTAATTCATTTTTTAAAGACAAATTTGGATTTAAAACAAAGTTGGGGATGTGTCTAAATATTTGCAACAGCAAAAAAAGCTCACTCAGCCCCTTATATTCAATATTGCTTCCTCCAAAATGGCCCACCTTCCTTCAAAAAAAAAAAAAAAGTATACCAAGTTAATTGGGAAACATTCCACTGAGATCACTCTGGCAATTTGAAAACATCGCTTTTAATTAAAGGGTTTCTTGCATTAAGTGCATATATTGTAATGTTTATATTTAATACAATTTTTTAAAATCAAATTAGATTTAAAACAAAGTGGTAGGGGGGGGGGAGATATGGATATTCACATAGGCAAAAAGTACTCTCTCCATCACCGTGGTTCAATAGTGCTTCCACCAATAACGACCCATAAGAAAATAATCACTCATCGTTACAAGATAATGAGCAGCTTTTGGCGAATTGACCGTAGAACTCCAATGCGTGCATCTCCTCACCTTAACCGAAAATTACCTCAAATGACTGGTAATCGAGTAATCCTACTTGCGACCAACCCTGCAATTACAGAGTTTTCCTTTTTCTGGGGGCAATCAATCATGAAACATAGAGTCACGTGACCAATACAACTATCCTTCTCCTCTCTTCCTCTGCCCCTCCCTACCTTCGATGTTCGAAGTTTTCTTTCCAACAAATGTCACTTCATTCTTACCAGTTCAAGGTCAAGCCGGTGAGTGCTTCAACAAATCTTTTTATTTTTATTTTTTTGGATCAAAAATCGAAGCACGTAAATGCACGTCAGTAACGTTTTTTCATTTTTTTTTTCAAATGCAGAATAACCAGATTTGTTTCAATAAATTGTATAGTTGAAAAAAAAAACATTTTTGATTTTTATTTTGTCGTTTGCGAAGTCCGATGAGAAAATATTGCAATTTTCAAGGGAAAAAAAATCGTCTTGCAAAATTTAACGTATTTCCATGTTTGAAACCTCTTCGAGTTCGATAAAACAGTTTTATAGGGAAATTTTTCGTTCGATTCGACCTGTAAATGAATTCAGAAATTAAAACAATATGAATTAATTACATGAAATCAGGTAAATCGTAATAAAAAAATATTTTCATGCAATTTTCTACAAAATTTCATCGCCGATAAGTTAATCCATTTGTCCGCATGTGAATACGATTATGAGAAATCACAAACAACTGAATGGATGAATTTTAGCATATGGATTTTTCGTTAAAATTTGGATGTATATCATATATTCAACTAAATCCGCCATTTGGTTATTGTCTCTCGGCACGTCTGTTCTTGTGTGTGAGCGCAATTATTCGAACTAACAAGGCAGATGAATGAATTTTGGCATATGATCTTTAGATCTGTATCTTAATTTGAATTAAACTATTAGAATTAATGATTAAATAAATATTAATTACTAAATAAATAATCTTAGATTAAATAATAGTTTTTGATAATTAAACTAAGATTATTATTTGCTTGTGAATATTCGAAATGATGAATGAATATTCGAAAATTGATGCATTTCGGCTGAGTAGACTCCCTGAAAATTTCTCGCATACTTCCTAATAAATTTGTTTACCTCCCCCTCAGCGTTAAAAATGTGAACTGGAGAAAGATTGTGAACGCCACAAATGCTGAGAATTTTTCCCCATACATGAGCGTTTTCTGCTTCATAGCATAGAGAAAAAGATCGAGTGTACTTTGCAGATGTCTTTTTCGTTTCTGGTTGAGATCAAAATTTGACACTTATCTTCACTTTTAAAGACAAGATTACATAAAATTTCATTTATCAATGATGTTTAATTTTAAAATTATTGCGTTTGTATGGACCAACAGACATCCAATCAGCCGATGGTATTGTTTCAAAATTTATAGCGGCCTTAATTTAATTTAGATGCTCAAATTGTATTTTTAATTGCATCTATTTAGCTCTTGTAGTTATTGTTTTCATTTTCACTTGGATAAACAGATAGAAAAACCTTCTGTGAATGGATTGCTGAAATCGTTCCATATTTGATGGGCAATCTACATATTTTTGTGCGAAGACCACATACGTTATTTCTGGCTCAAAGCGTTTTATAGTTATAATGTTCTTCAAAAACATGTTCTTAGGGAGTCTAAAACACAGATAGTTGCTAAAATATGAAGTATGAATGGTTTTTTTTCTTTTGTTTGTTTGACAATTACAATACTACCTTTTCCCATATTTCATATATGATGTAAAAGATGTAAAACATAGCCAACAAGATAAATGAAGTTTGATATATGTTCCTATGAATTAAAATATAGATCTATATTTATATAGGAAACAATCGTTCAAAATTAAGACATTCAAAAATAAATATTGTTACCTTATTCTATGAATTGCAAAAAGGGTTTAATGTTGTCAATATAAGGCGTGTGCCTATCTTGGAATTTAATTTATTTAGACTTTTAGCACCCTCTCTATTATACGTGTATAGAACCCAATTTTTTATAAAAAGAAAAGAATAAAATCTGCCTGATTGTGTTAGTGTATAAAAACTATTGGAGCGATAACTTCTGGTGCTTTTCCCTCGTGATTCTGCTTTAAAAAGTGGAGATTTGTCAGAGTCTCTTGTTTGAATTCTTTGACGAATATAATATTTCCTCTTTCTACACTTGAAGTGTCAGAAAACAAAAATAACTAAGAAAATAGAGTATTTACTAACAATTGCTAAAATGAAAGTTCATCATCTATGTATTTAAAGCTAAAATAACTAAAGAGAAAGCCCATTTCCTGGGTCCCAATGACTCGACCAATTTCGCAAAAGTTTTATTTTATATTAAAGATTATAATCCCCTCATAATGATTGATTTTCACAACTCTCCATTTTTCAAAGAAATTTCAAAAACGTTATTTTAGTGCACGTATTTTATGGAGTATATAGTTCATCAGCAATTTGTAAAAAATGTCAAGAAGAGGTCGCAAGATGGGGTCGAGTTTGACTAAATTCTAACGTATGCAAGCAAAAAAAAAAAAAAAAAAAAAAAAAAACTGCTAATGGCTACTTTAAGGGACTATAGACATTTCAAGCTAATATTGTATTCTGTCAGATACAATTATATTGTTTGTTGCAATCAAATTTCCAACTTTATACATCAGATTAACATTTGTACCGCTCGCCATATTCCATAAAATAAATAGTAGAGAAAAATGATAAAGAAAGGCTCTTTATTTTTCAAAAATACATTTAAAATATAAATTCAAATTATAAAATGCATTCATTGTGGAATTACTTTATTGCACATGAAACTTTTATTTAACAGATCAAAAAATACATAAAAAAGTGGAATCTTTAGAATTATTGTTATTATTATTAAAATGAGTGTGAGAGATAATTGATTTGTAAGCAATATCATCAAGTTGAATCTCCAAATTACTTTTTATTAATAAAAAACTTCATTATCGTACATTTTTTTTAAATTTAAGTTTTTATTAAAGTTTTCCACGTCCAAACAGTTATGTGTCCATTCATTCGTCTTAATATAAAGGCATTATTTTTCCTGTTTTATAAGTAATTGCAATTAAATATAATTGCTCAACCGTAAACAAATGAACTTATTTCTGAATTGGGCTGAAAGTAACTGATTTCTTTCATTCACTTATTTTAATGATATAGCATTAAAAATTTCACTATACCTAAAAGTTACTACTAGTACTTTCAGTACTAGTCAGCACGCTCACATTGCGGCAATGCATACTGCGTTGGTGGATTTATGTAGGAATATGAAGGTAAGTAAATTGGCTTCTGAAATAAATAATAATTTTTTTTATTACCATATAATTTTTTTTTCATTAAGTAGGCTTGATCCTTACAGCACACGAAACATATTTTGAATATAAAAAAATTACGGCTATCTTTTGCGGCAAGTATTTTATACACTTCCGGGAAAGTATTTTGACATTCAAATCTGAAAAAATTCTGAAGAGTAGAATTAATTACCTTGTGAATGGTTAATTTAAGACTACTGAATTTTCCATAATGATACATTTATCGTTATTATTTTTAAAATTTTTAACGTGTCCCCTCCCCTTCATTGCTCATAGCCTCATTGAATATTGTTATATAACGCATTCGCAAAATATTTTACACATTTCAAGAAAAAATAAAAGCTTAAGAAATTAGTATTGGACATATACGTATATTGGACATTTCTCCATTGTCCAGTTGCATACAAAACTTGAAACAAATCTTTCTGACATAACACTTGATCTTGTAATTTACATTCACCATCACCGTTAAACAGGCCTCTAACTTTACGAAAATTAGTCACTGTTTCAATTTTCAAATTAATTCTGAATATTCTATCTCGTGAAACCTGTAAAAAATCGACAATAAAATTTAACGACTTCTGTTAGCAATGCCAAATTAGAAAGCTATAACATTACTTAACCTTCATTGATGAAACAGTTGTTAAATTGGAAGAAGTGATAAGGATTTTGGTCTAGTAATGAACAAAAGTAGATTACAAGGCAAGAATTTTCTGAAACAGACGCACCAAGAGAAAGAAAAAGAAAGAGATGTACTTTTTGGTTGCTCTAGCAGAGACGGTTTCATTTGCCGTCCTAATTGGATGCAATTCAACGAAATTTGCTGGTACTCAAAGGGGGAGGGTATTGACAAGATTTCTTCTTGTAACTGGAACCAATAATGAGAATTACACTTTTTTTTATTAAATATTTATCTTAGTTTCAATGGTTGTCCAGGCTTATGTAACCGAATATTGATTCCTGTACATTATATAGTACTTTTGAGGAATCGCATTCACATATGTACGAATAGACAGACTGACAGATAGTCAACAATTTGATAGATTTGATTCAAAAATTGATTAAGACATACATTTCTAATGATAAATATTTAAGTAAAGTTTACTCTTTCATTTCAAGCAGTTCATTGTTCACTAATTGCGTTTATATTCTTTGAAATTGGTAAAGAAAGGTAATTGGTAAAGTTCAAAATTTTACGGACGATTTTTTTAAAACTTAAATTTTTTGATGCAAAACCCACATTCGGAATTTAATTAATCTGCCTCTTTCCTTTTTTGAATTATTGCACTCACAGATTGGCAAAATTCTAAATAGCGCTAGCCGTCTTCCTAAAACTTTCTCGTATACTTTTTGATAAAGGCGTTATCCCAGAGACCGCTTTACATGGCTTTGGCGTACAGAGTTACGAAATATACACTTTTGGATTAAATTTAATATTTTTACTGAATCTTTCCTGTAAACCCTGGAGAATTATTTGGCGATTAATCCTTGGCATGAATTTAACAGTATTTGAAAATCGAATTTGATTTTTAGAAGTGTTCCCCAACTGATAGAACAAAAATTTGACACAGAACAGCAAAATCCAGTGCCAAATTTGATATATTTATTTCATTGCGTCTTTCAGTTATCACTTTTAAAAGTTTCTGAAAGTACAGACAGAAAGACAGAAAGTGTTAGATTTAGCTCAAAATTCGAAAAGTATCTAGACTATAGTTGTTAAATTCTGTGTATCGAATTTTATCTAGCCTTCTTCATTTTGTAGTTATCGTGTAAAATCATATTCGAATAGCCATTCAGACAGACTTTCTCTGAGTGAATATTGCTCACAATTTGATAGAAATCTACAAGTTTAACGTAAAGACCATATGCCAAATTTCAATCGGCTAGCTCGAAGCGCTTTTGAGTTATCTTTGTCAGAGACAGAAAGACAGAATTTTTTTCCATAAATGTCTTTTTTGAACTCGGGAGAGTTTGAGTTAGAATTTTTTGACGATTATTACACTTTCTCTATACTATGTATACAAGAAAGTAAGAATGGATTCAGGAAAGCAAAAGAACTTGAAAATTCATCAAAATCTCGATGCCAATTAGTAAAAATAGTATTTTATCAGTTATTATATTTTTCTTCATTTTTTTACCACAAATGAAAGAATGGAATAGAACAAATAAACCAAACAAAAAGAAAAAATATTGAATTGTTCGAAACAACTGATCTTAAAACGATAAACCCATAAAATATGACCACGTAACCAGATACTTTAATAGAACACACCAGATTTTAATACCTTATAAGTAACTAATAAGGACAGAATTGATGAGAAAATAAAAGAAAATATGGAAAATGTTGACAGGTACCCAATAAAGATGTTGGAAATATAGACAGAGAGTGTTAAGGTATTATATATGCCTTTATGTGGACAGAGCGACAGATAGTAATCGCATGACTGCAGAATTATTCGCCAGATTAAAGCAGTAACGAGAAAAACGTCAGAAAAAGAAAGAATAACGTCGAGGAAGATATGTGCATTCTAAATGAAACGGTCATAAAAATTGAAATGAAGCTATTGGTAGCGAGCTTCTAATGCGTAAAAGGGGTGATAATGCATTTAATGCTTGCTTTTAATCATTTCAGTCATTACTTAAGCCGACAACGATGGTATAATTCGCAGAGTTATGAAACCTGTTTTCCTGCTGTGTGCATTGCTTCTGCTATTCGGCTCGGATAAGTTTGGCATTGCTAACAGGGGTCGTTAAATTTTATTTACGATTTTTCACAGGTTGCGCGAGTTAGAATATTCAGAACTAATATGCAAATCGAGACAGAGACTTTTCAAAGTTTTTATTAATTAATTTTTAAGGTTGAAATTTAAAAGTGATTTGTGTGAAGAATGACCTGGATTTCGAATGTTATTCCTCAAAGCAATATTTCTTAAAATCTTTTTTTTTTTTTTTATGAATTTTTCAGTTTTTTTTTGACTTTTTCCCATACGTATATAGTGAAGCAAACTATATATTTACTTTCATTGTAAATAAAGGAAATTCGAGAATGTCTTTTTGAACTTTTAGCTTTGACCTGTAAGGTGTAAAATTTTCGTAGATCAATAGAATGAGGTCATTATATACCGCGCCGGTAACAGTAAAAACATGAGATGTTGATAGAAATGCGCGAAAAAAATGATATTTTATTCACGGCTATACATTTAAAACTTTTACATACATTTTAAATTTTTGATAGATTTTTAAAAATTATTTTACGAAAAATACTGTGGCTTAATTACCTTTTCTTTTTTTTTTTACCTGTGCCACAAATTTTTTTCTAGTTAGTTTGGACCTTCATATTTTAAACGCGTGGTAGATTATTTTGTAAAGGACTTGAGGATATTATGTTGTATCCTCATTCCAATATATCCTCAGTTGAATAGGAATTAGTTCAAAGATGGGATTTGAGTCATAAAATTTCTGTTAAAGATATCTAACCGTAACTTTTTTTTTATTTCTAGTTTCTAAAAAAAGATCATGCCTACATTGGGTTGGAATTGTTTTTTGTATAGGTTGTATTTCTGTAAAGGATCGTGTTTTATATAGATTGTGTTCTGTATGTATAGAGTTCTGTAAAACATTGTGTTCAGTCAAGATTGTTTTCTGTATAGGGTTGTGGTCTGTAAAAGATTGCCTTCTGCGAGGATCATGTTTTGTGTTGGGTTGGAATTATGTTTTGTAAAGGAATGTGTTTTATATGTATAGTTTTTTTTGTAAAGGATTGTGTTCACTAAGGATTGTTTTTTATGTAGGGTAGTGATCTGTAAAAGATTGTGTCTTGTGACAATAGCATTGTGTAAAGGATTGCGTTCTGTATTAGATTGGAATTGTGCTTTGAAAGGTTTGTTTTCCTTAAAGGATCGTTTCCCTTAAAGGATTGTTTTCCTTAAAGGATTGTTTTCCTTAAAGGATTTTGTTCTACATTGGATTGAATTGTGATCTGTATTGGATTGGAATTGTTTTCTGTATTGGATTGGAATTGCATTCTGTGTTGGATGGGAATTGCATTCTGCTTTGGCCTGGAATTATATTCTTTAAGGATTCTTTCCTTCCTTTTTTTAATGCGCCGGAAGAATAAAAGCTAAAAAAAGGTTTAATGAAATTTTCTCTAAAATGAAACTATTTGATTCCTCAGTTTTCTGCCTCCTGATAGCAGTATCCAGGGCACATGCTTTGCTTACTCCGCTTTAATTATACCACTATAACCAGATCAGGTGCCATCTGGTTCAATACAAAATATTCTTAGTCAGCTTTAGAATAGCGCGTTGATTTAACTAATCGAAACTAAACTAAACTAACGTATGACTGCATCATCAGTGGTTTAGCTTATTTGAGGTTCATTCAACATCCATTCACCTCATACCTTTGGTTTTAGATCATAAAATGGCTTTCCGACAGGAGCATGCTCCAATAAAAAGGCTGGAACTTACTAATAAATATATACAATAAAATATATAAAAAAAATTAAAAAAAGGATTGTAAATTTTTAAATGTTTAAAATCTATCACAGTAAGATGAATTTTATAATATATAGAAATATTATAAATACAACAAATATAATAATAAAATACAAATATTTACAAGTATCAATAAAAATATTCTAATTAGGGGAAAAAAAACTGTTTAAAAATGGAGCCGAACTTGTTTACAATACCAAACATTAATAATAATAATAAAATAAAATAAAACTTGACCAAAAGATAAAATTTTTTTTATTTTTAATTACATTTTTATTTTTGTTTCATTAATGAATTTTCAAATTCTTGCATGACTTTACTATTTTTGTTATTTATTGTGATTACTCGCTCTTGTATGCTAGCTGCAATTAATTTTGTATTATTTTATAATTTTATTGTACTGTACTCAGATTATTTATCAGATTCGGATAATTTTATGATTTTTTTGTTGTTTTGTTTTATTTTTTCTTTATGTCTGCATTTTGCATTATTTTCTTTTTTTTTTTTTGTATTTTAAAAAGTGAATACGGATTGCTAACTTGGGAACTTTCGCAATTAGGATTGAGAAATCTTATTATTTTTTAATTCCTACTATTAGTTCACACTCTCTCTTTATATATCTTATTCAAATTTTCAATCGTTAATAAAATACTTTTTATTCATCCACTCAAGTTCAAATACATTTTTTAAAACTTGTAGTGGATGGTACTTGATGTTAATATAGTTGCCAAATCCGTAGCCATGTCGCCAAATGGTCGCCAAGTTTGTCGGCAAGCTCTATTTGGCATTTAATATTGTAATTCTGTCATATGTACTATATACATATTTATATTAATTGTAATTATTTAATAAAAAGTAACTAAAATAAAAAATTTTTGTTGACCTAAGTAGGAATAGACTTAAATTTTTTTAAAATATATATATATATCTTGTTTTATATTACATTTCAAATCGTTGTTCTTTGAATATCGTTTATGTTGGCCTTCTAAAGTGCTAGTTGTCGAAATTTATATATCCATAAGGATAGGTCCCATTATCAACTTATTGCATATCCTCAGCGGATGTTCCGGGTAGATTAACGTTCTGACAAAAATATCGTGTGACTATTAAAGTGCATGTTAATCAAGCGAATATTCTAAAGAAGCTCATGTTAAATTGTTAGACACCCGTGGTTTAAAATCAATTTTTATTGATTATATTCATTATTGTTATCATTGGTGTTATCAAAAGTTTGAGCTGGCTGGCAATCTTTACAAATAATATAATCTTTATTTTCACATCTTTATGTAAACTATGGATAATAACATTATAAAAAAACAATTTTAGAATAAAAATGTTTTTAGAAGAATAATGTTTAACAAAGTATTCTTATGATAATAATATTTAAAAAGAAAAAAAAATTAAAGGTATTCATAAACAGAAGCAAAAGGATGTTTTATGATATGGCATCCGCTACAATCTCAATAAAATATCTACAAATCAATAAAATGATTGCAGGTAAACAAATGAAAATATAGCGCTGTTTGTTTTTTTCTATCAGATTCGATTAAAAAATAATTTAATAACAAAATACATTCCTCTGATTTTTTTTTATATTTTTTCTTTTCTCAATATTAAAAACATTAAATTTGATCATTAGATTATAATATCTATATAGTAGTCACTAATATAGATATTATTATTTTGTAGTAATTATTATATTTAGCCACAACAGACAGTTATTTTTGTGATAAACTCGAAACTGTAGTAATAAAGTATTACGTTCAGTTATAGAGTCACTGAACCTTAATTTATAGATAAAACTTCTGTAAATATACTATAAAATATATTCATAGAAATTTTGTAGTTAATTTTTTTTAATTTATTT
>JAPMOR010115944.1:39521-73741 GCA_026543865.1 Argiope aurantia
AAACGACTTTGTCAACATTTACAATTGACTTTGGCCAATCTTTCCTTTCAAGCTGTCTTTTACCATCCATTGCTTTTTGCCAGTCATTCGAAATTTTCTTTAGCCAACTTTCGAAATGACTTTGTCAACATTTACAATTGACTTTGGCCAATTTTTCCTTTCAAACTGTCTTTTACCATCCATTCCAAACTGCTTTTTGCCAATCTTTCCAAATTGCTTTTTGCCAATTTTAAAAGTTATCTTTTACCATGTGGGGCAAACAATCATGACTATTTCAATTAATTTTGATACTTTCGCTTTTCCAATTTTTTTCATTATTTGCTCAATTAATTTTTCAAAAACTTCCACTCTTTAAACAAACTAGTTCGATGATGAGAGAATAGATTTTGCTGAAGCACTTGAATTGTAAGTTCTGCAACTTCCAAAGCATAATATTACTTAGTGTGATATTTTCCCAATAATTTATCTCAATAAGTTGAGTATTTAACAGTTTAGTCGTAAGACGAAGAACAAAATCGAATATGCAGACCTGATTTGTCATTTTCAATTCGAAAAGGTAGCAGTTGTGTACGCATGTCTTGACGAATGTACGACAAACTGACATAATCTAGTTTTTCCAAATAAAATTTTGTATTTTTTTAATTGAATAAAAAGGACAAATCGAGTTACCGAAGTCGAATAAAGACAGAGTTTATTATACATTTTTTCTTATTAGGTTCACTCTATAGGTTTGCTTCAAAATTGGTAAGTTTTCCAAAGTTTATTGACGAGTATCACTTATCATAGAGGGCCTGAAATTCTAGTGGTGGTACAATACGCGACTAAGTGTTCTCGATTGATATTTATTAAAATGTTTTAATAAAATATAGAATTTAATCGAAAAAAATTACCTTTTTTACGTGCTGACATTAATTTCTTTATCCAATTTTGCAATTTTGTCGCAATTTAGAAAATAATTTTATTATAGAAGTAATATAGTTAGTAATTATAATAAGAGAAGAAATCGGTTCTTCTCATCACCTTAAAGTTAAAAAAAAAACATCTTTCTAATGATGACAATTTCAGAATCGTTCTATTCTTTTTTTTTCTCTCTCTCTTTTTAAAGGTGGTAGCAATAATGTTTTTAAACAATTTTATTTGATTGGGCTTCTTTCATCGCTGTAAGTTTCTTTTCTTTAAACTTTTTATGAGCAAAAATTTTGAAATTTCGTATGCTTTTGCGTTTTTGAATAACATATTATTTTAATACTTCCAAACTTTATTATTGATTGATCGATTAAATTTATATACTTTTGAATTCATATGAATTGCGTTACTAGGTAATTAATTTTGGAAAAATAGTTCTCATGAGTTTGTTATATTTTGATAATATAATGTGAGTTATAAAGTAAAAAATAGAAAATAATTTCATTTCCATTTCTTATAAAAGGTCTAACAAAGAAAAATGGTACTCGGGACATTATATTATTTCTCGCACTCTTATAATTCCCTGTTAACGAAAAATATTGTACGATATCTGTACGATGTTGTTCGATATTCTCAATGTCGTGTAGTATCTTGGCAATGACAATATTGCCGAGCACTTTCTATAATTAAGGACGATAAAATTTCTTAAAAAATGTCATAAACACAGAGATATATTGTTTCCTTCTATGACCGGCATTTTAAGCAATCTCTCCTTCCCCTCCGAGCCTTTACGCCTTTGAGTTTGATATTCACTTTGAAACTTTGTGTCACAATTATATTGTTCTTATAGATAGTGATATGCTACAAAGATATTGGCAAGAATCTCTTTATAAACTGTCATAAACGCAAAGATAGACTATCTCCTTCCAAGACCGGCAGTCTAAGCATACTCCTCTTCGCCTCCCAGCCTTTACACCCTTGAGTTTAATATTCACTTTGAATCTTTGTATCACAGTTATATTGTCCTTATCGATAGTGATATGCTACAAAGGATTTGGGCAAGAATTTATGTGCGGATTTGTTTTACACTTTCTAACAAAAGAAGTGCATACTATTGACGATAAACTGATACTGGCGATGTTCACCGGCAGTGGGTAGTACGGTGAAAATATCCAACAGGTTCCATAATATATAAAGAAGCGTAATTCTACACGAAAATACAAAACACAGGTAACAAGATACGGACGAAACATTAACGTAAAAGGAACTAGCAGTGGAAGCTGCATACATATAGCAATATGTTTTTAAAGAAACATAACAGCACAAAGTGCTCAGAGAGTGAAATAAAAACAATTCAATATCTCTCGTTCAATTTGACTAACTATTTGTCCATGTAAAAGATTCCATTTCTTGAGTTTTTATAACATTTTCAAATGTTCTAGAACAAATGTTAGAACTTGAGCCTTAATGGGGCTATCGCCAAAGATATTAGGATATTCTGAGACCTTTTCTTTTGTCGCCAAATGCATTGCTAAGGGCAGAATACATCGAACTGGCATCCATGCACCATCCGTAAAAGATATCTATAAAACTCCCTTCCTTATCAGGAAGCCAACTGCTTAATTAAGCAATGTTACAAATTTTACTGAATATAAAAGATGTTTGGCATATAAAATTTTACTTTTAAAGTTCTGTATTTCAAATAGATAAATCAATCACACTACCGTCGCAGAGTGAAGCTTTGAATAAAGTTTTACCACTACCTTCGCAGAATAAAGCATAAATCCTGACTGGTATGTATTTGAACTCACCTTATGTACCAATTCAATCATCAAACAGAAAGAAATTGAAAGCATACAGACAGCAATTCAATTTATTCAATGCTCCTGATTAAAATAAGAATTTATTTTGAGTTTCATATCCACCCTTTTATTCATGAAAAGAATTGGAACAAAAAGAAACTCAAAAATCCACATCATGTTTTCAAATAGAATGAATGCATTCTCATGAACAGTCGCTTTCGCACAGATTCCAGCAATCAAAATAAAGAGTGATCGATTATTCCTTCCAGTATTTCTCATTTTGTTTCTAGAGGAACGGTCATACCCAAATCCCACTCAATCCAATGCCACGCCAATTATCCAACTGCCAAACAGGTCTGTCAATGTCGAAAAGCATCCCCTTCCAAAAACACGTGTTTTCCTCATGGTTCGTCAGTTTTCCATGCCGCCGATACTTCCAACAGAACCTCCTCCTATCCAATTCACGATTTTCATGAAATCCACGCCATGAAACTGCCAGAACTCATTAAACATCCGCTATCCCCTCCCAGGTTATCACTGGACAACAAAAACCCTATACGCCCAAAATAAAAATAAAAATTCCGCCACGAATTGTAGTATGTCCAAAAAGGGGCTTATGTTTCATTCAATTCAATCTGGCCCAGTCGGTCTTCGATTACATTTCCTTCCAATGTTATTTATTTCATTTGATGAAATAAATAGATAGATAAAGCAGCCTTGGACACCCGATCTTGGCTGTTAGAAGTGCTTTTTGTTGGAGAAGCCGCTGTTGAATAAATGCATGAGACGTGATTTTGCGGAGGCGGCTTGACTTCTGAAGTCTATCTGACAGAAGAGAAAGAGAATTGCTTACCGGCAAGTGAATCACAGGTAGTGTTCTTATAAAAACATGAATTTTTCAGATTGTGTTAATAAATCTCCACTTTTTCTGAGCTTTATAAGCCTGGAATTTTATCTGTAGGTGTCGACCAGTTAGGCTTTTGCACATGAAAGGAAATGACAACAAAAATCTTTACTGCTTTAATTTATTTTATGTTATTGTTATATATATATATTATTTATTTCAGTCAAAGTTTCTTAAACATTGAATACCAGTTCCATTGTTTCCAGAAGATGTAAACATTTTCTGGAGTTTTGAAAACTTAAAAATTGCACTCTTCTCTGACATCTGAAGGCCACAAAGACCAAGCCTAATTTTCAGGACTGAAGTACGAAGTCATCTGTGTTACATAATCCATTATCACAAAACAAGTATTTTTAGTTAAATTTAATTAACTTCCCGTTTATATACTAAATAAGGAATAATGAGGCAGGGTATAGGGCAAACCACTGACGCAGGACGTAGGACATGTATATACCATACTTTTATTTTCTCAATATTTACTTCCCTTTTTATTCCAGGTCGACTATGGACAATCCTAGGCCAAAGAATTTTGCTACTTTTCGAGGTTTCCTCTCATTAGGCGTGGCGAGCTGTTTTGAGACTGGTTTTCTCATTGTGAACCCTGTTTTGAAGATTCTTTCAATTGTGGATCATTCTTATGGCACACATAAGGTCTATTCTTGAAAAATCTGTATTCTTCAGAGAGAAAATGTGTTATGCCGTAAAAAAGATTTCAAATGCAATAAGTTACATACAACCACAAAATTTAAGCCCATTCTACTTCAAGTTATTCTAAATTTGGTGAATGATCTAAATACTATGACGCTTTGGTTGCAGCTACGATTGAGGGGAGGGGTTGTACCGTCCACGGTACAACCCCTCCCATAGGAGGCAGTTCAGTCATCAGCGGAAGAGGGTAAGTGTGAGATGAACTCGGTCGCATTTGCGCTCACTCATTAGCTAGTGCCATATGCGCTAAAGCATTAAAATGACTGTCGTATTATAAAAGTTGTCTTTGTATATAAGGTTTGGAGCACTGACAATGAACGACATTAGATAAGCGATCATTGTCAACGGAATACAATATCAGCGGAAAACTGCCGAAAGTCTTAATGTTTGTTCTTTTGAAATGAATGACTAAAGCAGCTTTCACACGAGGACAACTATTGCGCTCAATAGAAGGTCACGTCTAGCACAGGAACATCACGTGAGCCCAAAGGGACAGTGGCAGATAGTTGTCTCATCTAGGCAACTCACTGCTAATGTCCCTATATGACCTCTTAATACCGCATTTTAGAAGAATGGTGAAAATAACAATCAAATACGAGAAATTTACTTCTTCAAATTTATTAAAAAAGAACAATTCTAAAACCCTGTCTCACCAAACGCATTTAAAAATATTATGATTCTGAAATGCATAATGCTAATTCCATCAAATAGACTGAAGTATAATTTTCGAATATAATCTATATCTTGCTAATGCAATTTTTATAACTTGCTTATTTTTTTTAACAGAACGAAACAAAATACACAGAAACTATTTTAAATTCTAACTTAAATAAATATTAATAATATTTAGATTTAGATTCAAAATTCTTCAATTGTATAACTGTCTTCTAGTATGTATATGTTATATTCCTATTAAGAAACTATAGTTATAAGAATTAAATCAGTTGTTAAAATGGTTAAATGTATGAAACAAAGACTGTTTCATATCGTCATCGTAATAAATGCTATATTAATGTGTAAACGAAATAAATGTACAAACGAATAGTGCCTAAGATTTACATTTTGAAGATATACAATCAAATGTCTTAGATTTCTTATTTCCCTTTCTATTTCTTTAATAAATCGAAAGATTGAAAGTACTAATTTGTCATCTTTCATTACCTAAATTGTATTGAACATTTTATCAAAGCTATCAAATTTACAACTATAAATACTGAAAAAGTAACAAACAATTAAATAAAACATCTGATTCATAGTAGCTATTGAAAAATATTAAAAGCAATACAATTCTTGTAAAATAATAGTCAACATCACTCAAGGCCTGATTTCAATTTTGTGGATCCAAAACTATATAAGCTATAAATTATCCCGGAAGTTCACCCCAAATGTTTTCTACTTTCTTTCTTTAAACTGTTATGAATAGTACCAGGAATTTTTAAAATATGTAAGCCTTTTAATTATTTAAAAAATATATATATTAGCTTTTTAATTCATTAGGATAAATAATTAACAAAGAACTTGTTAAGAAACAAAAATTATAGGGGATTCTTTAAATTTCAATTTAAAGTATTTTCTTATTTTATCAAAGGATTATACTGTGTAACTTATCGTTTGCCAAACTCATAATGCCACATGTACAACTTCTTTCTTGAAATGTAATTTTTAAAAGTAAGCTCTTAAAATTCTTTCATTAGTGACAAGTACAATAATTGCATTTAATAGATTAATTTTCAAAAGTGTTGTATAAAAAAAATGTTTAAATGCATTTAAATTATTATTATTATCATTATTATTGCAAAATAATATGCGCTTTTGTTAAAATAAGTAAGACATGATTAGTATTAACAATTTGCTTCGATTAAAAAATAAATGCTGAATTTTCTTTAATTAGAAATAAATACAGGTTAATTCTAAAAAGAAAAAAAAAGGTATATTTTCAGTAAGAAACTGTTTAAAAAATCATTGAAATTCGCTCAAATGTGAAATATATTATCTCATTTTATTCTAAGTAGAAAAATATATAAGTGTACATTTTATTATTACATTTTACGCGTGCTACAGTCTACTATCTGATGCCTTATTTATCAGATAGAGTATAAATGGCTTAACTTTTATTCATTGCTAAAGTATTGGCAAATTGTTCAGCATTTTCTTAAAAGCATTGCCCATGATTTCATGCTAATTTTCAGTTTGTTCAATCTATGTGCATTCAGGCTAAAATAAAAAGTATACAATTTTATAATATTTAATTCTTTTCCTTTCTTTCCTGAATGTTTTGTCGAAAGAAGAGAATTACAAAATTGTGGACCATTTTATAAATTGGACCTTTATCGTAATCTTAATTCCATTAACCAGTTAACTGTTTTTGAAGAGTAAACTCAAAACATGGAAAAAGTACAGCATTTTGCGTTATGACGAGTTTATTTGTCAAGAGTAATAAGCAATTTATATACGCATTTTCAGAAAAGGTCGGAACAATTAACTGGAAAATTGATACTCTCACAAATAAAAATATATTATTTTATTTACAATTAATATAGGCATTTTCTGAAGAGGTCGAAACAGTTAACTGGTTAAATATTTAGGCCATAAAATAAGATTTCTTTCATTGCTATGTAAGCATGGTTTTTGAAATCCTTTTTTCGTAAAAACGCATAGTGATTGAAATTTGGAGCAAGTATTTATATTTAGATATCATTATTCACATGTTTTAACAAAGGAATAGTTTCAAGTTGCTTTCAAGTCTTAAAGCAACTTGAAAGAAAAACGCAAAATATCTTATATACTCAGAGAAGAACCTTTCATGGCAATAATTTAGTATAAAATTTTATTCAAAATAATTTTATAATTTTATTTTATTTATACGTTAATGACAAGATTAGGTGATTTTTTTTCACGCATATATGCGAATAATATGTTCTAAAATAGCTCAGATTAGACTTCAAATCATTGCCGAAATTTGATGGTCAAATCAAAGGGAGTATTATAGTCCAGAAAACAGTTATAATAATTATCAATACTTATAAATTTAGAATTGGAATAAGCTATATTGAAAATATAATAAAAGAATACTGAAGACATCAAAATATGAATTCAAACAGAATAAAACTAATGAGGTGTATTTTTTGCCGTGATTAACAAAAAGAATAAAAATTATATATAACATAATATATAATTCATAAAATGTCAAACTTGAGTTCAAATTTTATGTGCTGATATGATCTAGAAAATCAAAAATATTCTGCTTGATTAAGTTTTAAAACAATGGTGGCGTAATTTGAAAAGACATTTTATTTAAATATCTATCAGAAGAATTAAAGAAGGCATAATTTTTATAGGCTATGCTTTATTATACTTTAAAGTATATTTCTTGGAAAATTTACCCATTTTTAAAGATAAATGAACTGCAGAAGACCTTACTGCTTTCGCTTTATTAAAATTAATTTTCTATCACTTTAAATTTAAAAAAAAATCTTAGGTGATTCACATACAGCAAATTTACCTTATTTCTGCTGTTTTAAAAATATCCTTTTTTAAGGCAAGCAGCAACAAACTTTTTTTTTCTTCTTAAGATACCCAATAAAATTGTTAAAGAAACGAAAGCTTATCGAATGAAAATTGAGTGAAAAATGCTAATCATTTTATTTACCGAGCAATTAAGTCAGATTTTTTTTTGTTAGTGTATATAGATGTATCACTGAAACCAATATTTAAAGTCCAAATCTAGTCTTATTATGGGTAAAAAAATTCAGTCATCTATCTAACACATTGTCTTCATATATGGAAATGTCCTCTTTAAACATCTATTTTCTTTAATTCTTTGCAATTTTTTTCCCGTAAAATATAGTTAATGCATCAAAGATAATAAGAGATATCTTGGTCTAACATCTGTATCGATTATATGAATAGAATTCATAAGATTTAAAATATTTTTTAAAAAATATTTCATCATAAAGGTATATTGAAGTAAACAAAGATTTATTTGGCTAAAGAATGCATTGCATAAAAGCTGTAAAAGAATCCTAGAAATCTATTATTAACTTTTACAAATATATATAACATCAGTCATATATGATTCTTCATAACATAAAGAATAATGTTTTGAAAAAAAAAAGAGATTATTTTGTTTCCTAATGACATTTATTTAAATATGAAAATGCATAATTTTGTACATTTAATAATTAAGATTCTGGCTCTCAGTATTTGTTTCGTTTTTGTGATGTAACGAAAAAAAAATTCAATAATTTAAAAGTAATATTTGGCAGAATCTTTGTTCGAAATAATCGAAATATGCACAATTTTTTTAATTCAGTTCCTTTTGCATTATCATTCTGCTTTAATTAAATGTCAAGACATTTTGCTTCTATTAAAATGATACTTGATCAAAGTTTTTTAATACTTTTATAATTATAACAATTATTATAGATATTTTTTATTTTAAAATCTGATGTATCTGCAGTTTTTAGTGTCTGTCTTTCAGTCAGGAAAGGAATTAAATGATTTTTTTCAATATTTAGAATAAATTATAGCTTTGTGTGGTATAATATTTTGACCCACCAGAAATGTAACAGAAGGAAACTTTAGATTTTTGTCATCAATGTATTAACTATATAAAAATGTTAAAGTGAATTGATAAAAATACGTTGATAAAAAAAAATCTGTGTAAAAGAATATTTATTTCAAATGAAATCTATTTTTTATATAATGACTAATTAAAATAATTAAAGTTTAATGATTTTGCAATTAAAACAGTAGAAGCACTGAAGTAAAAATTTCACCTTTAACATTTTTTTTTTTGAAATGTTGCTTGTCATATGTTTATAATACTTGAAAGTTAAAAGAAAAACAACAAGAACAAATTAATCATTTTTATTTATAAGAAATAACTTGTTTTAAAAAAACATCTATGGAACATGACAAATGGAATAAAAGAAATGAAAGAAAACGCATCTAATTTAGTAAAGAGCTCCAAAATTCTTCACATTTTACTCAGTGCTTATCACCCCTCTGCAGTATAATATCTTTCAAAACCGATAATCCTGGATTCCTGAAGCGAACAGAGCATGCATAAATAAGGAAGGGGTAAAATTTTTAATATACCAAAATTAGTAGCCATACGATTGGATGCACGGTGGAGAAAAGTTTGGAAAAAATAATAGGAAATTTCGCCTGTTTTTTCATCACATATGGCGCATTCTGAGTTTAGTGTCTTCATCTGAAAAGATAAATAGAATACAGAATTTCGCCTTTCTTCCCCTATTACTGATTGGGGGAAATATTTGATGATATATAAAATTTAATATTTGATCGATATAAAGTTTTGGCGTTAATACTCTATATTAAACTTTCTCGATTTTGAAGTATCGGGTTCATGTATACTAAGACAAACAAACATATTTACTGTCTGCGTTTAGATATATTTAGTTCGAATGTAGACAAAGAGGCATAATTTTGGAAACAAATTCTACAATTCACTCATTTATCTCATCTTTTTTTTAGTAATCATACGCATACGCGCCGGCGTCCTGGCTCAGGGCTAGCACGTCTTCTCGTGAACTGGCTGTCCCGGGTTGGAATCCCGGTTTGGGTATGATTGTTTTTCTTCTATCTGTGAGCTGTGTGAATGTGCCCACCCCCCTCCCCAGTAAAAAGGGGCTGTGCAAGCGAATGCGACGCATGAAGTAGCTCTAGCTGGCGGTACTGAAAAAACAAGAGACTCTCACTCGGCTTAAACCGCTGACAGATCTGTCAGCGGGCTTGTAAAGTGCCATAAGTATGCAAATAGACGGACGCCAAACACAGCGGTTTAACCAAAATAAATAGTGCCCGTGCATTATACAATTTCTTTTGTCCCTTAATCATACTTTATTAAAAAAAATAACATTAAGACATCAAAGCTTTATTTTTATAACGTCGTTTCAGACTGACGTCCAAATATATATCCCCAAATTTTTGTCTTCCAATTGCTACAGTACCAAAAAATCAGATCTCAAATCTTTTATTTAAATTTGATACTAATCAACATCTTCAGTGATAAAACTATGTATTAATTTTCATTCTTCAGTTCTTTCCATTTTTAATTTCCCAAAGTGAAATATTTCCAAAATGACTTTCGCTCTCCGCTCTCGTTCCCTTCAGACACACGGAGATCTAAACTGTAAAGATTATGAAATGTCATGATCAAACATTTTTATTATTTGAGTATTTTTCGTGTATAATTTGCATATGAGAAACTAGAAACAATATTGTTATTTCTGTATTTAGGTATTGATTAAACTATTGAGATTAATTTCATTTAAACTTTAGTGCATGTGCCTCAAAATGTAAACTGATAATCGATTTGCAGAAAACTTACACATACAGAAAACTTCAATTATTCTTCGCTCGATAGTGCATTAGCCTAAAAATGTAAATTGATGTATGATTCGAAGAAAACTTATACATCTCAAAATATACAAGACACATCTGAAGATAAGCAATAAGGAAAACTTTAATGCATTAGACTCGAATATGACAAAAGATTCGAAAAAAAAAGTATCAAATTACATAAGATAATTTCTGATGATAAGCAATAAGGAAAACTTTAATGCATTAGACTCGAATATGACAAAAGATTTGAAAAAAAAAATATCAAATTACATAAGATAATTTCTGATGATAAACAATAAGAAAAATTTTAGTGCATTAGCCTCGGAGGCTAAGCTGACGAAAGATCGAAGAATAATTATCAAATTACATAAGTTAATTTCTGATGAAAACAATACGGAAAACTTTAATGAAGAACCTCGAAAAGCAAGTTGACTAACGTTTCGAGGAATATCAAATTACATAAGTATATTTCTGATGATAAGCAATAAGGAGAACTTTAGTCAATAGCCTCCTCGAAAGGTAAACAGGCGAAAAATTCGAAGAATAAGTTTCATATTACATAAGCAAATTTCTGATGATAAGCAATAATTAAAACTTTAGTGCATTATCGTCGAAAGATAACCTAATGAAAGATTCGAAGAATAAATATTAAATTATAAAAGTTAATTTCTGACGATAAACAACAAGGAAAACTTAACGCCCTGAAAAGTATACTGACGAAAGTTTCGAAGAATAAGTATGAAATTACATAAGTTACACCTCAGATGTTAAACAATAATGAAAACTTTACTGCATTAGACTCGAAAAGTAAGTTCACAGATTCGAAGAAAACTTATACATCTCAAATTACAAAAATTACACTTTTGCCAAACAAAAAGGCAAACTTCAGTGCATATGTCACAAAAACAAAAACAAAAAAATTCTAAACGATCGATTTGCGGAAAATTTGCACATATCAAATTATTTAAGATATTCTTCGGAAGATAAATACGTTGACCGCGTAAGGAAAGCTTAATAACGTGCGCTTCAAATATAAACTGACGATCAATTCAAATAAAATTTATTGACGATAAACATTTTTATGGCATAAGGAAGCATTCCTCTCATGTTAAGAACCATCAGTCTAAGAAGCTTTGTTCATCATAAACCCACCCCGACTGGCGAAATAATAACTAGTAAATGTTTTCCATAACAGAAAAGGGAAAAAAATAAACCACCCTGCTTCAATCCAGCAGGCGTTGTCTGTCTCTTTTCCTTGTCGGTTGTCACTCTTCCTTCTTATACAATGTACTTATTCAACTTGTATTAAGTCATCACCGGGACTGTTAGAACCATGACGTGTATCTGTCACCCGGTGGCCCCTCCCCAGGTTCACAGAGATTAACCCCTGCCTTCACTCAGGGCAAACAATCCCTTCTTTGAAGCTTGGATCAGAC
Organism: Argiope aurantia; assembly: GCA_026543865.1. Taxonomy (NCBI): domain Eukaryota; kingdom Metazoa; phylum Arthropoda; class Arachnida; order Araneae; family Araneidae; genus Argiope; species Argiope aurantia. The sequence continues at coordinate 51,647 of JAPMOR010115944.1, forward strand.
GGGAGCTAAACCGCCTCCGCCATTGCCAGCCTCTCTCATGCATTTATTCATCGAGGGAAGGTTTATTTGGTGCCAACAAAGGAGATCAGTTAATTCTACGTTGAGGAGGTAGGATTTTGTTTACAAGTTTCCCATGATTAGAATTGCAGAAGAGTGGGCAACTGGAAACTTTTGGTGTAGGTCGTGAGTCCAAATGGGAATTGTTTGGACCTCCAAAAGATTTCTGAGTCATATGCATTTAGTATCAAATTTTTACAGAATTATTCTAAGCATTTAGCATTTACATCGATTACTGAAATTTCCTTCTAAAGAACGACCGGAAAAAAAATTTGAACATACTGCAGAAGAAGGCTTAAAGTTTTGGTTGTGTATGTAATGATAGTTTATTTGACCTCCTTTGAACAAAATTCAAACTACAATCCATTTCACGCTGGGAATTTTGAAGTACAGACTAACCAGAAGAAAAGCGAATTATGATTGAATGTAGATTGGAATTGGCAAATTCTAATCATTAGAATTCCATGATTAGAATTGGCAAAGAGTGAGCAACTAGAGAATCGGAGTGTATGTCGTGAGTCCAAATTGGTTAGAATAAAAATTGTTTGAATCTCCAAAAAATTTCTGAGTCATCTATTTAGTATTAAATAATTACAGAATTATTTAAAGCAGTAGCATCGATTACTGATGTCTGTAACTTCCTTCTAAATAACGACAAGAAAAAAAAGTTGGAGTTAAAGCAGAAGACGGCTTAAATTTTTGTTTGTATATGTAATAATTATCCTACTTAACTTTCCTTAGATAACATTCAAACTGCAGTCTGTTTCAAGTTGAGGAAGTTGAATTACAAAGTGACAAAAAAAAAGCATCCCAAAGTAATAAAAAAGAATTATGATTGAATGGTGAGTATAATTGCCAAATTCTAATTATTTGAATTGGCAAAGAGTGGGCAACTGTAGATTCTGGGTGTAGGTCCTGAGGCTAAATGGGACAGAATAAAAATTATCTAGACCACCAAAAAAATCCTGAATCATAGCCCATTTAGTTTTTAATAATTACAGAATAATTTTAAGCAGTTGCATCGATTACTGATATCTGTAACTTACTTCAAAGAACTACAAGAAAAAAAAAAGTTGAACTTAATGCAGAAGGCGGCTTAAACTTTTGTTTGTGTATGCAATAATTGTCCAAAATGACTTCCTCCTTGTTGCAACATTCAAGCTGCAGTCCATTTCACTTTGAGAAATGTTTACACAGTGACTAAAAAAAAAAAAAAAAAACCTCCAAAAATAGTAAGAAAGAAAAGAAGAAAAAAGAATTATTATTGAATGATTATTAGAAATGCCTGTAACTAGAAATTCTGGGTGTAATTCGTGAGTTCAGATCCAAAAATTCCAGAGTCATCTCCAATTTATTATTAAGAAGCTACAGAGTTATTTTAAGCAGTAGCATCGATTACTGATGCCTGAAATTTACTTCCAAACAAAATACGAAGGAAAAGTTAAACATAATGCAAAAGAAGGCTTAAATTTTTATTTGCATGTGTAATAACTATCCTACTTCCTGTTTAATACGTTCAAGCTGCAGTCCACTTCAATTCGGAAATTCTGAAGCGCAGTGAAACCAGAAAAAAGTACCCGAAAATAATATAAAATTAGAATTATGATTGAATAATGATTAGAATTACCAAATTCTAATCATTAGAAATTCCATGATTAAAATTGGCAAATAGAGGGCAGAGAATCTGGGTATAGGTCGTGAGTCCATATTGGATAGAATAAAAATTGTTTGAATCACCAAAAAACTTCTGATTCATATCAATTTAATATTAAATAATTACAGAATTATTCTAAGCAATTGCATCGATTATTGATGTCTGAAATTTCCTTCTAAAGAAGACATGAAGAAAAAAGTTGGACGTAATTTAGAAGAAGGCTTAAAGTTTTGTTTGCTTATGTGATAATTGTTCTACATCACTTCCTTTTAACAACAATCAAGCTGCAGTCTATTTCATGTTGGGAAATTTGGTAGTGTAAGGTGACCAGAAAAGAGCGCTTCAACAGTAATAAAAAATTTGAAAGGACAAAAAAAACCAGGTTGAATAAATATATTTTATTTCAATTACAGATAAAATATATATATTCTAAATTTGGTTGTTAGTATTGTTTATTCCCAAAGTTTAACGATGTATGCGCATTGGTTTTCGAGATCTTGCAGTTTCTTTTTTGGTCTCTTATTTCTGGTCACCTTGTATAGTTGCAGTTAGTGAAGATCATTGAATAACCATATTTATGTTTTGCGCATAGCTTCCTAAATCCTCAGAAATTATGTATTGTGTTTTCAGTGGTGAATTTCTGACTAAGCAGTTGCTTAAGGCATCTAAAGTGCTGCAAACAAGTTGGCAAAAAATCTTAGTTTTTATAATTTCCAAATAAATGAGTCTGTGAGAATACAAATTCTCTGAGTAATAGAATATTAGCATAATGTTAAAATTTTTCATATATAATTGGTCAGGTTTCAACATGGTTTATTACGTTCACTTCTTAAAATACTTTAAAACATTGAATCTCTATTTCAGTAATGTTATGTGAAAACAAGTGTGTTGAGCAGTCAAACTGATAAATAGAGAAATAAAAACTAATACATTTTCTCAAAAATAATAAAAAAAATTATAAACGTTATACAAATCATTATCGCGTTAAAATTGTGCGGAAATGTGAAATAAAATCGAACGCTTTATTGAAAAGAGGGACTCCATAATGTGCTTTACCAAGAACAGCAAAATGTCTAAATCCGTTGCTGTGTGTCTTATTTTCATTGGAATAGGTCACTGACAACATCTTAATTCCTTCTTTGCGTACAACAATGAAGGAACTGAATGGGAGCATAGAGAATGTTCAGAGGTGTTGTCCAAGGTGGAGCTCTGGTGTTATCCAAAGGAGGTCAAATTGGATATATATAACGCATGCAAACAGCCCTTTTATGTTTTATAATTAACTTTTTTTCTGTTATTGCTAAAAAGGAAGATACAGCACACTCCCGAGTATCCGGTTCTCGACTATCCGATCTAGTTTTGTTTTATCGTAACTAAAGGAGAAACTAGGAAGGCAAGCTGTTGAGTTGGCAACATTGTCAAGACACTTGAAGTAGACGTCTGCTACGATCCTTCTACATGTCATGTGCGAAATATAAGTTGTAATAGGAAAAGAGCAGCATTCTACTCGTTGTTCATTGTTTCGTCAGTGTGCAACGGACCTCAATTGTTGCCGTTACTCCTGATTATAACTGCACAGTATATACAGGATTCATAAATTGTTCTTAGGATGTACTAAATTTTTTTTAATTGTACCACAGTGAAGATTTCAAAATGGGTGAAAAATGAAAAATAGTTAGAGTGACTATGGAGGAGAAATTACGCGCTATGCAGCAACTAGACTGGTGTAATAGCAAAAAATATAGTTTCGGATTTAGGAGTTATATAAGTTTATATAAACTACTACAGAGCCTTCTATTTCAATCGACATGTTATTGGCAACTGCATCTATGATTTCACCGGACTCCGTTCGCATTCTACGTGACTTGAGATAAATAGAAGGCTTAGTATTCAATAAGAAGTGAGAAAATACGTATTAAAACAATGCATTTTGTTATAAAAACTTTGTCTTCTGGTATTGAAAATTCTGGTGTGGCAAAAAAATGAGTTCACAGAACTCTTGCTTGTCCGGGTTTTTTGCTATCCGGTCATTCCTTCCGCCACATTAGGCGGGATACTCGGGAGTGTACTGTATAACCATTCGTAATGTGTGCAAATGCTTTGAATAAATCTTATATTTCAAGAAACCACCTGAGATATACTTCTGTTCCTAATCAATGACAAACGACTTGGATTATCCAGGACAATTCTGAATTTTAATCTTTTACCTCGAATTAGAAAAGTGTCCAGGGTAGGAGATTAATTTAAATTAAATGTAGCAGAAAACGCTGTTCATCCAATCAAAAGCTATAGTCAGTCAGTGGAGGAATTTTTTTAAAAATTTTATTTAATAGGAACCCTATTCCATTTTTATACACAAGGCATCAAAATATAAAAGTCAATAATGGACATGAAACTGAAATACCAATCCTCTATTATTTTGCATATACATTTTTCGATCGTTTTGAATGGAGATGGTTTTCTTTTCTTCTAATTAACAAAAACCACAAAAAGCAAAAGATATTAAACAAATTGAAGTACATATAGACATGCAAGATTGAGAAAGGGGGGGGGGAAACAAGTACTTACATTTTACAAAGTTATTTTATTCAAAAATAAAAAAACAAAACAAAACTTGCCGACTTATAAGATTTGACACGAAAATGAATCTAAACATTGTATGTGATTTTAAATACCCATTGTACTTGCTTTCATACTTTAAAATAACATATGGTTCAATGTTATGGATTAGTGTTTGAGCAGAATGCTTCTATTGCACATTCTTTTTTTTAGAAATAAAAGAAATAAAATCATAAAGTGAGGCATTCGTTTTAATTTTCATGGTATGCTTATAAGTTTTATATTCTTAAACAGTATTATTTATTACGATATTTTATTTATTCAGACAGAATGAGATAACTTAGTATGTAAGTTTCAAAACTTTTTAAGCTTCAATTATGATAGTGCTTTCTTTTTACTATTAATATTTATTATTAATGTGGAAAAAAAGTAAACCAGCGCACTATAAAATTTTATTTCGATTTGGAAACTATTCAAGAAAAGCAATTCGTTTATTTAAATACGATTCCTTCTTTTTTCCTCCAACTCTTTAGATTAAAGAAACTTCAATAACCATAACCTGTCACACTAAATTATCTGAATAAAAAGGACAATGACATTCCTACAACACAATGATCTTCACGGAACTCTTGAGAAAGGTTACCCCCGAACACACTGACATACTGCAGTGTCGCCATCTATTGATAAAAATATCAATGTAATACTTAAACAAAGTCTCTTCCTTAGTGAATCAAACATCATCATAGACGGAAGAAATTTGTAACAATCTATATCAAAAAGTGTGAACCTATGGTACATGTACCATTTATTATTGGAGCATTATATTATTTTTAATGGTATATTTCCTTTACAAAATTTTAAATGCATATTCAAAATGAATACAAATTGCGTTCTTTTTAAATTTTGTTTTAATACGAATTATTTTTGCATTTCTGGCATAGCCAGTTTGGCCATATCTTAAGACATTGCATTAGATAAGATTAAAATTTTAGAATATGCTCAATGTTAAGACGCCTTATGCATTAGATTTTTTTTTCAAGTAAAGAACTTATAAGAGTATATTCTACATTGTAGCATGGCTGCAGTGGCCTGGTGGTAATGTCTCGGTGCGTGAGCCGTAGGGTTTCAGGTTCGAGACCCGATTCCACTGAAAAACCGTCGTGTAAGAGGGTCTGTTGCACGCTAAATCGGTCAGGCCAAACGTCCTCCCGATAGTGTAGTGCTATGCAGAGAGGGGTGTACCAGCTTAGGTATCGTCCTCGCCTCTGCCCTCATCTTCTGAACGCGGTTCAAAGTAAAGAGGTCCGTTCCAAAATAGCCCTAGTGTTGCTTTACAACGGGACGTTAATATAACGTTTTAGGTGTAAAAAAATGGAACTTTTTTTCGCATAAAATTTCGGGTATTGAGCAAAATCTAGAGTGCAAAAAGTGCTCAGATTTTTATTTTCTGAGACACGCACATAAACATTCTGTGCTTTATAGCCTAGTTAGGAAAACCAGCATGTATTTAAGACGATTTTTTTTCCGACCGAATGAAGCCAAAATTTGACACACAACTGCAAGTTTAATTGCATTATGAGATGCCAAATTTCATTTATCTAAATCTTTGCATTTTTGAGCTATCATGTTTACATGCATGAGAATGTACAGACCGACAATAATCCGTTCAACCCTTTTGTGGATTTGATTCAAAATTTAATAATGATATGAGCCGTTTATTTTAAAAGTGGGGCAAGTCCATTTTTGAAGTCCATTTAGATAATAGATAAAACTTGTTATGATCTTTTTTCATGCGTAAACAATTTAAAGTAAAAAAAAAAAAAAAAAAAAAAATCAGATTCTAGTATTTTGGTGATGGCAGTTTTAGCTCTTAACAGTATTGAAAATCTGTTTTATTTTGAAAGTGGTGCAAGTCCATCTTAGATTGAAATTATTTTTGACCGAATATATTATGGCAAAATTTAGCTCCGGTTGCTGTATGGTGAAGAAATGTGGACGTTTGATATCATGTCTGAAATCTAGAATGTTTCTATCTATTTATCTTTGATAATGAAAATAAAAAGCATATCTTAATATTATGTTTCAATAATAATATTATTATTATCGATAATATTATTATTATCGATAATATTATATTCGATAATTATATTATTAATAATATTATAACCATATTATAGTTAAACAATTTATGGCTTCTCCATCGGTATTTTTATTTCTTTTTAAAACCGCTTTCTCCTGAGGTTGGGTTGAAAATAAAAATCCGCGTTTCATTTCATGTCTTAAACTTTTATTATATTTTCGACACTTTCGTATTACTTTATAATAATAATGGGGAATATACAAGGAACTGGTTTTCTGGATTGTCAGTTCTACCACTCCAAACTCACGATCGTTCGGTAAATTGAATGTCTTGACAACAAAAATTTATGATCAATGATATTTATTTCATTGTCACTGGACTGAACAATCGTTGTTGGAAGTAAACATAACATTATCGAAACACAAAATTAAGATATACTTTTTATTACTTATGAAACTTTGTACAACCACTGATTTTCATTATCAAAGATAAATAGATAAAAACACCCTAGATTTCAAACATGATATTAAACGGCCACATTTGCTTCAAAATACAGCAACCGGAGCTAAATATTGCCGTAATATATTCTGTCAAAAATAATTTCAATATAAGATGGACTTGAACCACTTTCAAAATAAACAGATTTTCAATATTGTTAACAACTAAAACTTTCATTCCCAAAATACTGGAATCTGTTTTTTTTTTATTTTTACTTTAAATTGTTTATGCATAAAAAGATCATAACAAGTTTGATCTATAACTACCATTATCTAAATTTTTTTTTTCAAAAATGAAGAAAAAAACTTTCAATATAAACGGCTTATATGGATCTAATTAGATGCAGATCTGATGCAGGCCTAATCAGATGCAATTCTATTTAGATGCGGATCTAATTAGATGCGGATCTGATGTGGGCCTTATTTTATGTAGATTTGAATATATCTAGTTACAGCCTTAAATAGATGCAGATGTAATTAGATGCAGTTCTGATGCAGACCTGATCAGATATAATTAGATGCAGATCTACTTAGATGCGGCCTAAGAAGATGCAGTTCTATTTAGGCGCATATCTCATGCGCGCTTAATTAGATGCAGATCTGATTTCAATCTAATTAGATGCATATCTGATTCCGATCTAATTAGATGCAAACCTGATACAGATTTAGATATGGATCTAATTAGATGCAGACTAGATGCAGGCCTAATTAGATGCAGTTCTATTTTGGTGCGGATCTAATTGGTAGATCTGATGCGGGCCTAATTAGATGCAGATCTAATTAGATCAAGTTATATGCAATTCTACTTAAATGCAGGCCTAATTAGATGCAGATCTAAATAGATCTAGTTACATGCAGTTCTAATTAGATGCTGTTCTGATTCGAGCCTAATCAGATGCAGACCTGATTCAGATGTAACTAGATACGGTTCTATTTAGATGCGGATCTAATTAAATGTAGACCTGATTCAGATCTGATTAGGTTCGGGCCTAATTAGATGCAGTTATATTTAGATACAGGTCTGATGCGGGTCTAATTAAACGCAGATCTGATTCAAATCTAATTAGATGCCGACCTGATTTAGATCTAATTAGATGCAGATCTATTTAGAGACGGGCCTTTTAAGATGCGGATCTTATGCCGACCTAATTAGATGCTGGTCTGATGAGGGCCTAATTATATGCACACCTGATGCAGATCTATTTAGATATGGATCATACTAGATGCAGACCTAATACAGGCCTAATAAGATGCAGGCCTAATTAGATGCAGTTCTATTTAGAAGCGGATCTAATTGAATGCAGATGTGATGAGAGCCTAATTAGTTGCAGATATAATTTGATCTATTTACATGCAGTTCTAATCAGATGCAGGTCTGATGCGGGCCTAATTAGATACAGACCTGATTCAGATCTAATTAGATGCGATCCTAATGAGATACAGACCTGATTCAGATCTAATTAGATGCAGTTCTATTTAGATGCAGATTTGATGCGGGCCTAATTAGATGCACATCTATTTAGATATGGATCTAATCAAATACAGATCTGAAGCAGGCCTAATTAGATGCAGTTCTATTTAAAAGCGAATCTAATTTGATGCGTATCTGATGCGGGCTTTATTAGATGCCGATTTAAATATATATAGTGACTTGCAGGTCTAAATAGACGCAGATGTAATTAGATGCAGGTCTGATTAGGGCCTAATTAGATGCAGACCTGATTCAGTTATAATTAGATGCAGATCTATTTAGATGCGGGTCTAACTGGATGAAGCTCTATTTTGATGCATATCTGATGCGGGCTTAATTAGATGCAGATCTGATCAGAGATGCACACATGATGCTGATCTATTTAGATATGAGACGTTTATTTTGAAAATGGGACAAGTCCATTTTTTGTTATTGCGAGATATTTAAAGGTTTGCATTTAAATAAATTAAAAAAAATATTTGTAAGTATTAATAGATATATTTTTTGTATTTTGTGGTACCAAATAATGTAAGTTTATAATACAATAGTGGTTACAGTGCTGACTAAAAACATAAGAGTTTTATTATAACTAAATGGATTTGCCTCACTTTCAAAATTAATGAATTATTGTAAACGTTAATTTAATTGGGAAATATTTCAGTTACATCAATCTGTTTTTTTTAATAATAAAAACAAAATACTATTTAAAAATTTATAATTATTTATTCATTTGATATATATATATATATATATATATATATATATAAATTTCTTGTAAACAGCTCTAACGATTTGGATGAAATTTTATATTCAAATAAGGTTGTGCTTTTTAAGTTTATCGATATAGGTGTCTTTCCTGAAAGAAATGCGATTTTACACACACACGCACAAAAAACACACACATTTTTTTTATAACTAGCTATTAGACTTTTTTTCTATCTGTTCTCATACTGACAATGTCATATAGCGCCATCTCTTAAATTTTTGTGATATTTGTATTGTTGCCGTAGGATGATAACTTATTGGTACCTCAAAATTCTGTGAGATGGCGCTCTATGACATTATCCAAATATGAATTAGTAACAATGCAATCATTGTGTTAATCAATTCGAATAGTATATTAAACTAAGTGCATTCATGTCTTTTTATTTAAATGACCAATTCATATGTCGGTAAGACTGAAAAATATTCATATATAATCAGTATGCGCTTCGTATCAAAATATTATCTCTAAAAAAACCGCTATTTCACACACAGACACACATACACAAAAAATTTGTCCATCAAAGCTTGAATTTTCCAGATACTCTCCGTTTATTTGACTAACTTTCAATTAAATTTCATTTTTTAAAGATCCTGTTTTGCTAATATATGCATCTGGTACACAACTAAAATGTATTCAAAAACTACCCAGTCAGCAACCTCTGGCGTCAGAACATTGACTTCTGTTAAAGTATGTATGATGTTTTAAAACCTCAACTTCAGGACATTAAAATTCTTATCCAAAACTTACACCCTCTGAAAACGACTTGACATATTAAACAACCCAAGAAAACACGCACTGTAACCTTAACGCTTGAAATGATAAAAAAAAAAAAAAAAAAAAAGGCACGCTCTATTGAACATTACGATTGCCACACGCTGGAATCCTCTTTCTCGATTGCAATGGATTCGCAATCCAAGAGCTCATCCTAACTGTCAATTTCTTGTAGCAAGTGAATAATGTGGACGATTATGACCGTAACTGCTTCCTCCTCGATCAGGTCATAAAAAGAAAACGAGTTCATTAACTTTAAGCTTGGTCTTGATCCATGGCCATTCTATATAGTTTTCGCAACTGAATCTAATAAAATGTCCTTTCATTCTTCGATCATGTGGTACAATCACTGTTGGGATAAGGGTTAATAGGGCTAAAGTTACAAATCCTAAGGCTGTGTAAATAATGACTTCAATAAAATTTTAGTGATTGGTTTTTTTACTTTTGTGCCAAACTTGTGCAACTGGAAAATTCTTAGTAGCTATCAAATATAGCCTAAAGTTATCAGACGTCCTGAATTAGTCAAGGAGATCAGAGTTTTCATTGTTTATTCCATATTGAAATTAAATCCCACAAATCAAAATTTCCTAGATGATATCGGAAATTGTAGATTTTCAAATGGGTTACTGGAGCTAAATTTGCACGTCTTGCAGCTACATAAATAATGGTTTCAATAAAGTTTAACTGCCATAAATAAATATAGATAACACTCGGTTACCGACAAAATTAATGGATTAATTAATGGACTCGATTATGGGCGATGTCGAATTTGCAGATTCCCAAATGGGGTAATAGGGCAGGGGTTACAAATGCTGCAACTATGTAAACAATGGTTTCAATAAAGTTTTACTGGCTGCTTTTCATTGGAGTGTGAACGTATTATGCAACTGAGACATTTTGCATCACAGATAAGTGGAGACAGCGCCGAATTTCGATTGTTTTACTCATACGGAAAATGTTCCCATATTTTAAATACTTCGTGTAGTGTCGCATTTAACTCATAAATAAAAATAGCGAAAAACCTCTTCATCCAAGGTATTGGGTAACAGTAACTGCAAATTCCCGAATGAGTTAATAGGGCTTAAGTTGCTAATTATGAACTCCAAAGCTTGAACTTCAATAAAATAATAATAAAAAGGAATTCCAATAAAATGTTTCAACGTTTTTTTTTTTTTTTTTTTTGATTTAGTGTTGGTTTATGCTACTGATAAATTTCTTACAGCTATGAAAGTGAGTCTGACATCAGGAGTGAGCGGAGACAATCCTGAGTTTCGATTGTTTGTCCAACATTGAAAATATGTCGAATTTTTTCCGAGTTTAACTGCCTCAAATAGTGCCAATTAAATAAATAACATTTCAAAGCCCACCCGACTCGAAGGTTGAATAGGGAGACCTAATGAGACCCCTTAACACAAGCACACCACTAACGGCAGCAGGTCACACATCTAGCCATTGCAAGAAATAGACAAGTTATCGCACTAAGAGCCGTAAAAACCTTCTCCTCTCAGGACATTTTCACCAAAGATGCTAACAAACTTTTTTCTTCTTCTTCATTTTTTACATTTCCTTATATTTAAAATTATCGTCCGAAATATAAATCATCAATTTAGAAATTAAAGAAACCAGCGTGTGTCATCTCCTTAAAATTTTCTACTATATTCTTTAATAAAGATCAAAGCCCAGACAAGGCATTGGCATACAGTAGTTACGGAATATTAATTTTTGGCGTGAGTTTAACATTTTTACTGAATCTATTGTGTCATTCTTGGGGAGTAATCCCTAGCATGCGGTTGATAACACCCGAAAATCAAATCTGTATACGTTTAGATACGTTTTTCTCAATCGATTTTCTAAAAGATATTTGTTAAAAAGCTACACTTTTTGACGTAAAATCCCATATCAAATTTAAAACATTTAACTCATTGAGTTTTTCAATGATCACATTTATATGTTTCGGAAATTACAGACTGAGAAACGTTAACCCTTCAGTGGGTTTGGTTCAAAATTTAATAGTTGTCAACGCCATATATTTTTAATGTATGTGCCGAATTTCGTCCATCTAGCTGTCGCCGTTTTGAAGTTATCGTGTTAACTTACATTCGAACAGCTGGACAGACAGACTTCCTCTGAACGGATTTTCCTCAAAATTGATAGAAATCTACAGATTTGGTATAAAGACCATATTTCAGCTGTCTAGCTTAAAAAAGTGTAAAAGTCACAGACATTTTCCAAAAATGTGTTTTTCGAACTCAGGGAAGTCTAAAACGTGGAGATTCATCGAAATCCAGAATTCAAATTTTTCGACGATTACGATACTACGTATACAAAAAAGTTTGAAAAAAATCAAATCAATTCCATTCACAATACTCAATGATAGTGTTTTTAATTGAATTTTCCATTCTGAAATTTTGAATTAATAGATGAATATTTTTCATTTGCCAACCTACAAGCCAATTTTGTCTTTCATTTTCTCATAGAATACAGTTTTGTATTTTATTATAGTTTCAACTGCATCCTTCTGCACTTTGATCGTATTAGCACCTAGCTGTTTTATCAAAAAAACTCTGTTTTGATGTTTAATGATAATACTATGGTCAGTGAATACCTGGTCAATAAAGAAGTTTCCTTCAATTTGTTTTACATCCACTTTTCGAAAAAATTCTATATTTATCATTCAGTTTGTATTGGATAATTTGTCTATTCGTATATTTGTCGTTTAGTTTTATTATATCCTTGATCTATGTGATCATGGGTGATTCAATCATGGGTCAGCTTAACAAGAGAGTCCGCTTGCTCATTAATATAATGAAACGGATGAGTTTTTATGCAATAGAAATATATATCTCTATCCACCATTTTAATTTTATCTTTTGTATCATTCATGATCTTTATAGCTTCCTTCCTTGAATCCAATGCCGGTAACGACAATCTGGAGTCTGAAATGATATTAATACTTTCCATTTTTTTTTCTTTGACGAATTCGATATCGCGATCTATCACTGTCACTTCCGTCATTAATACACATTTTTTTTGCTTATCAATTTATATTAAATATGCTAATATGAATTTAATTTGATAGAAATATTCTGCCATGAGTCGAATTATTTATTATTTGAGCCTGATTGTTAGATTTATTCTCCATTCAATATTATTACTGGAAAAAGTGGCATAACACATTTTAATATTTATAATCGTTCACCAATGTTTCTTACACTGTTTTGGAGAAAATTCAAAATCATTTGGTGAAATATTTCTCGCAGGATTAGAAATATTCATTCGTTGAGCCTGAGCGTTAGTTTTATTCTTCATTCAACAGTATTATTGGAAAATGGCACTACATGGTACATATAGTCATTCACCGATGTTTTTTACACTGTATTGATTTCTAACGAGATTCAGGTGCATTTTTTTATATGTACGAATAAAAAACAATAATTAGTTATGGCATCTTAAACCGTTTCATTTTCAATTTCTTAAGCTACATTATAGCAAAGATTAATGAGCTGAGGTCTGCAACTCTTATAAGGTGGTATTTTATCGCGAATAGAACCTGGAAGTGTTCATGAAAGAAAGATCTATTAAACATGGTAAAGGACTTGATAAGATATAGATGGAAAAATTTACGGTTCATAAGAATATAATTAAATTGCGATTTCAAATAATCTCACCTTACTTCCCTCGCTTCATGTTCCGTTGGAAGTTAGTTCTATTATTTTCTTTCAGTATTTTTTATTTTTTTCATTTCGGATTTAGTGAAATTAGTATTTTTTTATTAGCTTTTTTTCTGATAGTCGATCATTATTTATATCAATCCAATTTTAGTGATTAGTTTTAAATTAATTAATTAAATTAAATTTAGTGATTAGTTTTAAATTAATTGCTCGTGAACATTATGTATAGAGAAGATCCCAATGCAAGAAAACACAGATTAGCAGGAGAGAGAAAACTGCACGATGAAGAGTGAGACAAAGCCAATAGAATGAAACATATTATGAGATCCTTAATGTCACATTTTATTTACGTTTTTGATGTTGGATTGTAGCAAATGTTAATGAGCTGAGGTCTGCTGATTCATATTCTCATTTCATTTGGAGGATATTATTAATATTTTCTTTCAACATCGTTTTTATTTTGGATGTGGCATTGCTTTTTGGTGTGTTAAATGATTATTTGTTTCAAATCGATTTTAACGATTAGTTTTGATTTATGTGTTCAGAAACGTCATTGCAAGGATACAAAATTTTTAATGAAAACTCTATACTTACATTTAAAAGGTGCTACAAATATTTACATTTCATTTCTTTGCAATGTTCCATTTTATTTACGTTTCTTGTGTTGGATTGTAGCAAAGGTTAATGAGATGAAGTCTGCTGGTTTATAATTCTCAATTCATCTAGAGGTCATTACAAATATTTTGTTTCAGTATTATTTTTATTTTGTATTTAGCATTGCTTTTTTGTATTAGTGGATTATTATTTATTTCAAATCGATTTTAGGGATTAGTTTTGATTTGAGTATTCGGAAACGTCATTGAAAGGAAACAAAACGTTTAATGGAACTATATGTTTACATATAAATATGCTACAAACAATAATTTTTTTAAAAAGTTAAAAAATTTTTTTTGTCAATGTGGCAGAATGTTTTCTAGAGCAATTTAAAACATTTTTCAATAACAGTGATTGCTTGGTTTCAGAAATTTCTCGAAAATTTTATTTTTACATATGGACAGACACAATCCAAAAGAAAACTGAAAATTAATTTTAACAACCATACAAATGTATTTTCCTCCTAAATCAATTGTACACCAGTTCGATTTTAGTTTCTTTCATTTATAGTTGAATTAAAGCATTCTCTTCCCTTTCCATATCCATCTGACATTTGAAGTATAATCAGACATTCCATCACTGAAATTCCTGTTAGAATTCCTTTGGAATCCTCATTCCTGTTCTGTGGAATTCTCATTCCTGTTGAATATACAATTCCGTAGAATCCTCATTTCTGTGGAATACACAATACTGTGGAATTCTCATTCTTGTTCAATACACAATCCTGTAGAATTCTCATTCCTGTTCAATACATAACACTGTGGAATGCACAATCAGTTTGAAATAATTTTGCCCACATTGTTGAAAAAAAAATGTTTTGACATGATTAAAATATTTTGTGAAAAACTGAAGGATTTCCTGCCTTTATAAACATTACGTGACATTTTTAACATAATATTTATAAGCTAGCATACATTATACTGTGATATGCATGATGTGGCATCACTCCTCAACGCCAGGCTCCTGGAGCATTTTTGTTTTTTATAAATGTTGATTTTTAAGGTTTTATTAATAAACTTGTTGTTCTTTAAATTTTAGACTTTCCCCTCAGTTGAACACGCTGTAGTCACTTTGTCTTAATTTTTACACCATAATAACTGGTGACCTGCTGATTAAATTTAGTAATCAAAATGTTAGCATTCGAAATTTGGTGCGTTTCGAATGTCTTTTATATGGAGTTAGGTCTGGTGTTGTGGAAGTCACTTGCAACCGGAGCTAGTAAGATTTTTCTCTTTTTTGGATTGAATATTTGAATTTACCCTTTTTTCTTCTTACCATGACTCATTCGCAAATTAAACCTAAATTTCCCTCGGAAGATTTGCCTGTCATATTCATTAATACTGACCATTTTCGAATATTGGTAGAGAAATCAACCGATGGGTGTTGTTGAATGAAATTTATGGATAACGACACTTAATTTCATTAAAACTCATGTAAATACTAAACTGATGTAACAAAGTTTGCTGAAGTGTGCACAAAGAGAAATACTCTCAGAAATTGACATTACAGAAGCAAGCAGCAAATAGTAATCTGATAGCTGCAGCAGCACTATGAACAACGTTCGGTGCAAAAAAACTCGTAGTATGATCAACACTATAAAAAGAGACTTTTTCTGAATTTTCAGATATCGAGAACTAAAAGAGATAAAGCCAAAATTCTTGTATTTTCCAGAAATTTCGTTTTTGTCTCCAAAATCACTAAATGGATTCCAGAGTCGATGATCCTTGACTTGGCATTCATTAAAATATCCGTAAACTTCTTTTTTTTCAGCGTTAGCAATCTATAATTAATTCTATCGTGCACAATACTGTTGATAATAGAGTTTTATGCTTTTGGCGGACGCGAGTGTGTGAAAGAGAGTAGAATATTTTATATATATATATTTTTTTACCTCGGAACGCAACGAAAACATGACCTTGGTTATTCCTGCAGCTGTTATTCCCTTGATGCGAAATGGTTATTAGTAGATATCAAAATACTTGCGAGCTGGAATGAAGATGCTAAAATGATGTTTGTTTGCGAGAGCTTGAGATAAAAGAAAGGCAAAAGAAATGCTCGGCTGTTTAAGTTTTTTCCAGAGCACAACTCTGTAAATTGTATAATTTAAACATTTTAACACGATGTAGAAAATGTCGTTATCTTCGTTGCACTTAGGGATTGCAATATCGGACCAAAATTTCGATACCGGTATTCGGTATTTTTTAGATCTTAATACCGGGATACCGGTTTTAATACCGGTAGTAGAAATTTTAGAAAAAGAAAGAAAACACAGGTGTTTCTTTGTTTTATTTGCCAGTTTTATTAGAGAGTGTAAATATCACAAAAAATAATTTATAACTTATAAATTATAATAGTATATAAAGAATTACAAAAAAGTAAAGGAACATCTTATTTATTTAAATCACAAAAAAAGTGTAAATATCACTATTCACTCTGTGGTACTATTATAAATTTGTGAAAAGTGATCTTAAAAAACATAATGCACCAATTGTACTGTCATTAAGCCTGAAAAGTAATTTTGTGCAAAAATTACCAGCTGTTCGAAAACGCTCTTTCGGCATCTACACTACCAACAACCACTACTCTAGTTGGTGGTACTGTTAGCAATGTGCGATATACTTTTTCCAAGTATTTACCTCTAAATCCCTCATCTTCAAATAAATCGATATCTTGTAGGTTGGTTTTGGATATAGCTGATTTCTGTATTTTATTTTGGTTCTTTGAAATTTTCTTATTTATCGCTAATTCTAATTTTTGTTCAAGAGACAATTCCTTTTCACTATCGACATTAGTGTCATCATAATCTTCGATAACTGAACATAATTCTTCAGAATGTGAATAGGTTTACGGGTAAAAAAATTTAAGAAAATTTACTATAAACTTAATCAGATTTGAATTCGTTATTTTCTTTTCTTCTTTTTCATTTTTAAAATCATTATAATTATGTAAATACCATAAGACATTTTCTATTTCGGTATGCCTTTCTTTTGTGCAATTTTTCAATGTAATATATAATTATTCAGATAGTGATGTGTGCTGTTCTTTCAGTGACTGCAACATGAAATTTATTGTTGCATTAGCTGTTAATAAATTAGAATCTCTCCGACATAATGCCTCAATAGTCAGTTTTATTGGAAGTAGAGATGATACACTTCTGGATATTAAGTCGAATTAACTATCTGAAAAATTAATTTACAAGTTTAAGTCGATTATTGCTTTTTGGATTGGATTTCTCAGTTTCAAAAATCGTTCCATCATTAGGAGTAAACTGTTCTAACGTGCTTTAGAATCTAATATTAACATATATTCTGTTTCATTTTCAGTTAGTATATACACTGGTGTGCAAAACTTAAGCAACAGGTATGTTTTTTGCCATAACGTCACGAGAAATAGTCTGAGAGACATGAAATTCAGAAATGAGATACAACATTTTGTTCTGAAAGAATGACGAAAGCATAGTTGCGCAGAAATGAATACAATGCATACAGTATGGAATCAAACAAAAAAAGGCTTTATTGAACTCATAGTATCGTAACACATGATTGTCTGTACAAGAGGAAGAACAGCAAGCAGATGTTCCTTAGTATGGGATATGCCCTCCCCTTACTGCAATGGTTGCTTCGCACCGTCTCCCCATACTCAGCACCAGATTGTCCAACAGTTCTTGAGGTAAGAGTGTCCATTCCTCAATCAGCATCTGTTTAAGTTGTCGGATGTTCCCAGGAGGATGTAATCGTGCCGCAAGGCGTCTCCCCAAAGCATCCCACACATGTTCTATCGGATTTAAATCAGGGGAGCACGCCGGCCAATCCATTCGAGTGATATCTTCACTTTCCAGGAGCTCCTCAACAGCATGAGTCCTGTGTGGCCGTGCATTATCATCCATAAAAACGAAGTCTGATCCAATGGCACCTCGGAACAGACGCACATAAGGAAGGATCACCTCCTGACAATAGCGATCTCCAATTACAGAACCTCTGTCGAAAACGTGGAGCTCAGTCTGCCCGTTCATCATAATGCCTCCCCAGACGACAACTCTAGGACCACCGAAACGGTCTCTTTCCCTGATGTTACTGGGATGAAACCGTGTCGCGACCTCTCTCCAAATCAACTGGCGTTGGGAATCGCTTGTAACATCACGGAAAGAGACCGTTTCGGTGGTCCTGGTGTTGTCTTCTGGGGAGGCATTATGATGAACGGTCGGACTGGGCTCCACGTTTTCGTAACTGGAGATCGCTATTGTCAGGAGGTGATCCTTCCCCAGGTGCGTCTGTTCCGAGGTGCCATTGGATCAGACTTCGTTTTTATGGATGACAATGCACGGCCACACAGAACTCATGCTGCTGAGGAGCTCCTGGAAAGTGAAGATATCACTCGAATGGATTGGCCGGCGTGCTCCCCTGATTTAAATCCGATAGAACATGTGTGGGATGCTTTGGGGAGACGCCTTGTAGCACGATTACATCCTCCTGGGAACACTCGACAACTTAAACAGATGCTGATTGAGGAATGGGCACTCTTACCTCAAGAACTGTTGGGCAATCTGGTGCTGAGTATGGGGAGACGGTGCGAAGCAACCATTGCAGTAAGGGGATGGCATATCCCATACTAAGGAACATCTGCTTGCTGTTCTTCCTCTTGGAAGACAATCATGTGTAGCGATACTATGAATTCAATAAAGCCTTTTTTTTTGTTTGATTCCATACTGTATGCATTGTATTCATTTCTGCCCAACTACGCTTTCGTCATTCTTTCAGAACAAAATGCTGTATCTCATTTCTGAATTTCATGTCTCTCAGATGATTTCTCGTGAAGTTATGGCAAAAAACATACCTGTTGCTTAAGTTTTGCACACCAGTGTATTTTAGTAATATGACATTTTTTTTATAGGGGAACGTTTAAAAATTTTAACAATTTTTCGAACTTTATAAATTATAGGAAGCAATTCTTGATAGGTTAATATTTCATCCTCATAAGCAATATCTTCTTCAACAATTACATTGATCCTCATTGTCAATGTCACTCTCACTCTTACACTCTTCAAAGTTGGAATCCGAAGTTTCTATATCCACAGTATTTGGATTCTTCTGTTCTTCATTTTTTGGTATAATACATCTATTACTCCTAATTGAATTCCATGAGTATAGCACGATTGCTGATTTGCACCAACCAACTTTCCAACTTTTTTCATAACTGTTGCTCCATCAGTCGTTATGGATACAATATCTACTTGCAGGGATAATCCATGTTTCTCTAATTTTGATTTAAGGAATTAATTAAGCCATTAATTAGCTAATTAATTTCGCCCGTTAGGGAGACATAAAAACCAAAATGTATACTATTTTGCTATGTTGGCGATCCCTGAAGATATAGTGGAGACAATTAAAAAAACTTCTAGTAAATACCGAAAAAACGGTATTTAAACTTGTGAATACCGGATATTACAAAATTATACAAATGGCTCAAAATACCTGTATTCGGTATACCGGTATTGCAATCCCTAGTTGCACTTGATTGACAAGGAGTTGTCTGAGAAATTGAACCTGTGAAGAAGACTTGGGGGTAATTATCATTGTACAAAATACACAAGCAATAAGTTTATTTTGAACCCTACTTCTAGTCCAAATAGTGATTGTGTTAATGTCTGGGAAATCCCCGATCAAAGCTAGATAGATATTTGATCCTGTGATAATTATTTGAAGCAATTTATGTAGAGTTCTATTCTTGCAGCTTCTTTCGAAGAATTATTAGTTATCATTTGGAATTCGAGGCATCGATAAAACTCTGCGAATCTGCTATTTATATTTCAGAGATATGCGCAACCATTGAAGTAAGTTTTTGCTACCATATTTCCTTTTTCTAAAAATTATTATTTTGAATGCTATAAGAATGTTGTTGCAATCAACAGCATTTTCATTTAACAAACAATACCAAAAAATTATTCAAAAATAAATATCCTATGAATTTTAATTTTTATTCCTATGAAAGAAAAATGTCTATTCCAATTCCTATGAAAGAAAAATGCCTTGAAATTCTTATGAAAGAAAAATTCCTATTCCTATGAAAGAAAAATGCCTTGAAATTCCTATGAAAGAAAAATTCCTACTCCTATGAGAGTAAAATGCCTTGAAATTTCAATGAAAGAAAAATTCCTATTCCTATGAAAGAAAAATGCCTTGAAATTCCTATGAAAGAAAAATTCCTATTCCTATGAAAGAAAAATACCTTGAAATTTCTATGAAAGAAAAATTCCTATTTCTATGAAAGAAAAATGTTTTGAAATTCCTTGAGAAAGAAAAATGCATATTCCTATTTGTATGAAAAATTCACATGAATGTATCTAACTTTGAGCCAAATCCCATAAAGAGTTTTCAGTTTGTCGATATGTACGTTCAGAAACATGTGAACGCGATAATTAAAAAACGTAATGACTTAAATATATCAAATTTGGTATGCGATTTTGTGACTACAAGCGCAGTTTTGTAACGACTTTCTGTTTCAATCGGTTGGAAAAACGCGGCTAAAACACAAATTCAGTTTTCGGATACTATTAACAGCTTGCTAAAAATTAATCATTAGAAAAAACCATCGCCAAGGATGGCACGATAGATTCAGTAAAAATGCTAAATTCACGTTAAAGGTTAATATTTCGTAACTATTGTACACCGATGTCAAGGAGGTATTTTCAGACATGACAAGTTTATGATAGAGTATCCGAGAAAGTTCTGGGAAGACCACTCCTGATGGTTTTTCTCATGGACACAAACTTTAGATATAAATTTAGGTCTTCAAAAGTACCCCAACTAAACGTTAATTGCTCACCATGAGAGCTTTTATGGTAATTAAATCCAATGAAATTTCTTTAAATTTATAAATAGACAAATACAGCTAATATTTTTTCCTTTATTCTTTATAAGAGGTTCAAACTTCTCATTTGTTTCCCCTTACACCTTTGGCTAAAAAATTTTTTTCCTGTATAAATGTGGTTACGGACTATTACTTTAATCAAAATGTGTCGAAAATGTTTACATTAAATAAACAGTATTTATTTATTGATTAATATTTATCACATCTCCTTCAAAGTAACTTTAATGCATTCTTGCTAATACTTTCCTGAATTCACACATTTTCAAAATACACTTCCGTGAAATCTTCTCGAGGTTCATAACGAATTTTTGTATTGCATCAATACACTTAAGGCAGTGACTACGAAAGGGATTTTTTAACCGGAAAACAAGTAAAAGTTACATGGTGCCATAACTGGTGAATATGGAGCTTATGGAAAACGCTATTTTGTGGTTCAATAAACGCTATTTTTGGGTCAAAAATTCACAAATAATGTTGCGAATTTTTGAATGTTTGTTATCATTGAATGAACAATGAACATTCATTGAATGTTCAATATTAAAATACTTATTTTCGTAGAGATCCATGTGTTACTATGCACAATTCAAGTCATTTAATATGTGGGAACCTGTTTTCGTTAGATAAGATTCACTAAATACCAATTCTCTGATATCAATGTGTTGAGGATTGGACTAAGTAGATAACCTACAAAAGAGTGATTCATCTATGATTTTTTACTTTCATAAACCATTTTATATTATTCAAATATTCTTATAATTAGAAAAAAAATCCAGTTGTTTTTAATACTTTCTACATTTTATATATTCCTGAGGAAATTGAGTTCAGATAATATATAATGCATATTCTTTGTTAATAATATGCATTATTTACAAATAATATGCATTAATACAAATGTAGGTTGTTTGTGGGCGTTTTAACACATAAAGGATGAAATGGCCAACTGATGATAAAATGACTATATTCTGAATTTAGTTACAAGATTAATGGATGATGGACGGAATAGGAACAATACAAATACTGGAACAACACGAACACTGAAGTAAACAAA
>JAPMOR010115944.1:73751-91949 GCA_026543865.1 Argiope aurantia
CTTTCTAGTTATGCAACGAACGTCTTCCGTTGCAAACGTCTTTCACCACGGCCTACTCTGAACTGGCAGCTACAGTATTTTTGCCGCTAGAGGCGCTGGTTTTGGCGCGCTGTCATGACGGCACCACACAAATAATATGCATTTACAATCAATATGCAAAAATGGCAAACATTACTTGCTAATAATGTACTTAATTTTGGAGAATAGGCAAAGTTAAAATTCTTATCTCATTAAAAGTAAATGCATTTTCTGAAAACTGTATGAAATCAAGCACTGAATATTGCTTTGTTAATGAAGATAAATATTTCATAAAATTTTGCAGACTATTTCCTATATATATGTATTTTAAACGAAGCTTTTTCGATTATTTAGAACACAGAAGTATTTTTATGAAAACGGAAACGAGGTAGTGAAAAGGTTTTAAGATTTCTTACATTGATAATTTCGAACTCGGAATTTTATCTCAAAATCACATTTATACCATACAACAATGGAAACATTAAAAAAATAATAATAGAAAAAGAGATGTAAAGCCAGCAATAGTAGATGAAGTGAAGCGAAGAGGGACCGAATTGAAACAGAGATGTGAACCGACAACCTGTCATCCTTCGGACCCACGAGACTGCCGAGACGCCGATGGGATGTCCAGATAACGTCCCAGGGACGTCCTTGGCACGAAAGGGTGCGTCAGTACACGTGGATTGTCAAGAGAAGACACAAAAAGGAGGCAATTTTGACAACGCACCAAACACTTGGGAGGTACAACTGCCAGATAGAAATGTGGAACACGTTGTAATAAAAGAGTTGGGGGATAGGGGGCGAGAATGGGTGTCCTGTTTTGATGCATTGATTTCTCAAAAGTTGATGAACTGAAATCCTATTTTCAAACCACATATGGAATTGTTAATGACAAACTTTGAAACATTTTGATAGGTTTGGGCAAAGCTGTGCCTAAATCTGTCTTCATCCGAAGCTAAAAGATAATTTTAAAACAATTCATAAATCGGAATTTTTATTCTTAGTAATTATTATTCTTCAGAGTATCAATTATATTATTATAATTGCTTTCGTAACATTTCATATCAATAAATTGTTATTATTCATTAAATACAGTTTTCTTGCAGATTATTGGCATGTTCATAAATTATATAATTACAGATCATTTATTTTCTAACTAATTGTATTATTAAGAATTATTAAAATGTACAGACATTACATTATTACATATTATTAGTTTGTTCATAAAATATCTTTTTATAAATTATTAATTAAAATATCTTTTTATAAATTTTATAAATTAAGGCAAATCATTCACTTTTTCATAAACTATGCTATTAAAAAACTGTAATTTTTTTTAAAAAAATTACATTATTACAAGTCAGTAATATGCTTACGATTTGTACTATTACATATCATCAGTATATTTATATATGTTCTAATTACATATTGTTAGTTCGTTAATTTTTTAATCAAAATGAAAATAATTTTTCTATCGCAAATTTTACGAAAAATCATGCAAGTAAAACAAAAACATTTTATTACAGGAAACTACTAATATCCAAAAAATTGTTTATACGATAAATATATAAAACTACAAATTTGCGAAATGAAGCAAACGACAAATATGTACTAAATTGAAAAAAAAAAATATTATGATGAAAAAAGAATAATATAAATATAATCAGACGATAATCTTTTTAGAATATTTGCACCTTTAGAATATATAAATATAATTAAACATTCAAGAAAATAATTAAATATATTCAGAAAATAATTTTCCTCTAGAACGTACGCAACTCGAAACTATATAAAGATACTTCAGCTTTTGAACATTGAACATATTTCATATTTGAACAATTATTCAAAAATTCAAAATGTTACCTTTGATTGAAATTCACATTTATTCTATCAATCGTGACATTTTCTCAGTATTTCGAGAATATTTAAACATATTTGGACATACGAGAATTAATATTTCAACTAACACGTGAAGCAAATGTGTCTCACTGGTAATTAATTTGTAAGGATCGTATGAATCACACATGCTTCACATGAAATCGCTATCTTTTTTTATCTGTAACTCAACGCTGATTCAACCAGACCATATGTATATACTGTAATAAAGCGGGAACTATCGAACAAAATAAGCTGGTTGGCTTTATGATTATGGCATATTTAATCCTTTTCTTTTTTAAAGACCTGGTTGATTGTTGCCTGGTGAGTTATCAAATAATAAATCATAAATTTTGGATTGGTGTTCTGAATACAAGCCTGGCAATACTGAATGGCTTCTTCTTCTTCGGCTAGTATAGCGTTCATTAATTTCTGGAAATGTCGTTGTTTCTTTTCATAACTACCATTATATTTTTAAAAAAATCTACCTAGAATAGTTTTCTCAAAACTTTCTCGCATGCAGTCTAATAAAGGTGTTAACCAAGCGAAAATTTTGTATGACACTGGCGTACAATACTTAAGAAATATTAATATTTGGCGCGAAGGTAGCATTTTTACTGAATCTCTCATGTAATCTTTGGCGAGTTATTTAGCGATTAATCCCTGGAGTGGATTTCATGCTATCCAAAAATCGAATTAGTTTTTTTTGACGCATTTTTCCCAATAGACTGAAACACATAAAATTTAGCACATAATTACACTTGTAGTCACAAAATTCCATACCAAATTTGATATATTTAAGCCATTGTGTCTTTGAGATGTTATTCCGTTTACATGTTTCTGAAAATTCCGACCCACAAACGGTCAATTTCTTATTGGATTTGGCTCAAACTTTGGAAAGTGTCTATAGTATAGATGTAAATTCTAAAGCTGAGATATGAAATTTTCTTCCTCTAGATCAAAGGTTTTTGGGTGATCTTTGTCACAGACAATGCATGGACATGTGCTTTTCGATTTCAGGAGTGGTCTCAAACGTGGAGATTCGTCGAAATCTCGAGTTCGAATTTTTTGACGATTACTCTACTTTCTCTATCCTACGTATACGAGAAACTCACAAATAAAATTATATGTTGTATTAAAATTTGTTGTACTGTATTATTTCGTTCCTTACTGTGTTGTTTAAAAAATTCAATTGCGAATAAAAAGACAAATATGTTTCGCCTAATCTGGTTAACGGTCTGGAAGGCCACGTGACTCACTTGTTTCTCTTTTAAAAGCGGTATATTTGACATTATAAAAAATATATCTGATAAAGTTGATATAAAAAATATCGGATCAAATAAAAATGTATCTTTATGCGGACTTTTTTGATCAATTTTCGCGGTGCTCGAAACATACGGGGAGTGCTACAAAGTAAAATTTTAAAGTTGATACTCATTTTTTTTATTTCTTAGTTTTACTAATAGAATCGATGAAATATTTTAGTAAATTTTCTTTTCTTTATATCACAATAGCAGCGATAATTTAAATTACATTTATACATAAAAAAAAAGTGGTAATTTATTGCTTAGATTTTCAAACAATTTTGGGCATAAAAATACACTGAAGTTCGAGATAAACTGGAATAGTATGTCGTACACAAATAATGGAGGTGTTCAACCAATCAATATAACACGATGCTGTCGTCAGTGCGTATATAAGAAAACAGGTGTCTGAAGAGGCTATTACATCGATTCTTGCTGTTACAATGTCAGGGTATCAAGATTTAAATGGTTTTCAATGAGGACTAATTGTTGGAGCAGGAGAGATGGGTCACAGAATTTTCGAAGTAGTGATGAAATTTGCATTTTCGCGCACGACCATTTCAAGGGTGTACCGCGCATATCACGTTTCTGATAAAACTTCAAATCTCCGATAGCAGTGCTGCCAGAAAAGACCTTGATAGAACGGGATCATCGATGGCTGAAAAGAATCGTTACACAAGATGTTCAACACTTCCTCAAATTTCTGCGGATTTGATTGCACGCCCATCAACACTGTGCAACGTACCTAATAGATATGAGCTGTTACAGTCGCAGACCATCTCGTGCACCATTGTTCACTCAGCGGCACAAAGCTCTGCACCTTGCCTGGGCTCGCCAACACCGTCATTGGACTCTTAATGATTGGAGAAACGTTGTCTGGTCTGACGAGTCACGTTTCCAATTTTATCGGGGGAATGGCCGTGTACGGGTGTAGAGAAAACCCCATGATTCCATGGATCCCACATGCCTACTGGTAGAAGCTCTGTGATGGTACGGGGCGGGTACAGTTTGCATGAAATGGGACCGTTGATACGTCTAGACACAACCATGACAGGTCAGCGCTACGTTAAAATCCTTTCTGACCACTTGCATCTATTCATGCCCTGTGTGCATTCCGGCGGACATGGACATTTCCATCAGGATTAATGCGCCACCCCACGGGTCTACAGTAGCTACCGAGGGACTTGAGGAGCGCTCTTCTGAATTTCGTTTCCTCTCTTGGCCACCTAATTCTCCTGACGTGAACATTATCGAACATTTTCTGGGATGTTTTGCAACGTGCTGTTCTTAGGAGATCTCCACGGCACGCACTCTTATGGTTTTGTGGAAAACCCTGCTGGAATCATGGTGTGAACTGTCTACAGAATATCTTGCATCCATGCCACGCCGTGTTGCAGCACTTCTGCATGCTCGTGGGGATCTCTACACGATATTAGATAAATGTACCAGTTTTTTTTTGGTACTTCAGTGTAAATAAGTTTGATCTTTTTTATTAAAATTTTATTTTTAATAATAAAACAAAATTTCACTTCCATAGTCACCGCCGAAATATAAATTATTTATTCTTTTTTGTTTATTCTGGTATAAAATCTAAGCTTCTTTGAAAGAATGAGTCTTTTAGAGTTCCTTAAGCCAAAAGGCATTTTTCGAATCATGTCTGACTGTGAGAGTGATAGATAAAAAAAAGTAAGCTAGATAAATGAAATTTAGTAGGCAGGTTTTACTCAAAATATATAGATCTATATCTTAGTTTGAACAAAATGTATTTGAGAACTGTATTTCTCTTCAACATTGTGCTTATGAGCATCACTACTCAACAACCATCGAGCAAGATGGATGAAATTTGGCACATGATTAATGACTAAGGCTGCAA
This sequence comes from Argiope aurantia, assembly GCA_026543865.1. Taxonomy (NCBI): domain Eukaryota; kingdom Metazoa; phylum Arthropoda; class Arachnida; order Araneae; family Araneidae; genus Argiope; species Argiope aurantia. The sequence goes on from JAPMOR010115944.1 coordinate 78,822, forward strand.
TCCGTATGATTGCTTGCACCACGTCTATGAAAATAATTGATTGTCTGTCGGTGTATGTATTCAAGTGAACATGAACTCATTTTCTCCATAAAAATAACTACAAGTTTAAAGCATGAATTTTATTTAAAATTAATTAAATTAAAGGATGAATTTTATTTAAAGGATGAATTAATGCTAATAATATTAAAATTGTACGCATTTGTTTCATTTTAGATAAAATTTATCGCTCTTTTACCAACATTGTGCTTATGAGCATCACTACTCAACTACTCAACAAGCAAGACGGATGAAATTTGGAGCATCATTTATGACTAAGATTGTAGTCCATATGAAAGTTTAGGACCAAGTTCATGAAAATAATTGTGGTCTGTCGGTCTATCCATTCGCGTGGACATGAACTTATTTACTCCATAAAAAAGCAAAAAGCTTAAAAGATGAATTTTATTGACTTATTAAATTATGAGTTCTATTAAAAGATTATTGTTATTAATACTAAAATTGTATGCATTTGTTTAATTTCAGATAAAATTTCCCAAAAGTTAAATTATCTATCTGTACATGCTAATATAAATACAATAAGAAGGGAAGGGAGAAACTACGAGTTAAAAAAATTGAAATTAAATGAGCACTTTGGTTATTTCGTAATTATGTATAATATGGTAAATATAATGCAAAAAGTACAATTGCATATGCATTGTTACATTAATGTAATAATACACATTCAATATTTATTGTGTATTACTGTGTACGTACAAGTACATTGCATATATATATTACATTATATGAAATGTAACAAATTTATTACATTTCATATAATGTAAGAAATTAATTAATTTGTATCAAATTTTCGTGATGTCAACAAAAAGATTTCCAAAACGCAAGCGAAATTAAATACAAAACAAACTTATTGTTAATGGAAATTTGTGGAGGAAAAAAGTTGGATGTTTTTCTGTAATTTTATTTAATCAGGTAACAAGTTATATCACTCTGACATTTTATCTTTTATATATTTTTTTCCCCACACACTAAAAATATTCTTGTATCATCTATAAAACAGGCATTAATCAAACACCTTTCATGAGGCAATAACTTTTTCCGATTCTGATATTTTATTTTATCGTCTGGTTTTGCTTAAACAATAACAATGACTCGCTGTCAGATTAGAAGAGAAATTTGCCAGGTGTGAAAACAGCGAGTTAATGCAGCGAATTATATCTGACGCTCTGCAAGCAAAACCAATTTTTGAGTGACGTTTTAATGCGGATACGCATGCGTGCTAATGACGTGTTTTGATTTGTAAATGATGGATTAGGTTGCTTTGCCACTACGGGAGGGCGCCACAGGTTTCCCAAACTGATTAGCTGCAAGGAGATCGGAATTTCTCTCCCCTTTTTGTTTTCTTTTTATTATTTCATTTTTTTATCGCGTTGATAAGAAAAAATCAATCGCCTTATTTATCTAATTTATATCGATAACGTACTAGAGCACTGGTGGGCACACTTTCCCAGGGTGCGAGAAATTTCTATTTTTTTTTCAAGGGTTTGTAATCCACCCAGTGGCGTAGGACTACAATATTTCTTATAACTTAATAATAACTTAATAATAATTACATAACTACAAAGATAATAATAATAGTCAGAAATATAATAATATCAAATAACGCATTTAATATCAAACAATTCAAAATACATTAAAAAATGAATAATCTTCATCTAAAGTTAGTTTTCGTAATTATAGTTAGTAGAAAACTTCGACTATATATTGTCCACCAAACGAATATTTCGTTGTATAATTACTAACTGCTAATCTTGCACTGGATTTTAAGTGGTCGTCTGTGAGAGGGGAACGATATGTCGTCTTAATAATATTCATCGTTGAAAATGCAGATTTACACAGGTAGGTAGAGTCGAAAAACGATGGTAAATGATATGCAAACTATATTTTTTTTAAAATTAGGATACTTTACTTCATCTATTAGAGTCCAAAAGTTATACTTACGTTCTGAACTACGTGCTTTTAAAATTATGTCCTTTTTAAGGGAAATAACTTCGTTTTCCTCAAAAGATAAGGAGAATATAATATTCTATAAATATGTTTCTTTTAGTATCCGCGTCTTAGGTTTAGTAAAGGCGGTCACAACACAATGTCTTGGGGGTCTGCCGGTCGATCGCGATCGATTTAATATCCACCCCTGTATTAGAGTATTAAAATTATTAACACATATCTCAATGGTACAAATACAAATCATATTACGTCCATTATCGAAACAAAAATTATGGAGACAAAAATTTTTTTTAGCTGTTTTAACCAAATGTGAAACACCATTAAAATATTACATTAGAAGTTTTCCATAGTATCTGTTAACAATATTATACAGTGGGATTGATTAAAAAAATGAATGAATGATTCAAAAATTCGAATGAATAAAAACAAGGTCTAAAATGTGCACACAAAAAATAATAAAAAAGCGGGAGTGGTATACCCCAAATTTTCTTGCATATTCTGTAATTAATATGTTTTTCTTCTTTGTCTACTCTCATAACAGTTGTGGACCTTATACAAGACAATGAAAGCCGTTAGTACTCAGATTTTTCTTTTCAGAGTCCGACACATGATCTTTTTATGTGGCCAGATAATGAAGGAAACCGAATAAGCATTTTGATTCTTTTTTTATCGACAAATTGAAAACAAGATTTGACATAGAACTACAATTTCAGTAACAAGATGATATACCAAATTTCATTTACCTAAGTCGACACGTTTACATACATATGAATATACAGACGAATATGCCTTTAACCCGTTGACTGAAGTGTACGAAATCTGATACGGATTTACAGAATAGATTCTCAAAAATATAGTAAATTTTATCTATCTGGATTTTAGAATTTCATTTTAATCGTACATACTTGAACTCGGATAAACAGATTGCTTTTCAGGCAATGGATTCGTCGAATAGTTAGTTAGTTATATTAACGTCCCGTTTTAAGCAACACTAGGGCTATTTTGGGACGGACCTCGTAATTTTGAACCGCGGTCAGATGACGAGGACGAAACCTGAGCTGGCACCCCCCTCTCCACACCACGCCAAACCAGCGGGAGGACGTTTGGCCTTGACGGATTTAACGTGCACCAGGCCCGCTTACACGACGATTCTTAGATTGAATCAGGTCTCGAACTTAAAACCCTCCGGTTCCGAAGCCGAGATCTTACCACCAGGCCACCGCGGCCTTTATAAAGAGTGGAAGATCACGCACATCTGAGTTGCGACATCTGAGCTGGCAACCTCTCTCCTCTTCCGCACCATACCAGAGGCAAAATGGAACTAACATGCACCAGACCCACTTACACGACAATTCTTCGATAGAATCGGATCTCGAACCTAGAACCCTCCGACTCCAAAGCAATATTTGAATTAAAGCCTTCCTAATTAATTAAATTTCGTTGCAAATGTAATAAAAAGCAATTTTATTCTTTACATATTCTTCAGAAATAATTTTTTCCTATTTTTTGAACCCGAATTCGTGTGTAAATTTTAGCCATTAATATTTCAAGTTTAAGATGTATTATAAAGACCACTGCAAAGCGACTTTTATATTACCTCAAAAGAGCGTTCAAGGTGTCGTTCTCGTCATCTGACCGAGGTTCGAAATTACAAGGTCAGTTCCAAAACAGCCCTAATGTTGCTTTAAAAACGAGACGTTGATGTAAGTAAACTTAACTAAACTCAAAAGTATGTTTATGTGAGTTTATCAAGGTTACGTAGGTTCTAATCAGTCTCCATTGTCGTATGATAATTCTTAAGGCTTGATTTTTTCAATTTAATTTCATTTTCACAATTTATTTTTAATTATATAGAACAAATACAATGCATACAAAGAACTTATTTAATGTCCCCGTAACATGGAGTGAATTTAGATTCAATACCTAAAATAATAAAAAATGTATTGTTGTAAAATATGTTTAAAACATTTCTAAAAATTTATTATTTAAAATTTACTATAAACATTTCAAGGAAGTAAAAACTGGTCACTAAGTTTTATTTTTTATTTTTAAGTAATATAAAAATGGCATTTAGTACATTTATATGTTATAAATTCATTGAAGGAAAAGATTAACATACTTATTAATATTTAATGAAAAATATAAGCATAATCTTGAAAAAAAAAACTATTTCTAAATGAGTACTTACTATCCAAGAAATAACCACGTATCAAATTTGGTTGCTCTAAGTCTAATGGTCTGCTGTGTAGAGCGTTTGTCAACAATTTTTTCATCAAGTATATTGCAATTTACAGATATTATCTAGACTAAAAATATTATCATCTTAAACAGAATCTTGAAAAACAAACAAACAATTTCTTAGTGAGTACTTACTATTCAAGAAACAGAAATTAACATAAAATAAAAATTAACATATTTATTAATATTTAATGAAAAATATAAGTAGGATCTAGGAAAAAAAACAAACATTTCTTAGTGAACACTTACTGTCCAACGATTATTTCATCAAAATATATTGCAATTAACAGATAATATCTTGACTAAAAATATTATCATTTTAAATAAAGCAATTCATTTCTCAATGAGTGCCTACTATCAAAGAAATAACCACATGTTAAATTTGGTAGCTCTAGGTCCAATGATCTGCTCTGTAGAGCGTTTTCAACTATTATTTTACCATGTATATTGCAGTTTTCAGATATTATCTAGACAAAAAATATCATCTTAAACTGAATCTTAAAGAACAAACAAACCATTTCTCACTGAATACCTACTATCCAAGAAATAACCACGTGTTAATTTTTGTAGCTCTTGATCCAATGGTCTGCTCTACAGAGCGTTTTCAACGATTTTTTCATCAAGTATATTGAAATTTATAGATAATACCCAGATTAAAAATTTTATCATCTTACACAGAATCTTGAAAAATAAAAAAGCCATTTCTCAGTGAATGTTTACTATCCAAGAAATAACCATGTGTCAAATCTGGAAGTTTTAGGTTCAATGATCTGCTGTATAGAACATTTTCAACGATTTTTTCATCAAGTGTATTGCGAATTTCAGATATTATCTAGCCTAAAAATATTATAATCTTAAAATAATAAATAAAATATTCTCAATTGAAATGAGATATATACAACCTAATAAGACAGAAAAAATACTTTTCAATTAATTTTTTCAAAATTCAAAATCTTTTCAGTAGCTGCAAAGGGAAGAAGGAAACTACCATGACTTAATGGACATTAAATTCTTTACTAATGTCTATTAGGATATTATGGATATTAGGTAAGTTAAAAAGGTTTTATAGAGAATGGAAAAAAATTTCCAAGATGCTTAACCATATCGTATCACTCAGTGAATTATATTTTCATAATCTAACAATTATTTTATACCAACACGAAAAAATTCTTAAATCGTTTTTAAGACTCAAAACTTCTTGAGATGAAATTTTGATCATCATTTCAACAAGAAAATAAATTCAAAAACCAGATAATTTCTAAAAACAGATTTTTATTATTATTCTAAAAATGATTAAAAATTTTTGATTAACAATTCAATGCCATAAATTTTATATAATTATGAAATCCATTCTTTTAATATCACAATCAGATAGAGCCACTGGTAAGAAATGCCAATTTAATTATATTAAACATCTTATCGATAGCCTCAATATATTATAATAGTGTACAATGACAAATATACAAAATTTCAAAACTTACCATATCGGGAAAAGAATAAAGTATCTATTTCTAATAACCAACTTCACAAATATGATACAAGTCAAAAAAGTAAAATTATTTAATAAACTCAAATAATATCTGCACATTTAGTAATTTAAAATATAATGACTTAAAAACACCAGTAAATTAATCTATTGAAATACTGAATAAATGTATAAAAATACATAAAAATATATAAAAAGTGAAAGTTTAATGAAAGCATAAGTTAAATTAAGGAAATCAAGGAATGAAATTTATTTTCGAATTCTATACTTTTAAAGTGCTGAAAAGTACCAAAAAGTTCTAGCTTCACAATTATATCTAGCATAAACTTTTATTAGATATAAATCAGAAACATTGGCTGTTAAGTACTGAATATATCCAGTTTATAACATAGATGAATAAAAATCTATTTTTATACAAACGGTATTACTCAAAAAGGAATCAACTTCAAGATATTTTGATATACAGCTATTTCTATCAAGGAACTTTTACTGAAATTCATTGTAAGATTACAATCCATTGTAAGAAGTCTAGTAAAAAAAGATTATACGATTTTTACAGGATAATACACGCACTTAAGACTAATTTTCAATAATAAATCCAAAATCTCTTATTAATTCCCGATTGCATAACTATGTAAACTTTTATTTTACAATTAATCTTGACTTAAATCAAACCTTTTGTCTTTTGATGACAATCTGTCTCAAAATATCGATTCCCAAATTGGGATTGTTTTTTTCTATATCTTTCCACGCATCCAAGCGGATTATTTCTACATCATGATCTACAATGTAATCCTGTGCTGCTCTTTTAAGCTCTTCATCATGGCGTTCATCTGCGAGAACCAAAATTTCGCAAGCATTCGATGGATGAAGGTTAGATTTCAATATGGACGAACACCTCTCTTTCAGATTCAACATTTGATATTTGTCACCCGCGATATATAAGTCAAAAGCATCGTTCCATGAAATGTTATCAACTTTGTCGGTGTATATGTATATCAACATTCGTCTGACAGTGGCCGCATTTAAATCAGGAATGTCGATACTCTGATTCGTGTTTTCTCTCATGTCATGGGAGAATATAGCTTTGAAGACAGGAGATCTGACACTGAGGATGGCTTTGTGGACAGCAAAAGTTTCAATTTCAGTTTTCAGTGTGAAGTCGCAGAACTGTTTCTCAGCAAGTAACTGTTGCATGTCTTCCATAAAATTGGTGGGAGGAGTACTTGATGAAATTGCTGTCTTGCAGCAGTCCTGCTGTTTTTCAATATCATTGCATCCTTTTGGTGTATTTTCAAGTTTACTTGTCTCAAAGCCGAAACATATATCACATTCACAGCGAAATGATATTGAATCATTTTGGGCGCAAGTTTCAACAAACTCTTTGTTTGTGGAATTCAGCGGAAACTGAAAGAAATATTTATCGTGACTTTTTCCTTTTGGAGCTTTTATTCCATCACATTCTTCAGCCATTTTCCATTTCTCTTGGCCAGTAAGGATCATTACATTGCCTTTGAAATCTACAATTGAAATTTCACAATCTTGCACGTACGGATACGGACAACAGTAGCCAGTGTAGCACCATTTGCAAGTCAAGTTATTTCTTAATTCAACTTGCAATTTCCTTTCACAGGTAAGTGAAGTGTTCAGTATCAAGTTAATGCTCTTTGATGGACATTTTTTGGATTCGATTGTCATATAACTGGTCTTCCTCCACAGTTGACTAAATTTCTCAATTGTCCATGTGAAATATCTTCTCTCAAAACATATAGATGTGCGACCGAAGCCTTGTTCTGCAACGCTATCTTTTTCATTCATCCACAAGCGACACCGAATGGTTTTTATCTTTGAGAAATATTCTGTGCGATCATATAGCTTTGATTCTCCGAAGGAATTACCTCTATGAAATCGAAACCCTCTTACTTGAAAGGATTCCAATTTTTTATTGCTAGCATCGAAAATCGAGAATTCATAACTAATGGGGTAGTAGTAAGGTTCAGTTGGTACTTTATACAGTTGTAAATACTTCTCTATCTTCTGGTCTTTATTAAGTCTCAAAACCACCCCCAAATGCCATTCGGTCTTATCCAAACAGTTAGCAATAAACGTCGGACTTGTCAGTTCATTGCTTAGAGCTATATAATTGATGTTTTCAATTGACCATGTAAAAACAAATCCACTATTTTCAGATAAAGCCATTTCGTTAGAGTTTAAACGCCTTCAGAATATTTGCCCTATTTTTATCACTTCGAGTCAGTACTGTTGAGAATAAATTTCACCGAATCTTATCAACAGTAGCAGCTGACCTTCTAAGTCAGACAGACGAATGCATTTATAGAGAGGAAATGATAAAGCGGAGAGCTGATAGGGAGAAATGATAAAGTTGAAATGTGTATATGTATTATGTTAATTGATTTCGGCGGTATTTTTTTTAAATTTTTTGACTGCTTATGATTTTATATAACAATATATTCCACAAGAACTATCATTTTCTGAATAAATTTAGTAGATGAAGTTATTTGGAAATGTAATTGTTTGAGAACTACCAGGAAGTATAGACAAATCAAAGGAATACTATATACTTCGGTAGAATGCAAATTTGCAGTAATTTTTCAACAAGAAAATACAAACTGTGCGCCAATACAATGACAAATTTCAAATTAGGCAGACTAGGCCGTTGCCCTAGATCCACGAGCTGAAATAGGGCCTCAAGCAAATCGATTAAAAAACTTCCTTTTCCAAATTGTTAAACAAATAAATTTGCAGCAAATACAAATTCTGTGAATCATAAAACACTGGGTCCATAATATGTTAGATTACTAAATAAAGTTGAATTACTTAATAAAGTATAATTAATTACTTATTTATAATATTCTATAAATATTAATTATTCATTTCATTATTGAATATTACATTCCACTTGCCGAGTCTTATAAATTGATAATATTTGCTGTTATATTAGTTTCTTCTAATATGTCATAATAATTACGCGCTTTTATTTGTAATTAAGGAAAATTACCAATTAATATCTAATTAATGATTTATATTACTAATAAACATAATAAGTAATAATTATGGATGATACTTCAAAAAATTAAAGTAAAATAAATTATTAACAGTTTGATTAAGTTAAAAAAATATTTTGAAATGTGAAACTACATCTGACATTATCAAAAAAGGGGCCTTATAATATAATCAGTCTAAAGTTGTAAAATGCCAAAATCCACTCATTTCCAAAGCCTGACTGTTTGACACAATAGACGAGGTTGATGGGAAAGATTTCTCTCAGATTAAGGTTATCATTATTTCAAACTAAGACCGACAGACTGACCAAGAACCTCCAGATGGACAATTAGCAGATCATTTCACTCACCAGTTGCAATATTCAAGGAACAGCAAGTGACTCAATCGACGACCAAGAAGTTTTCGAAGTAATTCTTAATATCAAACGCGAATTCCGCGACCAACTCATCGACTTCGAAATACATTTTCACTTTTCGAAACAAACCATAAGACTAGGTGCGTTCTGCGCATTAATCGACCCGGTATTTGTTGATTTCCTGTTGTCATGCCAAGTTCTAATTTTTTATTGTTTCTTCTTTTAACAAGGGGTACTCAAAATCAATATCAGTGGAGCTTATTGTTCATGATTTTTAACTGTTGCTTTACAGTTCTTTTAGATTTTAGTTTGATTACTGCATGTATGTTTCTATAACCATACATGCAGTAATCCTATATATATATATATATATATTCTCGTATAAGGAATATAGAGAAAGTACAGTAATCGTCAATAAATTCGAACTCGAGATTTTGACGAATTTCCACATTTGAAACATCTGATTTTGAAAAACCCATTTTTGTCAAAGATAAATCAAAATCGTTTTGTACTAAATGGTTGGAATTTAGTATAGGCCTTTACAGCAAATTTGAAGATTTCTATCAAATTTTCAGTAAAATCTGTTCAGAAGAAGTTAATCTATTTAACGAATATAAGTTAACAAGATAATTACAAAACGGTGAATGATAGACAGATGAAATTTGGTACACAAATTTAATATTTGCAGTGTAACAACTTGCCAAACTTTGAACCAAATCTAATAAAGGGTTGACTACTATCAGTCTGTACTTTCAGAAACATGTAAGCGTTACGATTCAAAAAAGCAGTGAGATATATCAAATTTGGTATGGAGTTTTGACTGCAAGTGCAGTTTGGTGTCAAATTTTTGTTTCAATCGGTAGGGAAAAACATTCTAAAGCAAAAATTCGTTTTTCGGATACTATTAACTGCATGACAGGGATTAATCGCCAAAAAATTCGCGAAGGTCACAGGATAGGTACAGTAAAAATGCTAAATGCACGCCAAAGGTTAATATTTCGAACTATTGTACGCTCCTGCTATATAAACCGTTCTCAGGTATGACATGTTTATTAGAAAGTGTGACGAATTGTGATGTGCGAGAATAGAACCTGGGACCTTCTGGTTTGCAGTTCAGTAACATGACCATGATACAAAAGCGATTGCTTGGGTAGTGGCGCTGTTAACTGGCTTATAAGCTATTCACTACAAGAGTATGCGAGAAATTTTTGGTAAGACTAATCCCGCTGGTTTCATATTAATGATTGGATGCTTGTTAGCTAATTTCAATGTTTCGAATATATAAAGTAATGGTTATCAAAATAAATTCAGACTCTAATAAAGTTTATCTGACTGTATATTTCTGATACAAATACTGAGTAGTAAATTTAATTCATTGTCTTATGGCAAATTAAAGGCAATAATTATCTAAATAGTTGCCTTTGTAATATGCAATTGCCAATATATATATATTGTAAAAATGCACAAATTTGCAACATCACGTTATTTTTCCTTCCACTTGACGTAAAATTCTGTAACATCATGTTCTTTTTCGTAATGTTCTAATATCACATTCTTTTCATTATGCTACAATATTACATTCTTTTTCCTCCTGCAAGGAGCAAGTGCTGTATCATCATGTTCTTTTCTTGTTTTGTCATAACAACACTTCGTTTACGTTATTCTAAAATATAATACCTTTTTCCTCCTGTAAAATGTATCTTTTTGTAATGTCACGTTTTCTTTTCTTTTTTGTCTTCTACTTGCTGCGTAATGCTGTAACATCGCGTTCGCTTTTATTATGCAGTAACATCTGCAAGATGATTAATGTTTTAACATCATCCTTTCTTTTTATGCTGTGACCTCACACTCTTTTTCGTTTTACTGTGACATCATATTTTTTTCGCATTTACACGATTCGAGAATTAAATTGCTGCGTTGCATTTGACAAAGGTGAATTAATGCCTTTCCATCTACAGTGTCAATAAAATATATGAGCTTTAGTATAAAAGAAATGATTAAAATTCGTCTATCCAATAATACACGTTAGAGCTACATTAAAATATCCCTTTAAAGATATGCTGTGACTATCAATTTTTAAAAAAATGTTCCATAAATTCGCATTGAAACAGTTCAAAATATATTTGCACCAAATTTGATAGCTTTAAATCTGCCAGTATGTATTGTAGAGAAAATATATTCATACTAAATTTGATAGCTTTAAATCTTCTGGTATATATTATAGAAAAATATATCGTTCCAAAATGTTATAGCTTTAAATCTGTTGGTATGTATTGTAGAGAAAATATATCTGTACCAAATCTGATAGCTTTAAATCTACCAGTATGTATTATAGATAATCAACAGTTACACATTCTCTTATATTATTTTAAATTCCCATCAAACATCACTACGAATATATTGACGAGAAGTTGCCAAATAAATAAATACGTTATCACTTCCTTTGTGCGTATCACGATGTTGTAAGGCAAAGTTACCTCAACTTCAATGACGCACAAATTTCCACGGAAGAAATCTGACTATAGCAATTAAGTCTTCATCTTCAATTTCCGCTTATGCTTTCGTAGAGACCGTTATTCAAAATTCTCCATGTACCAAAGCAGAAGGTGGGGAGGGTAACTCCTTTATTACTTTTATAATTTTGGATTTTCTTGGAGTGGTTCATAAATAAGGGGAATGAGAAAAGTTCATTTCGCAGTTGCAGTTTCCCGCTTACCCTGGAGCTAAATATTATTGATGTTCTGTAGATGATCGGGCCGTTTCCAAATATGAGTGGACCGCGGTGGTCTGGTGGTAAGGTCTCGATTTCAGAACCGGAGGGTTTCTGGTTCGTGACCCGATTCCACCGAAGAACCATTGTGTAAGCGGGTCTGGTTCACGTAAAATACGTCCGGGCGAAACGTCCTACCGCTGGTGTGGTGCGAAAAGGGGGGTGTCAGCCCAGGTGTCGTCCTCGTCATCTGATCGTGGTTCAAAACTATGAGGTACGTCCCAAAATAGTCCTTGTGTTGCTTTAAAACGGGACGTCAGTATAACTAAACTATCCAAATATGAGTGTCGCTTCTTTAGAAATTGGTTTGTGCATGGATCATGTCCCATTGGAAGATATATTGCGCAAAACACAGCACCCATATTAAAACGATCGTTTATTACCCGTCAACGTGCGATATTATTCATTAAATTCACGACGTTGTACGATATATTGAAAGTCTTTGAATACCATGAAGACATCATAACGATGGTATGGGATATTTTATACCATAAAGGCTCATTGGATCTGATCGACCAAACGGTACATTTTTTATGGTAATATTATTTTAGAGACTTGCCATCTTTTAATGCCAGATTGTGCAGGAATATTTGCTGAATTTCGTATCAATTAAATGATGTTTTCTATACTTTTCTACATATACGTGCGTCGTAGTTTGAATTTTATTTTTAGCCCCTATGATTATTTTGTGGTTATTCTTTTACTCTTTTCATATACCTTTCTCAAAATTAATTATCCAACTGTAACCTGGTCTCTGATTAATTTTTTAAAAAGAAATTATGAAAAAATCAACTAACGCAGTAGTCTTTTAGTCAAGTTTAAACATGGTCATACAATAGTACCTCATTCTTTGATATTTTTCATAATCCAATTAATATATTTGGATGACTATTTTATAGAGAAAGTATAGTAATCGTCAAAAAATTCGACCTCCACGTTTTAGACCTTCTTGAATTCGGAAAACCTATTTTTGGAAAATGTCCGTCTATCCGTCTTTGACAAAGATAACTCGAAAACGGTTTGAGTTAGAATTATGAAATTTGGTATACGGTCTTTACACCACATTTGCAGATTTTTATTAACTTTTGAGTAAAATCTGTTTAGAGGAAGTTAGTATGTCCGACTATTCGAATATAAGTAAACACAATAATTATAAAAGAAGAGAGTCAGATAGATAAAATTCTATACATATACATATATACACACACATACATATATACATAAACATATGCATATACATACACATACATA
>JAPMOR010115944.1:94226-120022 GCA_026543865.1 Argiope aurantia
TCTTAATCAAAATTGTATACTATTATTGAATTTTAATGTGCGCTCTTAATCAAAATTTTATATCATTATCGAATTTTAGTGAACGCTCTTAATCAAAATTGTATGTCACAATCGAATTTTAATGTGTGTTTTTAATCAAAAATATATACCTCTATCGAATTTTAGTGTGCTTTCTTAATAAAAATTGTATATCACTATCGAATTTTAGTGTGCGTTCTTAATCAAAGTTGTATTCTAAAATCGAATTTTAATGTGCGTTCTTAATCAAATTCGTATACCACTATCGAATTTTAGTCTGCTTTCTTAATAAAAATCTAACATCCCTATCGAATTTTAGTGTGTTTTCTTAATAAAAATCTAATATCACTATCGAATTTTAGTGAGCGTTCTTAACCAAAACTACAAATCTGCACAAAACTTTCTGCATTCTTAAACAAAAATGTAGATCTGCATCGAATTTTGGTGTGGATTATTAACCAAAATTCTATATTTCTATCGAATTTTGGTATGCACTCTCAACCAAAATTATAAATCTGTATGGAAGTTTGGTGTGTGTTCTTAATGAAAATTGCAGATCTGTATTTAATTTTGGTGTGCGTTCTTAACCAAAATTGTAGATTTTCACCGAGTTTTGGTTTGAAATAAACGAAGAAAAAGGCGAAAGTAAATTGTATTATCAGTTTTCATGATTATGCTACAAAGCATTGCACCAATATACATTAAAGTCGGGAGGAAGGAAATAGATATTTCCGTTTGCAGATTTTGCCGTGATCTTCGAGTTTCTGCGACTTTCCTTCCTACCTCTAATGATGCATAGATACTTAAATCGGTCACTCCACATCATGCCAATAGAGTAATGATCCTCTTTACCACGTAGTATTTATTGCCCAACCATCAATGCCAGTCATTCGCGGTCACTATATTCCAATGGAGTAGTGGCAACTATGCAATGATATTTCCTCACCCATCTGTTTTAGACTATCTTTTACTAACATTTCACACAAGTTTCACCTTCCCATGTAGGTGAGGGTTTTGTAGATGAACAGAAATATAAAAATTTTCAAAACTGGTACAGAGGCTGGAACTAGAAAACTCTGCTTTGACTTTTTACTTTCTCATTTACATAGTATAGAGAAAGTATAGTAATCGTCAAAAAACCTCCCTGAATTCGAAAAACGCAATTTTGGAAAATGTCCATCTGTCTGTCTGTAACAAAGAAAACTCAAAAACGCTTTGAGCTAGACTGTTGAAATTTGGTATACGGTCATTACAACAAATTTGCAGATATCTATCAAATTTTGAGTAAAATTTACTCAGAGGAAGTCAGTATGTCCAGCTGTTCGAATATAAATTAACACGATGGCTACTAAATAAAGAAGCTAGATAGATAAGATTCAGTGCCCAGATTTAACATCTATAATGCAGACACCATTATTTTGAGCCAAATCCAACAACAGATGGTTTATCTTTCGATCTACAATTTCACAAGTATGTAAACGCTATAAATTAAAAACGGAAGGACTTAAATACATAAAAAAATGTTGAGTAATTTTATTACTACAATTATAGCGCTGTGCTAAATTTTGGTTTCAATAGACTAGAAAAAATGTTGTCTAAAACACAAATTCCATTTTTTGGACGCTATTAACCGCATGCTAGGAATTAATCGCCAAATAACTCGCCAAGGATAATACGACAGATTCAGTAAAAATGCTAAATTCTCGCCATAATGTAATATTTCGTAACTATCGTACGTCAATGCCATCTAAGACTTTCTCTGGCATGACAAGTTTATTAGAGCATATGCGAGAATGTTTTGAGGAAACCATTCACTCTAGTTTCCCACAGAGAGCACAGTGAACAGTGTTTTTGAGATCTCTCCCGAAGCTGAACAGCGGTTGAAAGGCAAGGAATGATGGAATATATAAAAGCATCATGAGATTTCGGATGAAATAAAAATTATAGATGTCAGACTAGTGGTTGCTGTTGGGAGGTTGATTCTTAGGTTTGACTGGTTCTTTTCCTTATCCTTTTCAATATATAGATACTCACAGGTATTTGAATCTTTCGTACAAATACTTATCTTGAATTTTGTTTGAAATAAATATTGCTAACAAATTGGCATCCAGCTTTAGAATAGCAATACTTATTCTAAATAGAATTTGATTATCATTTCTATAAAACAGAATATCAAATAAGATTCTAATTTCTATAGAACTGAATACCAATTAAGATTCTAATTTTTACAGACTTGAACGTCTGAATAAAAAGTTTAATTTTAAAGAAATTAGTAACGATTGCATATTTAATTTTTTTATGAGATACAAAAGAATTTTGAATTTTAAAAATTAAAATTGTTTTTATAAACTTCATATTTACTCTCTTGTTTATGTAGTACAGAGAAAGTATAGTAATCTCTAAAAAATTCGAACTCTAGTTTTTAAGGAATCTCCATGCTTTAGACCACCTTGATTTTGAAAAACACATTGGATAAAATATCCCCAATTTTTGTCAATTTATATAATTTTCCATTTTTACTTAAATTTTTAATAATAAAATCTACGGAGTGGTATCTCCTTATATTTTACTCACATGCTATCTAATAAAAGTGTTAACTCCCTCTCTTACACATAAAATCGTGGACTATGGGCAAAGTCGTGAATACCGCGAGTGCTCAGATTTCTATTTTCAGAGTCCTACACATGACAGCTGTAATATTCAAATAGAGTAGAAGAGAAAACCAGTATTTGCATATTAATTGCTTTTTTTATTGTGAACAATCGTTTCGTAATATCGATCTTTGGTGATTAATCGTTGGTATGTAGTTAATACACAAATAATGGAAGACGAAATAAGTATTTTGGAAGCTATATTTTCAATCAAATGAAACTAAAATTTGACACAAAATTACAATGATCATATACTAAATTTCATTCAGTTCAGTTATTCCGATACGCATGCAAAAATATCGACCAACCAGCAATGAAGTTTTGAAAACTTTAAGATACTCTATCGTCCTAGGGACAATATTCCAGGGACCTCTATTGTCCTATAATTACGCAGAATCTTAATCAAAAAAAAAAAAAAAAAAAAATTAAAAATTTCAAAAATTTTTTACCAGTACGAAAGGAATCAATTTAAATAAATGCGTGGAATGAAAATACTTACTAAATCTATTCAATTTGAAAGTAGGCGTATTCAAACACGCGATATACAGTGCGCGATATACATACGCGTTTATACAGTGATGATAACTCATATTATCCTTTAATACTTCGAAAGTGAAAACGGAGTTGTAAGATAACGATTAAGTTCACTCAGCCATCAATTGATAAGCTTTTGATAAAAAGCAGTATTTTCAAATAATGATAAGAAATGTGACTATCTAATCTCACCTCCATAAATATCAAATCATAGCTTTTTGAAATTCCGAAATGGTTCGAATTATATTAACAATTAAACAAATCATAATAACAGTGTAAATTAGAATTAATTCTTAAATATAGTAAAAATATTTCTCACTACTAATACGAGTGTGTGTGTGTGTGTGATGCTCTATTAAGCAGACCTTTCGCTTAGCTACCAAATGCCGATACTCGTGGTTAATTTAAATAAATAAAATTAGCTTACACTTCAATAACAGTAGCATCACGTATTAAAACAATAAAGGAATGAATCAATAGCAACTTATTCAGGCTATGTTTGTCACTTCTACTACTTAAAAAACATCTATGTTAATACTACACAATTTTGTGTAACCATTAGAAATTTAGCTTCTTGAAATTGGTCTTTAAGACCTTGAATAAAAAAAATAATAATAAACGTCCTATGAAACATAATATGTCTTCATTTCGCAATCTACTCTTTCGAAACTATGCGCAACATTCCTTCTGATGAAAAAACATTTACCACCGGAAAGTGAAATTTTGTTTCTTTTATATTATCGCTTTAGCAACACAGAGATAACTGATTTTATCTGACGACAGGCAAATGGCATCGGAAAGCAGGACAGTTCTTTTCTTCATTTAAGGTTCATGAATTTTCTAGCTGCTGTATGACAGAATGGCAAATTCCGGCTTGAACAGCTCTACCCAGTTCACCTTCATCTGGTTGATCGAAAACTACAGACAACCTCCTTTTTTAAAACTACAAAGTCCAACTTTCACTGTGGATTCTATAGAAAAAACCAAATGGTGTTTAGTTTTGCATGTAAACCAACATTGTGTGTTGTGTTATATTAAGAGACAAATGGATAGAAGTGCTCTAAAAAGCATGGGATTGGATTTCGAACTGGCAATCCTTACAGCTGATGGAACACCGGTAAATGGACAGAATATAATTTTTCACATTAATCCCCATTCGAAAATTGTAAAACTAATTGAAAATAGCATTTTATGTGAGAGGAAGGCAGAATTCTTACCAAATAATACTCTCACAATTAGATGCCAAATTCGGAGAAGGGATGTTGGCATTGTTCGAAATTTACACTTTGCTCGTACTCAGCTGCGAGATGAGGGACTAAGTTTTATTTGGGCTGTTGAGAATTTTTCATTGCTTTTACATGGACATAAAATAAACTACACTCTCCAAAGTGCCATACATTGTGGTTTTACATTAAATTTAATTCTTTACTTGGAGCAAGACGATGACACGTTTCATATCGAAATTCATGCACTTGGTGGAAGATACTGCAGTATCAAGTATAAAATTTCAGCAATGGATACTAAGGGGGAAATAATCCACTCTGTTGAGAATGGGTGTCAGTTACACCTTAACGAAGAGATAATCTCATGTTCATTATTGATTGGGAAAAAAGAATTGATGGCACACAAAGATCTTTATTTATTAAATGATATACTAATCTTGAGATGTGAATTCGACATTTTTGGTGGAACCAATTGGAATCGAATCGAATATTCCTTACAATCTACCTGTCCAGATGATGCAAGAAAAGAGAACAACTATATTATCGAAGAAAATTCTACTTCTTATGCTGATGCCCGTTGTCTCATAAGGAGTCCAAATGCAGATGACTATGCGATGCCAGAGAATAACTATACTATCAATGAAGATTCCATTTCCTGTAATGATTATTGTACTCTCAAGAAGACTCTAAAATTTATAGGGGAAGAAATGATATTTAATGATATAATTCTCCGAACTGGTCTCCAGTTATTTCCAGCGCACAAGAATATATTGAGTGCCAGATGTCCTATTTTCGAAGCAATACTCAGCAGTGGTATAGCGGATGGAGACAGTAGAGTTATCGATCTCCAGAATTTAAATGGAAACACCCTCCATCACCTGTTGCTTTACATATACACGGATAATATGGATAATCTAAGGAGGGAAGACGCGTTGGATTTATTATGCGTTGCTGATGAATATGGATTAACAGATCTTAAGAAAAGATGTTCCTCTTACTTGAAAGCTGATCTCTGCATGCCCAACATGTCCAATGTTCTTCAGGATGAAACTCTAATACTCTCTACAAAGGATTGTACTTCTCAACATGAACGCAATAACACAGAAAATTGGAATATATTTCAGAAATGTAGAAAAAGAATGAACAAAGGAAACAATTGAATATAGTATATATGATCAAATATTTTTGCTGAATATTAGCACTTAATACTGGAATGGTAACATAGAATAATAGCAAAACCCATCTTTTGCTTAAACTACTGTCAACTTCAAGTGCAAATGTTGTGAAAAAAGAATTCCTGCTTTAACCTACACTGTCTGCAGATTGTGTGCTATTCAGAATCAAATGCCGTTCATGCCGTCTTACATTTCAAAATACTAGCGGTGATTTCCCAAATCCTACGAATAAAATGAATCCAAAGAAGAAAGTCTTCTTATCTATTTCATTTCGCCGATTTGAGGGGAATAAGTCACGAAGTGCATGAACTCAAGGTTCTTAATCTCCGCACATAACAGGTGAATTGAGAAATGCATGGCAATGATATTACTTAGTAAGTGATATTATCTATATCATGTGTCAGCAAATTTTCCAACAAATAAATTATCTGGAACAGTATAGTAAAGAATTAAAACAGGGTTGTAAAACTTAACAGTCTGGATCGATGATTGTTGCTCTTAAATTTTCATTTCAAAAGGTTTTATTAACTAATATCAAAATTTTAAGATTTGTGTCTTTTTTGTATTTAAAAATCTTCAATTTGATTGTGAAAATCAAATTTGTACTATTTTTCTTTGTATTTAAAAATCTTCAATTTGTTTGAAAAAATCAGATTAGTGTTATTTTTCTTTATATTTAAAAAAAACCAATTTGTTTGTAAAAATGAGATTAGAACGATTTTTTCTTTGTATTTAAAAATAAAAATTATTTCTGTTTAGTTTCTATGTATCGTAAATATATGCCATTTTTTTTTCAAAATGATGTAACTGTAGAAAACAAATTATTTCAGTGTTTTTCATTGAAATGCAACAAAAGGATTGAATCTTATTACTTAAATTGAGTTCGATTCGTTTTTTTCGCAGTGGTTTTCTTTAAGCACTGAATCTGTAAGAAGTCAAAATAATTCTTTATGAAGATTCTTGTAAATTGAGTGGGTTTTCGTATTACCCATGACAGACGGCTGGCTGTCAAGATCTTTCTTACTGCTTAAAAATTCAAAGCTATCTCTTTATCGATCATTTGTGACATCTAATATATGAAAATGAATTTTTGTTTGTTCGTACCTTAACGTTCAACCGATTGCGATGAAATCTTATCAACTTATTGCTTGCACCTGCGCGAAGATTATATTTTAAAATTAATAAAAGACAAATAGTAAACGGCAAACGGCACATGTCATTCAGAGTTAATCGCACATATATCAAACAAAACAATTATTATAATTGATGCCGATCAATGTGAATGAAATGAAATCGAAAATATTTAATGCAAGGGCAATTTTTTTCTTCTCATTAATAAATAGTCATCTACACAGGAAGTTGTCATTCAGCGTGCTCAATATTTTGTCTGCGGCAAACCGCACATATTATTCAAAGTTTATCTCACACATAAAAAATTGAAATTATTATTATCGATACTCATCAAGCTAAGTTATATAGAATGGAAATTTTCCAGTGCAAACAGTAATTTTTCTATTTATTCAGTGAATCAATAAAGGATCTTTCGATTATACAAGCGTATATCAAGCGGATTGCTTCGATCAAAAAATATGTCTCCAAACGTTCGCACGTAATAGATCTGAAAGGGCAGCACGTAGAAAAAAGCCAATTCGAGGTTCTGAAGCAAACGAGAAACGACAAGCGAGCAATAAAGCAGATCGTTTATAAATTACAAATTCACGTATTTCAGATAACGTATTTCACGTAAACAGGAGGTTTAAACACATGGTACATTTCATTATTTTTAGCAATGCAAAACTTACACAACAATGTGAAATGAAATGTAAAATAATACATTACATTTTATTAACATTTTGATTTAATATATACTATAGACTCAAATATACTTTTCCACTTTTGGATATTGTGTAAGATGACATTTCAATTTGAACAAGAGATAACTTTTTGGATATTTCATTTGACAGAATAGGAATGAAAAATATATGAATGATTTGAAAAAACAGAGTATTAACTTTGGCTGGAGAAAAAACAAATGTAATGTAAATGTAAATGTAAAAAACAACTGCGACAAAGTGATAAAATATTTAATACCTTTCAGCACACTATATCTTTATGAAATCACAATATCATCCATCGAAATAATTTTTTAAAAATATAGGGCAAGGTAGCTTGAACCTGATTTACGCTTGAAAATAATAAACATAAATCTCGATCTATAGAATGGTCTCATCGAAGCATGTTTGTCAACAGCTTTAATGATCATCCATTTTAAATCATAATAATTGATCAGATTACCATGAGTTGGCATATACCTATTTCTAACAAAAGGGGTCAAAACGACCCTTTTCGGTATTTAATTAGAAAAAATATAAATGAAATAAAAAATTATAAAACTTTTATTTTTTCAATATGTTTGTTGAGGTGTGGTGTGATGAAGAGACGATTCCTCTGCGTTTATTTACTAAAAAGAGTGTTTATTTTTTTAATCTATGTCTTCAAGACCATTTATTCTTCTATCATCATCTTCTACCAAAACATGGACTCACACGTCTTCTTACTAACAACCTATAAGAGTTCTATCTGACTGACTTTCAACTTCTTGTTGTTATTGTTTATATAATAGTTCTATCTGACTGACTTTCATCTTGTTGTTATTGCTTATCCCTCTTGTATTGAACACCAATTCAAACCCAGTCCAAGAGATCGGGAAAGAGGTGTGCAGTAGTTTCTGAGGGTAAAGAACACTGAGCACCCATGGGCAGAAGTCTTACTTTTAGTTCATATGAAGAGGACACTCACACACTCGGTTGCATAACCCCTTTTACAGGGGGACTCTTTCACACACCTCACAGACAGGGAGAAGAACAACCATGTTCGAACCAGGACTTAAACCCGGGACGTCGGGATCACGGCGAAGATGCGTTATCCCTAGATCAGGACACCGGCCTTCGTCTTCTGGCTTCTTATATACACACATTTTACTAATACATACTTATTTCTATATTTATATCTATATCTGTGCGTCCCTATCAAGCCGTTACATATTTAAATGTAAATGTATGTTTTTTCAACAATGTTTATTCGAATCGTCAAAATGACCCCTTCGGTAAAAGCATGTATGCTACATACATTCCTCCAAAACTAAAAAAAAAAAAAGAAAGAAACGATAGGATTTGAGATTATATGTCTTATAAATGTAAGTAAAAATTAATTAAAATATTCTCATAAAATACGGTAATAATTTCCTTGTGTTAAAAAACCTGGTGTAAACCTGGTGTTAAAAAACATTGATGAACTGCAATTTATCACATAAAAAAAGTCTTATCTTATATTTCAAAATTATATGCAAATTAAGTTAGCAAAACAAACAAAGGCCATTCTGATTTGTTAGTTATACTTATGAAGTAATAAAATTGATTGGTGAATAAGATTGGCCAAAATGGTTAAGTTCGTTAAGTGAAGGATATAATTAACCCCTTAACCGGATTGCCCGTAGATCATGTGTGCATCCATTTATCTCATTTTCACTCTTTCAAACTACAATAAGGCTGTTCGTAATTGTTATAATGCTATCCACAGTTACATAGAATAAATAAATATCTCAAGTGTTCTATATGAATTCTAAATTGAATCAAAACAACAAAACATTTTCAGAATTGAAGACTTTATCTAATTTCATAGTAAAGAAAATAAATCAGTGAAGTGGTTAGATTTAATATTTCTTGAAAATGGAAGAAGGTAATGGGTAGACGACCAGTGATAATTTATTTCTGGATTACCAACTTTCATATCAAATAAAATCAGCAAAACCGGTATAGTGGCTGGAACTGCGAAATTCTTTGTGTTTCTTTTCTCACAGACAATGTGTAATGAAGAACTGTTTTTCAGACTTCTCCCGAAAATGGGGACGGTTAGTGGGACAGGAAAACACTGATGATATATTAATGAAATTCATATGAAATAAACATTGGCAAAATCGGTACATGGTTTCGGCTGGGGAAATCTGTCATGGATTTTCCATTTAGGGAATGTACAATAAAACAGTGATTTTGAAATTTCTCTGGAAAATGGGGAATAATGGGGGGGGGGATAAAAGAATGATGACATATCTAGAAGTCGATTTGAGATAAGTATTGCCGAAATTGGACCAATGGTTGAAACAGGGGGATTGATTCTTTGTTTTCCTAATAATTTCAAATATATAAATCATTATTCTTAAACAAATAATTTTCTTTTAATATGAATTTCAATGATTTTTGTAAAAATCAATTAGTTTTTAACGGTATTGGATAAATTTTTCAACTATGGAAACTTATATCGAAACTCGCAAATGAAAACATTTCATGAGAAAGAATAGGAAAATTAAAACTGGCACTTTGAAAATAAGTAAGAGAACAATAAATAAGAGTAACAGCAATAAAAAATAAAGAATGAAAGAGTAATTAAAAAATGAAAAAAATTGTAAAAAAAATATAAATACCAAAATCATGAACAGAAAAATGTTGTTTGCTTATAGAAACAACTATTGTTTAGGGAAATATTAAAGCACAAACTTTTCAATAGTTCCTTTACAAATGTAATATATTCCTAATATCCTTTTAATACTTCTTTTCATAATTACATCTGATCAATTTTCAAATAATCATCAACATTCTCTATATTCCCTTAAATTTGATCAACAAACACAAACTTTATAATTAGAAAAAACAATGTATTTAAAATTAATTAATACAAGTATCTATTAAAATAACACGACAAAAATTATTATTAAAAAGATAGTAAATAGGTAAGAAGTAAGTAATAGAAGATAGTAATAGAAAAAGGTATCCACTTTCTCAAGAGAGTTTTACAAAAATGCTATTTTAATACAGAAACGATTTTTTTCCAATTAAATAATAATAATAATAATAAATTAGACTTGTAAATATTTTTTTCATATTTTTTTCCTTATATTCTTCATTCAATATCTGGAATTCTTCAAATTAAAAACTATTTCTTCCGCTATTATCAAAGCCAATTTGGTATGAATATCTCTGAAGGTTTTCCAAACATCAGAACGAATTATCTCTGAATTATTCAGTATAAATTCTTGCACTGACTTTCGCAGACTTTCATCCTGGTGCACATCTGCGAGGACTAGAATATCACAGGCATTAGACTCTGTGATGTTCAACTTCAAGAAATTGGAGCATTTTTCTTTCAAATCCAACAATTAATACCTATCCGCAGCAACGAACAAATTTTCAGCTGTATCCTCGGTGAGATCTTGCACTTTATCCTCGTAGATGTACAACAACAGACGTTTCAGAGTGTCGGCATCCATGTCAGGAATATCGATGCTTTTGTTCGACTTTTCACTGCCGGCTTTGGCAAACATCGCTTCGAAAACAGACGATCGAATGCTCAGAATGAGCTCGTGGACAGGAAAAGATTTGTTGTCAGCCCGGAGGCAGACGTCACATACGATTCCTTCATCCTTAAATTTACTAAAAATCTCATTAAAAGGTGAGGCAGCAGGCTCATTCACCTGTTCAATATGTGTCACAATTTTTTCCACGGGAGTCAGTTCCGAGTCACAATAATCCATGAATTTGTAGTCTTCTATTATGCTGTACTTGTGAGAAGGAGGAAGAAGTCGTAATTCACACTGAAAGAGCAGTACATGGTCGGATAACAAAACAGCTGCATCAGACATTAACTCAAGTTTTTTAAAAACACATAATTTGCAATCTTTTTCAACTTTAAAAATTCTTTGAGATTGAGCAACAATCCCTTTTGCATCTAACAGAGCAATTTCGCCAAATATATTATTGAAATTTATGTCAGGTGCATCTGCATCAATGATTATACACTCTTGGCCATCCATTTCAGCCAAGGAAACAGTCAGAAACAGTTTTGGACCTCCTTCCGTATTTGAATTCAAGATCCGGATCCTCTCTTCTTTATGCTGTAGTGAACTGAACTTTTTTACGGACCAAACGGTGAAATATTTATGCACACAGAAACTAGAACTAGCGAAGCACAATTCAAATTTAGATAGCTCAGTATTTTTTCTCCAAATTTGACATCGAATTGTTAATACATCGTTTGGACAGTATTGGTCTCTTTTTCTATGAAAACTCTCATTAATTTTGGGAAAAAAAACAATGACTGTGATCGTCCGTTTTTTCTAAAAACTCGTGAGCGCGATTTCTTAATCATTGAATATCCATTTGGCGCCAGGAAAGAAAATGCAAACCTTATCTGGATTTTCTTTGGTCCATCATCCTTTTCCGCTCTTCCGATGTTCAAATATGCCCTTCCATTATCTGCAAAATCCATATCGAGATACCATTTTGTCATATCCATTGATTCCATGATAAACTCAGGGCTTTTATATGTCCCGAAACTTGGATAAGGAATAGTAATTTTCCATATAAATGTGAAATGCGCTTCTTCCTTAATATAATTGCTTGCCATTGCAGCCACTTCCCGACTGTGTTACTATATCCGAAGTACCCTGGAGTCTATTTGAAAATATATACACAATAAAAGGGGATTTTTCTTTCAAAACGTTCACCACTTTGGTATTGCTGTTTTTATATTTGCTAGAAGAAAGGAAGCAGAACTTTTTTTCTTTAAATCACACCTGCCCATCATTCTATCACATCTTATGCAACGAAAGAGTGATAATATTAAAGGGAAATCACCCTTTTAAATATTTAACGATAACAGAGTCAATGTTACAAGGACTTTGAGGTTTTGAAGATAAGATAATGAAGGCAATAATGTTATCTTTAGAAGAAGTATCTTAGAATCAGATGTCAAAGTGGCAACTCCGATGTTTTTGATAGTAATCAAATATTTTGCTTTTGTAGAAATACGACCAGGAACGGCCTGGCATTCGAATCGACTGAGACAGTCCCGATTTTTGAATTTCTTATTTCTAACTGCGAATCCCCGGGGAAGGGGCACCTCGAAATGAGAATGAGATGCTTTCGGCATGATGGTTGGATCTCAACACCCTGGAGGGTACACAAATAGGTGGGGGATCTGACTTCTCCCATCGATGACGGGGTGTATTTCCTTCGGGGAGGGTTGTACCGTGGTCGGTGATGGCCGCGGCGGTCCGGTCATTCAGTTTTATGGTTTAAATCCGTGTGCCTTCGTGGCGGGTCAGAGAGTCAGATGGATGATGACTTATTTCTGACTGTGGAAATACCACGGTTAATACCAAATGCAAATTAAGAATAGTTGATTTCTCCTTTTCCAATTACTTATATGCTTGCATTAAAAAAACCGCGGGAGTAGTCTCCCTAAATCTTTCTCGGATTCTCTCTAATAAATTTGCATGCCAGAGAACTCCTTATACGGCGCTGGCGTACAATAGTTACGAAATAATAGCTTTTAGCGTTAATTTAGCATTTTTACTGAATTTGCATTTACTTTTATTGAAATGTGTTCTTCATTGCAAAGAAACAAAAATAGAGAGCGACAGAAATAAACCTGTCACACGAAAATCCCCAGCGGTAGATAGACTAAGTTAGAAAAGAGAAAACAACCATTAACAGCAGAAAAGCAACAGAGAGCAAAACATTTTATATTTCACAAATATTTTACTTCACCTACTTCAAACACGATGACATTTTGCATGAAGCAGATGGTAACTAGAACCAAAGCACGCAGCATGCCGAAAGGAATCTCTTGAATTTCACGTCTCTGGTAAGCACATTACAGTTGTCTTCTCTTATTTTCTTAGTTTGTGATTTTCATACTACAGGTACATTTCTGATATATTTATTGTTTTTCGCTATGGAGAACACATACCAATAAACAAAAAAGTTGGTACAGCTAGTTGAAAATTTTGTCACTGCAACCATAATTGTTAGAGCTTAACTGTTGTTTGTCATATGGTCCTTGAACACACACATCAAAATATCATGAATCACAATTTTATTCAATTCTTGTGAATGCTACGATAGTTACGGTCTCATATATCGAAATAGTTTTTTTTAATAATTAACCGGTATATGGGACAGCTAATGTATTTTAATACTCAGTCTATATTACTTTATGTGCCTTTCCTCCAATTTTATTAGAGAGTCGGCAAAACATTTCATATAAATTGATTTTGGAAGCAACATCAAAGTGAAATCTATTGGGAAAACATGCTATCGATTCCTTAATATTCGATTCCTTGAAGAATATATCGAAAAATGGTTTCAATCCTTCCAAAAATTCAGTGCTTTAGACTGGATGACTCTCAACCAAGTATGAGAATTGGGATAAATAAAACATACTACTGCAAATTTACAAGTAATAAACATCGATATTGACACACTGTGATTGTATTCAACCATGTCTTATTGAAGGGAGTCCGATACACAAAAATCAGCACATTTTGTAATTTTTTTTATTTAAAAATATTTTCTGTTTTTTCTGCTTAAAGTAACGTTTGAATTATGTTTCTATCTTACTTTTAGAGAGAGAGATAATTATTTTTGCTGTGTGTTGTTTTGAAAATCTAGCACTCAGACATTGTTGCCCTGCCTTACGTCCCTTAGAGGACGATGAAAAGAAAAGGCGAGGAGGCCTGAGTGATACAGCTATACAAAAATAATCAGATATTATTGCAACTCCATAATTAGATACAGAAACAATGACAAAGGTCTGAAGAGGTATATTTATGCGATTCTGCAACGCTGGCGCTCTATAAATTCTATTAACCAAAGTATACTTTTACAAATCTGTAATCTTGCTTCTCAGCTCAATTAGTTCAATCACTGGAAAGACCGTTTTACAATCGAATGCTGATCGGGTGCCAAGTCAGTGATCCCAGGGCTTAACAACAAACTTGGCGACCATTTGGCGACGAATATCACGACAAAATACATAATACTAGAATCATTAAGAATTTTGGCAATAGAGCCAACAGGAACAGAGATATGCTTGATTATTCCAGAACCTACTCTGCCCTTCTCCGGAAACTATAAAAGGCCAGCAGCCTCAAGCCAAAGACAGTCGTGAAAAATCGTCGAGAGATTTAGACTCGCAAAGCGAGTTAACGGCAAATAGTTATATCAATCCAGTGAAGCGCAAGCGTTGAGTGGAGCTCAAGCGATTGATGAAGTGAGCAGTGAGCGTATCCAGGAGTTTATTATAGCATCGAGTTGAGCCGTTTGGAGAGACCGTAGAGTAGCTACGTAGATTGCCTCCTCCTGTTGAATTCTGCCTGCCGCTTTGTGTACTGTGGTTGTTATTACTACCGATTATTACTTATGGACTACTGTTTGTTGTAGTGTGCTTGCTTGTGTACGTCTCGGCTGTGTTTTGTCGTATGTGCATTCGTACCTTTGTGTTAATAAACGTCATCATTTGAGGTCTGTTGATTGTGTTACCATACTACCACTACAAACGAACCCGTTGACTTTATGGGCTAAATGGTGGAATTTCCGTAACAATACAATATGCTCCGCTGGGTCTGAATCTTGGTGCTTCTTTTTTCGAGCTTTGGCACTGAAACAAAGGCTAATACTAATAGACAGCCATTAAAATTCCTCTTTTCTCTCTTGTGTTGCGATGTAGATTGACGTACCTGGTCACTTCTTGCTTGTACATAAATTATGCCTCCCGGTATGGAATAAAGCGATATTTAAAAATTCAAAGTGTCTCCTTTCTCCGGCCACAAAACTGTTCAAAAATATTATGTTTTGCATATATGTATGTATAAATATAATTTTACAGATGCGTAGTCAAACAGACGAAACCTTTGAAATTAACTTCAATTTATTTTACACGGAGTCATAATTTGTACAACGGAGGGGCGATGATAGCAAACTGACAGAAATTTTTCCCTTCAGCGATTTTACTAAGAAAATCTGATCGGGATTTCTTTGACACATATAGACTTAGCAAAAGGAATCTTAGGTATCTTTGAAAATTATGAGTGGGTGATACGGATTTTTATCCCTTCGCTCAAAGCGTGAGAAAATGCAATAATCATTAATTTTTTTAGAGCATAATTAAATAAAAATGGGAATTGGATCAAGAAATAAAAGAAACATTTTAAACTGTAGCTAACATGAACTAATTTAAATTGAAAATTCGGAAATTAATTATTTTTTAAATTAGACTTAAATGTATCATTACATATATACATGCAAAACATAACGGTTGCCGAATAGAAAAAAAAGTTTTGAAATTTTAAAATTTTGATTTATTTCATTATGGCAGGCTTAATTTACGTACAAAGAATAACTGATAAGAAATATGTCAATCTATATCGCGACACAAGAGCAGAAGAAAACAAAATTTTCCCCTTCATTTGTTTCATTATGAGATTTTGATAGGGATTTCTTTGGCACGTGTCAATTTAAACAAGGGAATTTTAGGTATCTTTAACAGAATGTTGTAAGCATTAAAGATTTTTATTCCGTCGCTCAGAGCGTGAGAACCTGCTGAATTCAGCAGTTTCATAGAGTGAATGTAGAATTATTAATTAAAACAAGTGGGAATTGGATCATAAAATAAGAGAACATTTTAGAATAAAGTTAATACGACTAAAATAAGATAAAAATTAGGAAATTAATTAGGATTTAAATTAGATTAAGAGATATCATTACATACATGTATATATTTTTCAGAGAACAATTTCAAACTTTAACTGAAAATATCCAATATATTCTAATAGTTTTATAGAATTCAAAATATAAATCTGCTTCGCAGCTTTATAGGCAAACCTCAGGAAAAGATAAAAATTATGCAACTTAAAGGCCTCTTTTTTTATTATTATTCCAATTTGATTTTGTTTCATTTAAAGTTCAAGGTCTGAAAGAAATCTTGGAGAGATGGCAACATAATGCAAAGCAAAAAACTGTAAGATATAGAAACAAAATTTCTTTAAACACTGACAGTAGAAATGCTGAAGTTAATACTATATTTTAAAGTGAAATTCATTGAATTCACTTTAAAATATAGTATTAACATAGTATAGTATTAATATTTAAAATATAGTACTTCATTGAAATTCATAGTATATTCAAGCCGTACCCAATTTCAAGTTACGCATTTGCAAGCGTTAGTTGAGTACACTACTGCAAAACTTGCAAATCACTGTCTTTTAATATTCCAACATAAAAAAAACCCTAAGCAACTTAATTTTGATATGACTACTAGGTGAAATTTTTTCGTTAAATCATCATCAAACCAAACACAGCGACATGTATTGGATTCTGGACAATGTTACGAAATAAAATTTTATGATCCATGTTCGCAATATTTAGCATCGAAGAAAAGCCGTTATTTTTTATTATTCTTTTACATAATTAAGAAATGTGTCCAAGAATTTCCAGGTACCTTATATATGATAATCATTATAGATTTTTTTGAGCACATAAAGGTAACAGGTTTGGGAAAGTAAAAATTCTGAACGACAAATAGAAATATTTTGTTTTTCTCCTAAATCTTCAGAAATCAATATTTTCAACATAGCCGGATATTTTAGTTGTTAATGATGTCTAATTTTTTTGGAAAATACATTCATGATAACACTTGCGTTAAGAAGATAAAGATAAAAAATTGCTTGCTTTTTAGAAACATTTTAATTTTAATTGCATAAATAAATATTCTTCCATAAACATTTTAACAGATCTCCTTTAACTGTAATATTTAAAAATAACTAAATTCTTTATCCTTAATCATATTTGATATTTTTTGGAATGTTCATCAACATTCTTTTTATGCTATATAACTTTTTTTTAAACACAAATAAAACAATTAAGAAGAAAATGGCTTTTCCAGATCAATATATAAATTCTATGCAATCAAAATATAAGAAAAGAATTATAAAACATGAAGAATTATTTTTAATAAATATTATATCAGAGAAACTTAATACATATCATAGATTTAGATATATTTTAGAGATAGATTTATATATATTTCTAAAGCATTTTATAAAGCACAGAAATAAAATAGTTAAATTTTATAAGATTGATTATGAATTTAACCCTTTCTAGGGCCATGGCAAGTATACTTCCCACCAAATTCATGAATCTTTGCAACAAATTCTCATATAAATTTTCACAAATTTTTCAATAGAAAAGGAACTTAGATGTTTAAGTTTCTTATCTCACACTAAATAGTGTCTTGCTTTTTTTCTTAATTATTAATTAATGAAATGGGTGGATCCTAGCACAGCCCACCACTTGGCGTCTTTTTGAGTTCTCGCCAAACGAGTGACGATAACATCGCCAATGTGGCAATCTAAACGGATTTTTATTTTTAATTAATTTTATTTTTTATTATATATTTTTATTTTTATTTATTTATTATTATTTATTTATGATTTTATTTTATTAATAAATAATTAACCTAGACGGATTTTTTATTTTTAATTTATTTTTTATTATATTTATTTTATTTCATTTTTATATTATTATTATTATATTATTATTATTTCTGGCCTTCAAATATCGTTTTTTAATTGAAAAATAATAATAAAAATATTCAATTAGTAGTCAACTTGGCGAGATTTCAAATAAGTCACCAAGAAATGGGCCCATCTAGGATTTTACCAACGAAATTAATTAATTATTAAAACAAATTTTATCTATTAAGCTAAATGAATAATTTTTCTTAAGCCAATCTCAATTTTAAATATATTTTAATATACCGTGACATAAAAAATGGCTTTTAAAGGATTTAGAAAATAAAACCACAAATACCTTCCAGCATATTTTTTCCCCTTAAATTTTCATTTGTTTTATTTCAGATATGGATTGTTCATTTTATAAATAATTTCTTCCGCTATTTCCCAAGCTAATTTGGAATGATTCTCTTTGAAAACTCTCCAACCATCGGAATAAATTATTTCCGAATTTTTCTGCATGAAATCTTGCGCTGACTTTCGGAGACTTTCATCTTGGTGTATTTCTGCAAGAACTAGAATGTCACAAACATTAGATCCGGTGAGACTTGACTTTAAAAAACAGGAACATTTTTCTTTCAAATCCAGTAATTCGTACTTATCCGCCGCCTCGAACAAATTTGCTGCGGTTTCCCACGTGAGCTTTTTTATTTTATTTTCATAGACGTATAGCAATAGACGATCCAGTGTGTCTGCATCCATGTCGGGAATATCGATGCACGTGCTCGTCTTTTCCTTCATGTCTTTGGTAAACATCGCTTTGAAAACGGGTGATCGGCTGCTCAAGATGAGCTTGTGGACAGGAAAGGAAGTGTTGTCAGCCTGGAGACAGACGTCACTTAAGATTCCATCGCCCTTAAATTTATTGACAGTCGCTTTAAAGGGACAGACTGCAATCTCATTCGGTGCATCAAAATGGGTCTGCTCTTTTTCTGTCCGAACCGTTTCCGAACTTGAATAATCCATTAATTTGTAACCTTCTATTTTGCAGAATGTGGGTTGACGATAAGAAAATTGAATTTCACATCGCAAAAGTAGAACATCTCCTGATAACAACACTGTTTCATCAGACATCAATGCATGTTTTTCACAAACACTGAATTTGCAAATATTAGATGTTTTATACACGAATACTGAGTGCCGTTTATAGAGAAAATACATTCCTTCGTTATTTATCACAGCAATTTCAGCCTCAATGTCGTACTGGTACATTACGTACGATGGTTTTATTTCAATGATTACACATTCTTTGCCATCATTTCGAGCTAAGGAAAGAGTCAGAATCAGCTCAGGACATCCTTCTGTAGTTGGATTCAGGGTTCGCGTCCTCTTTTCTCCCAGCTGCAGGGAACTAAACCCTTCTACAGCCCATAAGTAAGAACGCTTATGCACATCGAAGCGAGTAGTAGCGAAACACAATTCAGATTTTGATATTTCAGTTCTTGTTCTCCAGATTCGACATCGAATTGTCAAGGTAACTTTTGGACAAAACTTGTCTCTTTTTTGCTTGGTAACCACATCAGTTTCAGGAAATTCAAACCACTTTGAGCTCATGTAGTTTTGGAAATCTTTCGTACACGATGTTTGAACTAATGGTGATCCATTGACATCGAGGAATGAAAGTTCAAAATCGATTTCGAGGCTCTTAGGTCCTTTGTCCTCTCCCGCTCTCTCAATGCAGATAATTATCCTTCTATCTTTACCGATCCAAACAATCAATTTCCATTTAGTCATCTCCATTAACTGCACCGTAAAAGTACGACTTTTTTTAAAAGCATCTCTAGGAGCATTTTTAATTGTCCAAATTAATGTGAAATGCGCTCTTTTTCTGTCTTCATTGATTGCTATTCCAGCCATCGCGCTTAATTTATAAAACGTTTTCTGGAAACTCAACGCCAAGTTAGGTAAAAAGACGGGGATTTCCCTTTTGAAACATTCATCGCTTCGAATGAACTCGTTTTGGCAATTTGCCAGAGGAAGAATGGCGTCACTCATTAGCATGATTCAACGAAAGATTATTGCGCGCTTTTTTTTTTCGCATTTTTTCTCACTGTCTTTCAGTGACATTGATAAAATTATCAGTAAAACGAAGAGATGGAAATAAATTCTTTGGATATTAAAACAAAGTTGGCGATGGTTAAATCTTTATCAGAAATAGTGTCTGAGTTCTACGACCTTGATTTAAAGTAAATGTTTATCGTCTGAAGTTATTTAATTTCCGCTAAGCGATCTGCCGGTCGGAAGACAGTTTTGATTTTTGAGCTCTCCTTTCTTTGGGAAGAGAAAATTATCAATTATTGCTATAGAATGTGATTTAAACGAAGCAAATTTACACGTTTTCTAGTAAATTATTGGTTGAATTATTAGTATAATCACTAAACAGCTAATTGTTTAAAGTTTTTAAATAGTACAAAATTCATTTTTGTGCTGTAAAATCCTTCATTTATTCAGTTATTGAGGAAAGACGTTCTAATTTTGAATAACATCTAATTCATGATTTATGAAAATCCCTCATTTAATGAGCACCTACTACTTAAGATGTAAATACATGCCAGATGATATAACTCTAGATTCAATTAAGAGTTTGAATGATTCACATAGTATAAAGAAAATATAGTCATGGTCAAAAAATTCGAAGCCAGATTTTGACGAATCTCCACGTTTTAAACCACGTTTAGTTCGAAACACACATTTTTGAGAAATATCTGTCTGTGACAAAGACACCTCAAAAATTCTTGAATCTAGATAGTTGAAATTTGCTATAAGGGTCTTTATACCAGATTTGTAGATTTCTATCAAATTTTGTGCAAAATTCACTCAGAGGAAGTCCGTCTGTTCGAATATAAGTTAACACGATAACTACAAAAGAAAGAGAGCCAGATAGATAAAATTTTGTATATAGATTTAACATCTATAGTCTGGATATATTTCAAATTTTAAGTTAAATCCAACAAGGGAT
Source organism: Argiope aurantia (assembly GCA_026543865.1). Taxonomy (NCBI): domain Eukaryota; kingdom Metazoa; phylum Arthropoda; class Arachnida; order Araneae; family Araneidae; genus Argiope; species Argiope aurantia. Next base: position 115,193 of record JAPMOR010115944.1, read on the forward strand.
TGACCGTTTGTCGGTAAACGTGATGACTCTAATACGCAATGAATTAAATATATCAAATTTTGTATTGGATTTTGTGACTACAGTTATAGTTCTATGCCAAATTTTTGTATCAGTATGTTGAGAAAAAGTCGTTTAAAACACAAATTAGATTTTCGGATACTATTAACCGCATGCCAAAGATTATCGCTAAATAACACGCCACTATAGATTCAGTAAAAATGATATATCTATGCCAAAGGTTAATATTTCGTAACTATTGTACGCCACTGCTATGCAAGCCGTTCTCAAGGGATAGCACTTTATTAGAAAATATACAAGAAAGTTTTAGGGAAACTACTCCCGCTGGTTATTATTATGTTAGTCACAATTTATGAATTCTATACTATAAACATTATGTTGCTACAATAAAGAAATAATTTAGTTTATTGGTTTGTTTGTTTGGACAAAATGCTGCACCTAGTGGGGTAACTTGGTTGGAGCAGGCAGGGCATATGCGAAAATTGGGAAATCGATTTGTTGCATTTTGAATAAAAAAAATATTTTGTCTTTTTTCTCTTGTTCATCTGCTTTCTTTTATTCTTCTACCAAGGCGAAACGCGTATAATATTTTCATTTTTGTCATGCATCAGAATTTAGTTCAAACAACAATACAATTTCGTGCACTGTTTTTTTTTCTGTATTTTCCCATTTAATTTCTGATTATTAGTAGTAATTAATGCTTTCAAAGTTTCAAAAATTAACAAAGTTCAGTAATGAAATTAAAGTTGGGGTAAATCAAATGCCAGCTTGGAGACCCTAAATTATGGAAATCTAAAAACAGTTTATATATTATTACATAGATTTTAATTTCAGTTTTAGTTTAGAAGAAGGCGTAAATGAGGGGCTATATAATATTTTTAAAGAAGGGGAACTATTTTGGCATTTACCCTGGGCACCGTTTTATGCAGGTACTTTTCTGGCTGTACCCACCGGGTCATTTATATTATTTTCATTAATATGAGTTTCCCAACAGAAGAAACAAATTTATTTTGACTTCTAATTACATCAATACTATGATGAAGTCGCTGTAAAGTAAGTTTAATAAATATGAGCAATGATGATGCTAATAAAAATGAGAATAATGAATTATCCAATACGAAGAAATAAAAACACATCCAACAGTTTCAGGTTTTTATTTTCATTGATAAAAATATTAAAATTATCAATGAACACAGTTTGTTGTAACTGTGCATTTTGGGTAAGTTGTGGTTAAAAAAACATGATCTTAAAGCTTTCATACATAAAAGATCATATATTTTCACACATATTTTCTTTTTGTCGCTAAGGAAAGCATAAACTGAAAATAAATACATTTCTTGTGTATGTGAATTTTCTTCGCTACATTCTGAACATCCATATTTATTATTTATATTTTTAAAGGAACAGTAGATTTTGAAATAAGCAAAAATCGACAGAAACATAATATTTTATTTTTATTGTATCTACAAAATTATATGTTTATATTCAACTAAAATAGTTTCATAAGATATTTTGTTCAATAAAATAAATATTTCAAGGGTCAAAATTAAAAAAGCACATTTTAATTCTACTCCTCAAAATGATATTGTAATTAGATTTAAATATCTTTGAAATGTTTCCGATGTTTTAATTTTTGAAGAAATTAAATGAAATTGATAATAAGGGTTTCGGTTAAACATTACAAGAAAATAGCGTTATATCTAGTTTTTTTTTTTATATAGTTAAAAGTCAATAAAATTCTTATGAAAAATCAATACGTGTATATAAAAGTATTTCAAAAAAATTAGCATTTAATTGGAATTACAAAATTATACACAATTTTATTCCAAATAAATTTATATTGGGTAATAAAGAAAAAATAATAAAAAAAATTAAAAACTGAGTGGATTGAAATATTTTAAAATCTTAAGATTATGTATCTTTTAATCCTTTAAGAATAATATTTCGTTTTAAAAAGTTTTTTTATAAAGGAGTTTCACATACTTATATTTTAATACATATGCATAACAATTTTAATACATATACATAAAAAATTTCATAACTCTAAGTGAAGAATTAGCAAAAATGCCTAATAGAGTCCACCATCCCCTTAAGACAGAAAATAAAAGTTGATATGAAATTTTGAAATAAAATCACTAGTGCATATAATCTACAGAAATATTAGGGTAATTTCAAAGCTTTCGAAAGAAATTTAAGTCAAAACTTACATTCCTTTATACATTAGAAACCAGAAATCTTAACTTGTATTTAATTATTAACTTAATCAAAAAAGGTAGCATTTTCAATCAATTACACATTTTGATCAATGAATCACAAAGTATCAACACTTTGAACCGCCATATATCTTCGAATATATACAACATAATATCCATTAGTCTCCTTTACGATTTTCCAAGAAGCACAAAACAGTATAAAAGAAAAACACGACAAAAAAAATAACATAACTTTTTTCCAGAAAGAAAATAGTTAAAGAATATATGTAGAAAATACGTTTTCTCGAAAACCATAAACTATTCTGTTTGTTTCATTAAAGAACAAATAAATAGAAGTTGCAATAGATGGGCCACCAAAGAAAGCACGTCTTCATAACGTCTTTTGACATCTTTCCAAAAGAAACCCCAAAAGTCTGCGAAATTCTTTTTTTAAGTCCTCGTTCACAAGGTTTCCGTTCTTTTAAACTAGAACACTCAATATAAATATACCACCTTGAACGCACGCTCGCTTTTTGTTTTCCGTGAAATCAGTCGCACGATCTAAAACGCCAATTGTGCTTTGCTATATAAACTGTTTCCAAATCTATGCCAGTCTTTTTTTCCTGAAACACGGATTCCGAATAAGTGTTTTGGTAAACTCGCCTACAATAGATCTGTAAGAATCTGTCACGATTTTATCTTTCAGGAAAATAAAAACTTTTTTTGTGTATATAGTTCAAACCTTAAAAAATCTGAACCACATATATTATTAAAAGTATAAAACATGAATTGATATTAAAAATATACATCTAATATTTCATTGGATTTTAAAAGTCAGAATTTCATTATTTAACATTTGATTGGGGTTTTTTTCTATTTCAGATAAAACTTGAATGATTTCAAGTTCGATGAGTTTTAAAAAAATTTCATATGAGACCTTAAAAATATTCAGGTATTAAAATTTCTGAAAAAAAAACTATCGATTGTTAATCTTAATAGGCAACTGGTTGAAAATGCATCTAAATCACATAGAATTAGTTGCGCAAATATATTTCCTACTTTTTCCATGTTCTTACCAGCATTATTGTTGCTCTCATGGAACAACTCACTTTCAACTTAAGAAAATTTTACTTTTGAATTGTTATAAAACTTTCACATGACCTAACTTTCACATATATACCATCAAATATATGTCTAGGATAAGACAAAAGAACTGTTGTATGACAAGTTGAACTATGGTATAATTCTTTAACAATGGTATGACTCGTTAACTATGATATGACACGTTAAGATAAAATTTATTTTTTAAAGATCTCAAATCATTTATATGTTGTCTTGTCTTGAAAGATATTTTTAGATAGATTTAATTACCATTCCTAAATGGAAAACCATTCCATACTTTTAAAGGAACTGTTACCATTCGCAAAACATGTCCCAAAGTCTTAAAAAAAGGTCGCAAAGGAAAATTGTTTAAGTAATAATAGCAGAAAGCAATATGATATCTTCCGCTTTTACGAAATGTACTAGTAATAGTTCACAAAGAATCAGTCTTTGAAACAACAATTTTCACGTATTAAGGCCTTTCAGAAGTAAGCCACTTCATGTAATCTGTTTCATGATATTAGAACACTACATTGGTGTCGTAAAGTCAATATCCTCAAGCTAGTTGAGGTCTTAATATAGGTGCTCATGACCAGTTCAAAGCGCGTGCAAGTTATCACATGACTTGCTGGTCATACAAGTCTTCCTCCACAGTCGTTTGATGATGCAGGTGGCCTTATTGCGCGAGTGCTGGGCACTGCGATCGCTTCTCTTCTTTTGCTTTTCGGCAATTTTCGCCTTAATTCGGATTTGGGTGATGATTCCAACCAAGAGTTCATCCAACTGGTGGTTGATGGCCACGGATGTCTCGATGAATTTGCAGCCACGTTCCTTTGCCAAAGATCGTCCTTCTGTTAAGGAAAAAGAAATAAGCATTGTTAGTTATTATCTACTAGAAAAAATGTGAAGACAATATGGTTAACATTTTGGTCTTTTTCCTCTTCTGTGTAAAATAATTCCCAATTAAAATTGCATTATGTATTTAAACCAGCGGAAGAGATGGCACAAACATTTCTCATATACTCTCTAATAAAGGTTTTATCCTCTTCGCCCCCCTATGAAATTGTTGAACTCGGATAAAGCCGTGAATGCCTTGCATAGTATTGGAGAACAATAGTTATAAAATATGAAACTTCGACGTGAATATAGCATTTTTAATCCCCCTCTCTCCGCACAAAATTGAGGAACTTGGATGAAGCCGTGAATGCTTGGCATGATATTGATTAATAATAGTTCAAAAAATAGGAATATTTGATTTGAATACAGCATTTTTACCCCTCTACTTCGCATAAAATTGTAGAACTGGGATAAAACCCTGAATGCTTTGTATGGTATTGAACAAGCAATAGTTTTTTCAAAAAAAAAAAAAAAAAAAGAATCCTTGGCGTGTATATAACATTTTTACTCCCTCTATTCCGCATAAAATTGTGGAACTGGAATAAGAATGCATGGAATTGGCGATCAGTAGTTAGAAAAAATATGAATCTTCGGCGTGAATATAGCATTTTTACCCCCCTTT
>JAPMOR010115944.1:126801-163333 GCA_026543865.1 Argiope aurantia
ATATATATATATATATATATATATATATATATATATATTAATTTTGAAATAATGTAGAAGATATTTTAAGCTCCAATATTTTCGGAATTTATGTTGAAAAAAATGTCAAAATTATGCTGAATTTTTAGTTAATTCATATTCAAAAACGCTCAAAAGTGCACATGCCCCTTACTTCAACCAAAAATATATGTAACAAATTGAAAGTATATGTCAAACCGTCAACTGTTTGTATATGTAACCAACACACACACATACCTCTTTATTAATCGTAGATATATTTTTCTTGTATAAATAAATTAATTCTTTTCAGCCCACTTTAAAGTATATGATTGAAGAAAGTAGATATAAAATGATAAGTGAATATATGATCGCTCATTTTAAAATAAAGAAAACTGTCGCAAAATTTAGAAATTCTGATAACTTATATAGAGTGGCAAATTTAAGCAATTTACGGTTACGCAGATTCATCAAGATTTTGATGAATCTGCGCATTTCAAACCTCCCTGAGTACGGAAAAACATTAATTTAATTATTATGTCTTTTTGTTTAAAGTAGATGGATAAAATTTGGTATATGAACTTTATATCAAATTTGTAGATTTCTATCAAATTTTGAACGAAATCCATTCAGAAGAAGAATGGTTAGTTGGCTGTCCAAATAAAAGTCAACACAATAACCACAAAATATAAAAAGCCAGCAAAATACAAATATAACTAGATGTATAAAATTTGGTGCACAAATTTAATATCTAAAGTGTAAATACTCATCAAATTTCGAACTTAATTCGTTAATGGTTTGGCAAACTGCTGGCCTGTACTTTCATAAGAATGCAAATGCTATTAATTTCGATTTTAAAAACGCAGTGACATAAATATATGAAATTTGGTACGTGATTTTGTGATTATAATTGAAGTGCTGTATGAAAATTTGATTTCAATCAGCCGAAATAAATATTCTGGTGCTCTTGTAATAACCTTATCTGCACAATTAATCGCCAAAGATCGCACCCCAATAAACTATTTTGTAACTATTATTCGCCAATTGCACGCGGATAATAATATGCAATTACTTTTATTAGTGAATATACAAAAGTGTTTCAGAGTGAACATTCGCCCTAATTCTGTTAAACGATCGAATCCATTATATAATTCTTTAACGAAACTTGTTGCCAACTGAGTGACATATTAAATTAAGAATAAATCGCTTTTTTTTCTTTTGCATGTGCGTGTAGATTTGACTTTCTCAAATGCTTTGAGAGGAACCAGCTTAGTTACATCGAATAAAGTATGTAAGTATTCTTTTTAGTGTCCTTTCATAATTATTCTCGTTGGATTAAAAAAATTCTTTTTAAAAGCGATTTCTACAAAGGGCATGGATATATGTTCATCACAGTGATCAATTATTTAAGGGGACGCGAACTAATGAAAGGAAGAAACAAGGACATGTAAAAAGAAGACAACAAAATCATAATTATTACCTGATCAATAAATTTTAAATATCTTTTTCATTAAATTTTGAATAAATTAATGAATGATTTTTGAAATAATATGTTTACATCATTTTTAGACTGATGTATTTTGAAGCAAAGATGTGCTTAAAAGAAAATAAAAAAACTTGTGAAAAAATTAATTATTTTTTAAATTAAAGTTTTAAGTCCAGAATGGCCTGTTACTTATTTTTTTCTGTTTTGAAGAATAATAATAATAAATACTTTAGTTATTGCACTTTATACACTTTAGTTATTGCAAATAATAAAAAAAAATTATAAAACTCGTTGGAAAAATTACAAAAGCCGGCAGCATATATATTATTACATTGACAGCAATGATGAAAAGCAAGTTTTGACAATGTGAAAGCATCAATGCATATAAAATGACAATGCAATGTAGCCGACATTAAAAATCTACAAAAATCTCCTCTTTCATCGTGAAATTTCTGCGGCTTCAAGAACTGGTTGCAACTAAGGCCTGTTATATTTGCTCGCTTGTCAGTTATTCAAATCACGGCGAGTCAAACATTTTCAAGTTCGTATATAGGTAATTTTCAGACCCATTGCTTACTCAGGTAACGTCCTCGTCATCTAGTCATAGTGAAAAATTACGAGACCATTCTTATAATAGATCTCGTGAAACTTGAAATATGTGTGCATGTGTGTGTGAGTGAGTGAATGAAAATCTTTTATTCTACCAAACCCAACGTTGGGAACTTATCAACTAGTTACAAATGTTTGCTTAAAATAAAAAAAAATCCATAAGGATTAAGAGGATTGCGAAACTTCTACAAGACGGAAGGTATAATATCGTCATTGATTGGAATGATCTTATTGGCCACTAAGACACTCATTGCAGAATTTGTTAGTACATGTTGTATTAACAAATTCTGCAATCCTTAGACTGTGAAACTTCTACAAGAAGTAAGGCATAATACCATCATTCATACCATCAATTCTTGCCACTAGAAATTCATCACAAAATTTGTCAGTACACGTTGTATGTCAATCTCTCTTTTTTTTAATCTTTTCCACTTACATCCTATATAATAATTAATTTCATCAAACTAATCAAGAAATTTATTTCACTTTTTATGACATCTTTTTTATTGATACTTTTTAATAGAAAATGCTGATAATAGTTACAGAACTTTTGCCAGAAGGCGCTTTGAATTTCAGAATGTTGAGTTGTCTTCTTTTATTTATTCATTCATTATAATTTTTTATTTTCACTTGTATGCTGACTTTCCTATATTCTACAATGCATCTTTTGAATATCAGAAGTAATTACAAAATTCCTAATTAGGTGAAAATGACTTTTTTTTAATCTTGAAAAGAATACAATAACCGTTCTATAAATGTAAAATCAAAATCGAGCACATAACTTTAATTTGTTTGCATTAAATTCTTTATGAAAAGAACAAATATCGTTCTTATCAGCAATTCTGAACTAGATATTCAAAATCATTTTAGGAAAGTCGTTATCATTAACTTTACAGAAAAAAAATCAAAACACTTTTTAAATCGATTCGTAAGGAATTTAATTTTTCTCCTTTTTTTATTTTATTTATTTATTTTTGAAGATGAATAATTTCAGTTTTTTAAAAAAGGCAATACATTTTTGTCTAGTAAATCATAAGGAAATCAATAAAGTTTAGCATCAAGTGTTAAAGTAAAATATTAAAGAAAAAAAATCTGGATCAAATTTTTATTTAATTGTTTACCCAGAAATATATACCCTATATTAACTTGCTTTCTTGTTTGTCGGTTTTCTTGTTAGTCAAGTAAAAATTTTGCAATCTATTAATAACTTTCTTACCGAAAGATGGCGCCATGTCATTTGCTTATCGGGAAATTAATTCAAAATCAATTGCAAAATTTCATAAAATTATTCAAAAGTTGTGACTGGGAATTTTTAAAACTCATAATTACAAATTTTCAGGTCATCAAAATTCATTTCAGTATTTTATGCTGTTTAATCCCTTTTAAAAACGTGTTATATTACGTCATTAAACGTATTTTTTAAATAATAATTTCTATGTGTTTTTAAAAAGCGAAATATATTTTAGTAAAATTCGAAATCACTTTTTATCTTGATCTAGCTGATGACAATATAATGAATATAAGCGATGAAATCATAATGTAAATAAAGAAGATAAAATATTAGCAAAAATATAACAAATACATACTAAGCAAATACAATCATTTTTGATCACGCGTTATAAATTACATCTTTGAGAAAGCATGGAATAAAATCTAGGATAAAACATTCCTGATTGGTTTGATATGGTTCCAATATTCTAATAATTTTTATGTAATTTTAAAAAACGCAAATGATTTTAGAAAAATTCAAAATACTTTTTTCCCATCGAAATCTTGCTAATGACAACATAATAGCAACAAGTAAATTTATCCCTTCCAGTAAAATGAGGAGTATAGCTCGTCATTGAACTTTCATGCCATGCAGCACGATGACAAGTTACACTCGCTATGCGACTAAAGCTACTGTTAAAAATGATAATACATTTGGTTTAAAATTTTAGACTACTGAATTTGGCAGCACTTTTATTACTTTGTTAATATAGATTTCTATCACATATTACTTATTTTCAGAATTTCTTAGTACAAGTCACGGCCAAATTGTTGTTAGTCAGTGGGATTTCATTCTTAAAAACATTTAGTGAAAGCATCGATCAGGCCAATATATATTTTTACTAAAAGAAAAACATGTTGTGAAATAAACACCATAACGGATAGTGCAGAGTATGAATATCAAGACGATTGGAAGCATTCCGAAGAATAGGGAAAAAACAAGCAAATATTTACGCCATACTGATAATGAAACTCATGGTAATGAAATATTACCAAGAAGACGAAAACATACTAGGAGACTAATAAGTGATTCTAATGAATAATCTGGAATCGTAGACACATCATCAGAAGAATGAAAGGAAATAGATAATGTGCCTGAAATAAAGAAATTTACGGGGTTTCCTGGTGTAAAAGCTCTGATTTTGGGAAAACTACGTGCTTATCCGAAGTCATTACAGGTTTTTGACGAAGTTTCAATATGAACTTAACGAAGTGCAATTATATCCATATCAATAATATAGTTTTAATTAACACTATGTAAGAATTATAAAATGAAACTTTTTTTAAATAAAAATTAAATGGTTATTTCGTGCACAATTTTTTCGTTATTAATTCTTACTAGAAAGGGTTAAAACGTGAACAGCAAATATAATTTACAGCAAAAAAAAATATTTAAAAAATACATAATACACAGACACAATAATTCCTGGCCAGGCATTATAAGTCATATTTTTAAATAAAGGTATATAATAAAAACTAAGGAAGAGAAGAATCATGATTTTTATTAGATTTTAGGTTTTAGATTTTTTTTTTCTGTATATTTTTATGTACATTATGTATTATAATTTTTGTTAAATTCGGAGTATTTTTCTATCGTGATTTTGCCAATGAGAACGCAATAACTACACATGATAAAACTAAAACTTAGATAACTAAGATAATCTGTTAGCAAAAATCTATGCGATAAACCAACGGGAGTGGTCTCCCTAAAATTTTCTCGCATATTCTCTAATAATGGGATAAAGGTACCTACTCTCTAATAACATTGGAAAATCCCTTGCATGGAAGTGGCGTACAATAATTACAAAATATTAACTCTGGCAGGAATTTAGCGTTTTTGCTGAATCCATCGTGTGATCATTGGCGAATCTGTTTGGTGAGTAATTTCTGGTGTGTATTTAAAAGAATCTGAAAATAAAATTTGCGTTTCAACCGTGGTTTTCTCAACGTATTGAGAAAAAAAAATGACATTATACCACATTTGTAGTCACAAATTCTAGTACCAAATTTAATATATTTTAGTCACTGCGCTTTTGAGTTATAGCATCTACATATTTATGTAGGTACAAACCGACAGACGATTAACTTCTTGTTAGATTTGGCTCAAAAATTTTTTTAAATGGCTACACTGTAGATATTAATTATGTATACCGAATTTTATCTCTCTTCATTTTATAATTATTCTCTTAATTTTTTTACAGACTTAAAAAATTACTCTCTTAATTGTTCTCTTAATTCTTCTTAACGTATTTTGCCCAAAATTCGAAGAAAAAAAAATCTACAAATTTGGCTTTTATTTGCGCTTTTCTGCAAATCACCTGTTAAACAGGGTTTGATTTTCATGAATTTTTACCTATTCTATTTTTTATTTTTTTATTTTTTTGCGTACCTGGAGTCGAATATCATGTATCTCTGAAATATTATCTTTTTCACACTGCACATTGACTTTGGTGTTTATGTAACTCAGTTTTCTGCTCTTTGATGTAAACTGCACTGATAATTAGTAAAGTGATTTCTTAGTAGTCAACAGAGGAAGAAAATCATCTAAATGAGCATTTAATCAAACAATGAAAACAGTTAAAATTTCACTGTAACAATGAAATTTATAGTCAGAAATTATGCAAGAAATATTTTTTAAATCTTTTAAAAAGAAAACGCAATATTTTTGGAGAAGGGGTGGGGATGAATTGTTTGATATTTAAATTGGTATAGTAAAAAATACAATCTTTAAACATTTCAAAATGGTTTGATATCGATTTTACACAAAAATATTTTCAAGAGTTCTCACAGAAGAAAACTAAAATCTCGCTTCATTTTCAATTTAATTTCAATTAATAACCAGCTTGGTGTTTTCTACCCAAAACTTCTTCCCAAAAAATAGTTATGAAATATTAACTTTTGGCATGAATTTAGCTTTTTTACTGAATTTATTGTGTCCTCCTTGGCAAGTTATTTGGCGATTAATCCAAATTTGGCGATAAATCCAATTATGCGGAAAATAATACCCGTAAACTAATCTGTCTTTTGGATCCATTTTTCCCAACCGATTGAAACAAAAAATTGACAAAAAGTTACACTTATAGTCAGATACTCTCATATCAAATTTATTATATTTAAGTTATTGTTATTTGAAATTATCGCATTTACGTTTTTCTGAAAGTACAGACCGACAGACAGCCAACACTTCTTTGGATTTGGCTCAAAATTTGAATCTTGTCTACACTATGAAAGTTATATGTGTGCGCCGAATTTTATCCATCTAGCTCTTTTCGTTTTGTAGCTATCATGTTAACTTATATTCAACAGCCGGATAGACAGACTACCTCTGAATGGATTTTGTTCAAAATTTGATAGAAATGTACAAATGTGGTGTTAATACCGCATACTAAATTGCAACTGCCTAGCTCAAATCACTTTTGAGTTATCATTGTCACACACAGATAGACAGGCATTTCCCAAAGAAATGTGTTCTTCGAACTGCATTAGCATCAGTCAAAAATGTTTTTTGCATTCTATTTTAGCACTTTTAGTTGATCTCTTTTACAGTTTGTTTTACCCCACTAAGCCACCGTGGCCAGTGACGGCCCTTAGGACTCAACCACAGTTCCCGCCAGTGTTGCTGTTGCGGCGATCCGGTCATTCAGCTTTATGTTTTAAATCCGTGTGCCTTCGTAGCGGGTCGGAGAGTCAGTTGGTTGACTTACCCCACTTAGCCATTTTGATCGGCTTTACATCTGAATACTCATATAGAAATGGCGAAAATACGTTTGGTGTTTGGCAAGTCAACCGCCCTTTTATAAGGATGTTTCTTATGTTTCAACTTAGCTATTTAGTTGATCTTATTTTCCATTTTTTTTTTTTTAATGAAGATAAAGTGTTTTAAAACTGTTTACTTCTTGAAAATATCATAAAGGGAAAAATCAAAATATGCTTGTTGAGTATATTACATTTGCATTAATAATGAAATTTTTAATCTTCTCTTTCAGCGCTTTTTGTTTTAGTTTGTTTTGTCATGTGATTGATATAAAACTGACTATTTTAAAAGAAATATCGAATATACGCTGCAAATCTATCACCTTTTTATTAGTAAAATATACTTTTTTAATTCTATATTACAGATTTAGTAAACAAATCATATATTGCAATAAATGCCAGGTATTTCAAATACACATAAAATTATAATGAAATGATGGTAAAATAATTTCGAATAGTTCTTTCAATAGGAGTAGTATAAAACTAATATAATTGGTTTAACTCCATTCAATACCTTTTAAATATTGCGGAGCTTAATTTCTTTTAAAACTGGCATAATCTTAATGAAAACTCGATTTATTCAGTAATTCTAATAAAAAAAATATATTGGTCTAAATTTGTTAATAGTAGGAGAAAATATACAATTTTAAATTTAAAAAAATGCTATAAAAATCGTTGTTTTAAAAATATTAATTTCCATAAACATCTATGTTTATTGGAAAAAACAGTACACCTTACTTTGAATGCAACAATAATTTAATACTATTTTTAGAAAAACAGAGGGAGTGGTCTCTCTAAAGCTTCTCTCTAAAGGTCCTATCCCTCCTCCCCCTCATATAATTGTGGACCTTGGGTCAGACAGAGAATGCTTGAATAGCAATGGCGAAAAATATTAATTACGAAATATAAATCTCTGGCATGAATCTTTTACTGAATCTATAGTGTAAAAATGCCTTTTGGCAAGTTTTTTCCCCCTTCAAAGATTGAAACAAAATTGGACACGGAATTACAGTCATAAGATCGCATACCGAAGTTCATTGATTTAAGTCATTGCGTTTACATGCATGCGAAACAACAGACCGACGGACGGATTTGTTCAAGATTTAATAAAAATGTATAATTTAGATGCTAAATCTGCGTACGAAAATTGTATATATTTAATTCTTTAGGATTTGAAGTAATCGAGTTCTATTGTATTTGAACAGAACATCCATGAATAGATGTTCTATTGTATTTGAACTACAAACAAACTTCCATGAATAGATTTCGTTCAAAATTTGATAGAAATCTACAATTGGTCTTAATTCCATATACTGAATTTCAGTCATCTAGTTCAAAACATTTTTAAGTTATCGTGTTCACAGACAGGCGGACAGATTGCGGACAGACAAAAATTATGCCAAAAATATAATTTTCCAACTCACGGATATTTTAAATGTGGAAGTTCTTCAAAATCTCGAGTTTTTTTGTGTTTTTTTTTTTTGACAATAACAATATTTTCTGAAGAGTTGCTGTAAGAATTAGTAAAAAAAAAAAAAAAAAAAAAAAAAAAAAAAAAAAAAAAAAAAAAAAAGAAGGAATGTTCGTTCAATATGTTAGAAGTATCTAACTTCCGCATTATATATAAATCCATACCTCACTTTGCATGTTCAAAGTAAATGTTTGCTGTAAAGGTCATATTATTTTTACATTCGTCAAATGTAATAGTAAGAGAGTTTAAAGTCTACAGCAGATGTTAAAAATATCCATCTACTGTGTTATTTTTCTTATTAGCATTCTGTGTAAAACATAATATTGTGTCTTTAATTATACAAGACTATTTATGCAGCCACTTCAAACTCTAATCTTTACTCTGGGCTCAAGGCCAACATCTGTTTTTGCTCGTGACACTATTTAATTTAAGCATTATCTCCTCCATTTCAAGTAGATTTTCAAATGAATAATAATATTAATTTTAATTAAGAATAGTTATTGAGATGGTAACAATTACACAACGTAAAAAAAATTCTTTAAACATATTTACCATAACTATCACACAGTGTTTCTTTTTTATTTTAGGTTCTTTTTTTTTTCAACATTATTGTAGGTGCAGAGCTCTCTGGCTTATCGTAATCTATTCATGTGTTAGAATTCTTTTCAATATTATTGTAGATCGTATCTACAATTTTAGACATTTCACATTCATGTGCGTTGCACATATTTTGATTGAATATATTAGTGTTATAGAATTTTACATAAAAACAACAGCATCACATCATTGGATTAATATTATAAAGTAAATGCAACATTTTCATCGTTTTGAATGGAATCGCAAACAATTCGTAATAGTTTGCTAAAATACAAGCTCTTTAGTCACAAATCAAAGAATTATACTTTAACAAATTGTTATAAAAGAAAATTAGTTTATTTTTAAGTATCAGGCATAACATTTTTAAGTATTAGACATAATATACACATGATATATTTTCTTCTTGCTTTTTGGATTATATTCAGTGGCGGGTGAGTTAGGGCATTTAGCGGTCTTAGGGAGGGCATATTATGAGACTCTTCTTATACTAAGTTTAATCAAAAGTTGATGGACATTTTAGTTTTGAAATTCGGTATATTTTTAACTTTACATATTATTTATTTTAGGTTAATTCTTTTTATTTTAAAACATTAGTGAAAATACAAATGCAAACCATTTTATTTATTTATAATGATGTATGGTTACGTGATAACTGTTTGTACACGATATGATTTAACAAATTCTAGATGCTTATAAATACTATAACAACTAATTGAAACATAAAGACAGAAATAGGAACCTAAGTAGTGATGCTAGTTAAAATGTTAATATATTCGCCACATTGCTTTATAACACAATTTGTGTTTTAAATAAATTTAACCATTAGGCATTTTTTAAATTATTCTCCTTAGTCCAATGGCCCAAAGCAGCTGCTTAACTAAGAATCCGCTACTGATTTTTTTCACAGCACTTCATAGGTTGAAATCAAAGATGCTCATCTCTTTAGAATAAAAAGAATGGAAGCCATATAAACATTCCTTTGAAGTAGATTGGCGGATTCAAAAATTTTAAATTCTTATTTTAGACTTCCATGAGATACTTACAGTAAATCTTGAATATTCACTCTAAATGCTCAACTCAATACTAAAAAAATGACAATCTCATGCAAATAGAACAACAAACTCCACGTTTTTGCCACAACGGAAATAACCAAACTGCTTACCTCTCCAGTTTTCATACTGGCAGATATACTCCGATGTCATAAACTGATTTCTAATGGAAGATTTTCCAACACCATTGGATCCCATCAACCAAACAGTGTACTTCGGAAGGGGTTTGTCTTCAGTGGATTCAGTAGTCACTGGCGAAGAAGAACTCGCTGGTGTGGACGACCCTGAAGCAGAAGCATCTGCAGAAAATGCCGGGAATGAGCTTTCCGAAGCAGGCGAGGTAGGAGTCGAACATACCGAAGTGGACCTGGACTTGCATCTGAAGGAATCTCCACGATTCACTATACCCTTCGACGTCACGCTGAAATTTCTGACCAGGTGGAAATCTCCCTCCTCCCCAGATGGTACAGACAGTGAGTGGCTGATACTCGCTCTGGGGCTAGGGGAGACTTTCGAGTCCAGTTGCGTCCCACTGAAAGAGTGCGGGATGTGGGCCGAATGTCGTTTGGCACGCAAGGACCTGGATCGGGCTCTAGCACCGCCATTTGAATTATTATGAGAGTTACTAAAGTGCACAGCAGAGGCTCTTCGCTGATTGCAAGGACTGGGGCTTTTGGTAACCATTCTGAATTTTGGTGCATCTAGCTTATCCATGGAGTCATTTTTGATGTCCAGAATTTTTTCGGAAGATCTGCTTCTGGATTTGGAAGGCGATCTGGACATCCTACGGCTGCTACTCGAGCGATTGAGTTGATGTGTCATCATGAAAAATGTGATGATTTGACGATGCAGTTGTATATTATTAAGTTCTTCAAAATAAAGTCAACATTAATTAATGATAAATTTTTATCCAAAAATTGTGAATTAAAAATAAAATAAGGAAGTATCTTTGAAAACTCTTATAAAAAAACCGTATAACTTTTTTTGAAAATGGTATCTAAAACAAACTGCTGTTTCAGAGTTTTATAGTAGTAGCATCTCATCAAAATTTTATCAGTGTCATTATGTTAATTTTGCAAAAGACTCTTTTTCACTTAAAAGTAGAAAATCCGCTTCAAGCTGCATAGAATGCTTTGTCTTTAAGCGTAACTTCTTTAGAATCCAGTAAGTTCTGTAGATGAATCTTTTAGCAATTTTTTTGCTCCACTATCTCTGAAGATAGAGTTTATTGCTCTAACATCTAAAACTTATAGTAATAGATTCACTCTCCGATTGCACCATTCAAAATATGTCATCCATAGTCACAGCAGTCTTAATTTACGTTAATCAAATTACTTTGAAAGAAAAATTTATTTTCTTCCTTAAAACTTTTTACAGATTCACTGAGTTGAGCTCAAATCTTGAAATGGCAAACTTATACAATATAGCATGATCCTCATCTTGACTCAGTAGTAGAAAGTAACAAAAATGCTGCAAAAAGCTAATTTTCGCGAGAAAAAAAGCGTCCAAGTTGTGCCGGAAAAGAAAAGTAACAGATTTTTCCAAGCTTATAGCACAGCATGCGATCCTTAGAACGAAAAATTGGCATCTGTCCTACCTGCCCGTATCCACAGCTTCTTCACCTGGCGGAGCGCATGCGCGAGTGACTTCACGGACCTTCACAGTCCAATAATCTTGCGTGACGTCATTCGATCCGTTGATGCCAGCCCAAGAAGCATGGTTTTTGTCGGGCGGAATTGTTCTTTTTTTAGTGATTCCCCCTAAACTGTTGATGAGTTTGAGTAAACAAAGGCTAACGTCCTTCGGGAACCTCGTTTTTCAGTCTCTTTGGGAAGATATTCTTGAAAAAGAGTCTGGATTTTGCTTGTTTTCAGCATCGTCAAAAGCAGCTGTTGGAGCGAGGGGAACAACGAATATCGCCGTTAGAAATAAATTGTTTTTTAGGGCTTCACTAATGTAAAAATGTGGCGCTTGTTAAGTAGGCGCAGCTGAAAGATGTTAGAGTTTACTTGACTAAAAGAAATGATGAATGTGATTCTGAAGTTTATCACCAGAAAAATAATGAGTAGAACATCTTTCGAGCTATCTTGCTTGTAAGAAGCTATAAGCAGGGAACTGACAAGTGTATTGCATTTCTGCTCAACACTAAATATATCTATTTATTGCGAAGTTGTTTTATTTTCACTTGCCTGAAATATTTCAAAATTTTTTTACATCCATTTCTTTGATTAAAACTTTCATTTAATACAAATGCAGCTTCTTTAAGTAGATGTAGCTGAAAAATATTAGATTTTATTTGATTAGTGGAAATGGTAGACGTGATTCTGAAATTTGAAAAATAAAGATTAAGGCATTATAAAATTACTTTTCTTCTGCACAACAAATATCATAAATCGGTAAATATACTTTGATTTTATTCAGCATTATAAGCCATTTATTGCCCAGTAATTTGAGTTTTACTCGCCTAAATATAACATGATTTCGCCATCCATTCCGTTGATGAAACATTTATGTTTATTTCTAGGTATTTTCAGCTGTAAGGGCTGAAGAAGCTTGGATGTAACGACTCGATGTATAGGTTCATGGTAGAGGCAAGTTAAAGATGGTAGACTTTTTTTTGTTAGAAATAATGTCTTTATTTATTAGAAGTATAGTCTGTTAAGATATTTTTTAGATATTTATTAGAAGTATAATCTGAAATTGCATCTAAAAGCTGAAAGTAAACAAATTTTGAAGAGTTTTGTATATATACATTTATTCTCATGTTATTGATAAAAATATTTCATTTTTATTGAAATGTGCGAATATTTACTGTTGAGAATTTTCATTTTTGTTTGGTCGCTAATGATGAATCAATGTTCATACCAACATGGGTCTCTAATAATCCAAGTTCATTGCAGAAAAAAATTGCTACAATTATAAAAGGAACAGAGTAACCATAATAATTGTTCTTTAAGTTCATTTCAAGAAAATTACATAGCATACAAATCAAATAGATGCACACATTTGGCGACCATTGATGAATCAATGCCCATGCCATTATCGGTTTCTAATGATCTAAGTTCGTTGTAGTAAAAGTTACTGCAATCAGAAGAGAGTCTTTTAGGCACAAAACAAATATTATTTCTCCCTAAGCACACATGAAGCGAATCACGCAACATACAAATCAAATTTATACATACCTATGACCACTAGTGATGAATCAATGTTCATGACGTCGTCATCCTCTAATAATCTAAATTCATTGCAGTAATTTTTACTGCAATGAGAAAAGATCTTTTAGGAACACAGCAAGCATAATTATTCACAAAGTTCATCGCAAGAGAATAGCATAGAATACCAATTGAATAAATAGATAAACTAAATGGAAAATTTTGTGTTAATAAATGCTAAGATATAAATTTGTAATTATATACTATAATAAATGTTATAATTAAATTTGAATAAAGAATGCATATAGAAATATCTTTGCATTTTCTCCCCCTACTCATCAGCTATTACTTATAATTTTATATTTACACTTTCAGGAAATTATATTAACGTAGAGCTCAGATTATTTTTTGTACTATAATAGATAATAACATATTTGCTTCTAACTGACTTATTGTTTACACTAAGTAGCTTAAAAAGTTGCTTAGTGTAAACAATAAATAATTGAAAGTGAGAGCGGGAGAGGAATTATTGTAGTAACTAGCCGCCTTTGGCGACCAGCTGGTTCGCCAATCTTAATGTTCGTTTAAATTTTAATAATTAAATATTTTACGCAATTCCTACTTTAATAGATTCTTCATCAAAATATTTTGAAACTTCAAATTTTGATAGTCATATAATTCACTCATAATATTATAAAAGCCTTCAGTCATAACGTAATATGTATCTCTCTAGTTTTCTGTTAGCTCCCGCAGAATTTATGCTTTAAATTAAAGTGGAAAGAATTAATCTGCAATTAATATAATAATATTTTTTACTGAAACGAAGCATTTTTTTTTATAATATGATTACTGATAACAGAGTCACTGAGCGTTTAATCTTTATGGGCACTAAAGAATATCTTTCTCAATTTATGTTATATCTCAAGAATTTCTCAACAAAATTTTCTCAGATTCATCATGAAAAGATCGATTAATTAACAATGTTTAATTTTAAATGCATCAAACACTAAGAAAATAAAATGAATCGTTTAAAATAATCGGTCGAAAACAGGTTTAAAAAACTACTTAAAAAACGATGTACTTAAAACTATAAGCATGTACAAAAAATATATAACTAACATAAATACAATTTAAATACAAAAGCATGCAACTAACCTAAAAATAATTTAAATCAAGAATCATCCGTTGATAATATTGTGAACAATCAGAACACAATGCGCATGCGTGAATTTTCAACGCCAATTACAGTAACGCAAATGCGTGAATTTTTCTACGCCAGTTGAGGTAACGCTATGCAGATTAGACATTTCAAATTTCCTTTATTCTGTGTTATTTTAATTCAAGGGTACTTCAGAAAGAATCTGAAAGATCGATTAACAATGTTTAATTTTAAACGCATAAAACATTAGGAAAATAAACAGAATCGTTTGAAATAATAGGCCGAAAAATGTCCTAGCCTCATTACCGTTGGGGAAAAAAACTGAAGCCTTACTCATTTGGTGGTGGAGAAAATGGAAGATTTTTTGGCGGGAAAGTTAGTTTTTAATTAATAATTAAAATTCTAATTAAAAATTCAAAAAAGGGACCTCAGGTGGACATTCCCGACCTCTAAGGTATGCATGTACTAAATTTGGTAGCTGTAGGTCAAATGACCTGGCCTGTAGAGCGCCAACACACACACACATTGAGCTTTATTTATAAGTATAGATATAGATTAACCAGATTTTAACCAGATGTTTCATTGCATGCACATGCGCGCGATTCAATTCGTTGATGGCGGATCGCATGAAACATGCAGAAATTCTTCGTGCTTTGTGTAAGATTGGGTGAGAAATGTCTTGGATGTTTTCTCATTTGGAATTTGATTTTGACCTGCCTTTTCACAGTCTTTTCTTTGTAAAAGTTTAGAAAACCATGAACTTCTTATTAGCAAGACGACGTAATAAACATTTGTGGAGAACAAGAAACATTTGTAGAGTTCAAACAAGAACGAATGTGGTGAAAAAAAAAAGGGAGAATTGTACACCTGTATCAAATTTTGAATCCAACAGAAAAAAAACCCGTCCACAATCCATAATCGGTTTCCTACACCATTTAGGAATAAAAACGCCACATTTTATTATCATACTAGTCGCCTTTGGCGACCAGCCGGTTCGCCAGTATTACTGCTCGCTACAATTTTCAATTAAATATTTTAAGTAACTGGTCTCTTAAAGGATTCTCAAACACAACATTTTTAATCTTCAAATTTTGATAGCCATACCAAACTTATACTGTTTAGATCGTTTCTTTCAATTTACTATATATATTTTGCTAATTTGTTGCCATTTCCGGCAAAACTTTAACTTTAATTTAAAATGCAAATGATGAAATTGCAATTAATATTAAGATATTTTTTAATAAAACCAAGCGTTTTATTTTATTTATCATCTTTATTGTTATTTATTAATTATTATTATTATTGAATGTGAGTATTGCAAACAGAATCGCTCGGTATTTAAGTCTTATGTTAACTACAAAATATTTTTCATCATTTATGTAATATCTCAAGCAATAATTCAAAAAAAAATTTCTGAGATTCAGCATAAAATTCAGTTTTTAGTTTCATTTTCAAAAGGATTGAAACGAAATCAATAATAATATTTTGTTCCGGCCTATAAATATATTTCAAAAATTATGAAGTCTAAATTTAATGCAGTAAGGTATCCTATTCTGAGAAATATTCTGGACACACCAAATTTTAAATAAATGAATGAATGTTTCTGTTTTCCACGATCAACTAAGACTTATTTATGAAGTTTTGAATGTTAAAAATTTAGAAAAACTCAACATTTTCATAATCTTAGTCCAATTAATCTTGAGAAACCTGCGCGCTGATTGGCGCATTTTCTTTGAAACGATCGATGGAAAATCTAAAATTATCCTTTTTTTATTGAATAGTGATATTCAAATCTTCATAAATCAGTCAGTTTAAGTGATTGGAAATTAACTTTCAAAAGTCAGTGATTTAGTTGATTAGAAATTAACTCTATGACCACCATAAAATCCGTGCTTTCTCTTGTGGTGTATGCATTCTCCTTAATATCCGCTAGAATAAAACATCACATACAAAAGTACTACATAGAACAAACACATCAAAAGTAAACATAACATTTCAATAGTTGCCAAAAACAAAAGAGAGAAAATGCAATTAATAAGCAGACGATATTTAGAAAAGTACAGATATTTAGACTGGAAAATGAAATTATCTGAAATTAAAAACACGCGCAGACGATATTTACAAAAGTAAAATTATTCAGACCTGAAAAGGAAAATATATGAGTTATTCCACCAATAAATGCCATAAGTTTGTTTATATCTTCATAATTCATAAAATAATTTGTCTTGAATTTATTTTTTAGAAAAAATAATATTTCATATTTGTTTCATTTCCTACAAACACGTGCTGAAAATTATAATTTTACAGATTTCATTTCCAAAAAGATTTAATTTATTTTTAATTGGAGCTTTAATCAATGTGATGGCAACACTTTGAAAAAAGCTAATTTTTTCCTATGAATGCGAAACGTGCTTAATTTGAATTTTTATTTTTTACTAAAAAATTATTGAAAAACATAGTTAAAATATTTATTTAAAAATTCATTAAAAATAGAAATTTAATTTTAAGATTAAAACATTAGTATCATTTAAAAGATAAATTTTTGATCTTTAACTTCATGTAAAAATCTTTTTTGTGCGGTAATATTTTCGGAAGTTATAGCAGAAACACGTCAAAATTTCGCTTAATTTTTAAATAAATAAAATTCTTGTTAAAAATTCGAAAAAATAACTCCCAGGTGCGCATTCCTTGCCACCAAGGTATACACGTGCCAAATTTGGTTACTGTAGGTTGAATGGTCTGGCCTGTAGAGCGCCAACACACACACACACACAGACAGACATTGAGCTTTATTATAAGTATAGATTAGAAATGTATTAGCATATTAAAGAGTAGAGGAGAGAAAAATCCCATAGAAATAATTGTCATCAAGGAAATTATATGTAAAGCTAGGATTATGGACTGAAAAAATTAGACAATAAATTTTTAAAGGACAAGAAATTTATTGTATAACCTCGTTTGTACTTCACCAGAACCGATTAAGCCAGTGGAAGTGGTCTTCTCGAAATTTTCTCACATAAATTCCAAATTTTCTCACATGTTTTTTAGCGAACGCCTTATATGGCATTAACTTAAAACAGTTATGAAAAATTAGTCTTTGGCTTAAATTTAGCATTTTTTTCTAAATTTTTTTAATGATCCTTGGCAAATTTTTTGGCGATTAATCACTGGTATGCGGTTAATAGTATCCAAAGATCGAATTTGTGTTTTAGACACGTTTTTCTCAACCGATAAAAACAATAATTTGAGAGAAAACTAAACTTGTAGTAACAAATTCCATTCAAAATTTGATATTTTTAAATCTCATTGCGTTTTTTTTTTAATCATTGTGTTTACATATTTATGAAAATACAGATTGACAGACAGTCAACCCTTTGTGGGATTTGGCACAAAATTTAACAGGTTTCTGCGCCATAAATTTTAAATCTGTGTAATGAATTTTATCTGTCTAGCTTTCCTCATTTTGTAATCATCGTGTTAACTTATATTCAAACAACCGAACAGACAGACTTCCTCAAGACAGATTTTGCTCAAGATATAATAGAAATCTAGAAATTTAGTGTGCGGACCATTAAATATACCAAATTTCAACCATGTGGCTTAAAGCGTTTCTGAGTTATCTTTGTCATAGATAAATAAACAAATAGACTGCCAGACAGACAGACTTTTTTCAGAAAGGTGTTTTTCGAAACCTAGTGAAATCTAAAATGTGGAGATACGCAAAACTCTCGAGTTCTAGTTTTTCAACGATTACAATATATTCTCTTTACTACGTATGCGAGAAAGTAAAAATGCTCAAAAAGATTCTCTATGAGAAATAATTATTGTAATAATTTAAGTATAGCAATCCTTTTATATTGCCTATCAGAACTGCTAGACATTTCCACATAAACCCTTACTTCGCGAAAATTTAATTACATATAGCGAATCTACTTTTGCATTACTTATATACCAATTTTTACTTTCTTATTTAAGAAACATATAAAAAGAGAGTATTGGAATTGTCGAAAAATCTGACTCAAGAGTTTTGACGTATTTCCACACTTCTAGGATCTGTGGCGAATTGGTATGGGCGAGGATAGAACCTGGGATCTTGTGGTTCGCAGTCCAGTAACATGACCATAATACAAAAGCACTTGATCTTGCAGAGTTGTTGTTAACTGGCTTATAAGCTTTCACCACAGATCCTTGCGTCCGAAACTCATTTTTGGAACTATGTCTATTTGTGGATATAGTAACACAAAAATGCACGAGGTGCAAAGATGGGCATTTTTTTTATCGTGTCTTTATTTATAGCTTTCTGTTACATTTTGAACGAAATTCATTAAAAGGAAGTTTATTAGTCTGTCTATCCAAGTGCAACTGCACGTAATGACTACAGAACTTAAAGAACCTGATAAATAAAATTTAATAAGAAACTTTAGACGTGGTTTATTTTAAATATGGATACGTATCAAATTTTGAATGAAATTCTTTGAAGGATCGTCTGTTGATCTATATTTTCGTATGCATTTTAACACCATAATTCTAAAACGCAATTGCTTATATAAATAAAATTTGGTATGTGATCTTGATATTACAATTATATCTCGGGAAAAAAAATCGGTTTTTAATCGATAATAAAGATGTCCAAAATGAATAACGAAGTTTCTTTTATTTTCCACGAGTTTCTGAGATTTTTAGATTCGATTCAATGAAGCTAAAAATTTGAGAACTCGTAGAATTCATTGTCTTGATTGAGATCCACGGATTGATTGAGATTGAGATTCTATGTGGATAAGGAAATAAATAAATAAAAAAAGAATGCAAGAAAATTTCGGATTACTTTCGCTATTAGCTCGTTGACTCGCCCATATTCGGGTGATAGTAAAAGTTCACATTCAATGTAGAATTTGGTGGGAGTAGAAAACACCTATATTTAGTTTTTTCACATTGTTTTAGCATGTTGTTCACCGTGTGAATCATCTATGATTCATACTTATAATATAATTAAATATTCTCTTCTTTACTACAATTAAGAGATAGAAAAGTAGTAAGAATCTTATTAGATAGAGGCCTGAATCGTAGGATGAATCATGGTAGCGAACTTGTTTAAAATGGTGACTCTCTTACTCACTGAAAATAACAATTCATTTCAATAATTAGATTTATCTCTCTCTATTTTTTGAGGTTTTTATATTTATTTTCATACCCTTCACTTCATTATTTTAAATCTACTACAAAGATATTGATGCTAGTTGAAAACGCTTATGTTTAGAATATATCTATTTGTTTCAGTATGTTATTCACCACTTGAACCGCCCGTAATTCATATCTACTTTCTAATTAGATATTCTTTTCTCTACTATATTTAAGAGACAGCAAGCAGGTAAAATTTTTTAGATAGTGGCCTGAATCATAGGCATGATTTATGATAGTGAACAACTTTAGAATGGTAACTTTCTAAAGATATCTGAATATTACAATGGATTTTAATATTTATATTTATTTCTCACTATTTTTTGAGGTTTTACATCTTTGTTTTCATACCTTTACCTTGATTATTTTAAATCTACTACGAAGATTTTGAAGTTAATAGAAAAATCTTAAGTTTAATTTATATTTCCTTGTTTTAACACGGTGTTCATCATGTGATTCACGAGTGATTCACACCTGCTATCTAATTAGACATTCTATTCTCTACTATAATTAAGAGATATCAAAGAAGTGAACATTGTATTAGATAGAAGTCTGAATCGCAGGCATGAATCATGACAACGAACATGCTTAAAATGGCAACTCTTTAATTCTGTGAACAACAGAATGAGTTTTAGCGATTATATTAATCTCTCACTATTTTTTTTTTTAGTCTTTCCTTCTTTGCTTTCATACCTTTCGCTTCAATATTTTAAATCTAGTACGACGAAGACTCAGGTGAATTTAAACCTTTTCTTAAAAAATTCATTAACAGAGTATCATCACAGGCTTAAAGAGTTGCTATTTTGAAAACGAAATCTGTCTCCATCTCAGAAATATACATGGAATGCATCTCAAATATGCCAGATATTCGTTTGAGAGGTCTTGCCGCCGCTTGCCATGTTGATGAAAAAACCTTCAACCCTTTTTGCACTCATTTCCCTAATGAAACAGAAAAAAAAAATTGGCAATACCACCTAGAACTGATTCACACTCGGAAACGAAACGCATTCCAGAATTAGCTTTCAAAAATAACAAGAAGAAGAAAATGAAGAGGAAAAACACACTCAAAATTCTGTCTCTCGGAAAACATTTCGGATGGAAAAAAATAACAGCAAAGAGGTAATTTAACGGAGGATGGAAAAATAATAACAATCCTTTCGACTTCTGACTGATTTAAGCTGGAGGAGAAAATTCAGCTGATGAGAGGGTAGATGTGGTGGGTTGAGAGGAAAAAAAAAAATGTTAAAAATCGAGATCACTGACAACACAAAAATAGTCCCTCTCGGTTTCAACACGTGAGCATTTCCTCCAATCAAGAAAAACAGTTGGTGAATTATGACTTGAAAACAGCGATGTTGAAGAGCTTGAAGACCATAGTTTGACCAGGATGGCTGGAAAGTAGCTCGGTTTGGAACTTCCAACGCACGTTCTGTTTTAAATATAGCTAGTCACCACAAGCTGCTTTAGATATAGCTAGTCACCTTCTGCGACCAGACTATTCGCCAGTTCTTTAGCGTTTCTAGGTTGTTAAACAAGTAATAGGGAATGTATTTTCTTTCAAAAATCAGCTTGTTATCTGTTAAGACAGAAAAATGTTAATTCAGTTGAATCAGTCAAATTATTGTGCATGCAGATTTGAGAGTCAGTATTCTACGAAATAAAAAAGATAATCCTACTTGCTTTGAAAATCCTACTTGCGAAAAGATAATCCTACTTGCGTTGAGCAAATGTCTGTGGAAAATTCTTTTTTAAAAAAAACTTGTATTTAAAACTGACATGTGAGCTCAATATTGGCATTTACGCTTACAATTGACACACAGTGAACACGCGATTGAATATTTTGAAGGATGAAACTGAATCTCATCATAATATTGAAAACATTATTACAGATTGCGTATCAAGTTAAATTTAAAAACAATATTGAAAAATGAAGGAATAAATCGTACGGAAATGAAACTCGTATGATTAAAAAGAATATTTTCTTGGGTTTTAAGATAATACAAAACTTTTTCATGTGATAGTATATGTTTCCATCTTTTACGTGTGATAATTATTTTGGAAATTATGAGCATCAATTTCCAAATACAAGTTGTTGCGGTTGTTTATCTGGCATTGGAAAACACATTCACTTCCATGATTCCCGCCTGATATTCTGACGATCTATCTAACAAGATGACCCCTACTTTGTTATCTCCTAACGAAACATAAATATTCTCCTAAGATGGAGTTATCTGGGTAAAAAAGAAGCTGACACTGTTACAAAAGCAGCCACAATCGAAAAATTTTCATTGGAAACTCCTAAACCCCAATGTCTTCTTAAATAGCGTCTTCAGAAAATATTTATAAGAACATGGCAATACCTTTGAGACTGTGGAAACACTGGTCGTTCTGTTTATAAAGTCATCAAAACAGTAAAATTGAACTACTCTCCTGAACATGTGAATAAATCCTGTTTGTCTCATGACATGGTCCATTTCCTTCTTTTCTTCACCGTTTCCATTTACATTGAATGAGTGACTTTTGCTCTTGTGAAGATGACGGTGATCTTTTCACTTAGTGACATCCTGTCTTTTAAATCTATCAAAACCTTCCCTAGAAATTCTTTGGTACTAAAGATTCCTTAATAGTTCATATTACAAAAAAAAGAACCATTGATTAAATTCCTATTTGATCACTGAGAGTTATCCCAATTGCACTAATTCTGTTAATTTTTCTATGCAATCTGCCCGTATTTCATTCCTCTAGTACCTCATATTTTACTAATTGCTTTATTTTTTTCGCTCATACTGTACATTGTCATGTTCATTCATTCATTTTATTGTAGTCCGGATATTTGTCATTTATGCCAGGATGATTTAGTTTTTATAATTTTTTGTAAAGTTATGTATATATATATATATTTGTCATTTGTATGTTTCTTTCCAATTTATTGCGATGTAATTTTTTTGCTTGTTCTAGAAACGTAGCTCTTGCAAGCTCTAGAAACTTAGGCATAGTGTGGTATTAGTTGTTAAGACTTAACTAAAATATAGAAGAGGATTATTTAATTAAATAGATAGCTTAGCAAGTTACACAATCTCAGGTGAGTTACACGGTAGTTAACATGTTAAGTCTATTTTCTTCTCTTCTTAGATAAAAACTCTTCTTGGCTATCTATTTCCATAATCTTGATTTATTTTACATAGAAATTACGGAGAGTTTTCTTTCGAGCATTTCTTATAATATTTTGTATCTCCACTGATTAGCTAAGGAAGCGTTGAATTAAATGCAGCTGAAGAAACATTCATTGAAACAATCGGAAAGTTCGCACAGTGTTTGTTTATATTTAACTGTTGCCATTCCACAATAAGTAATAAGAACGATTTTAGTGCCACGCATATTAGGGATTTATACACATAGATGGGAACAAACCAGAAAACTTTCCCACTAGTATAACATACATTAAATATAAGAGCTTAAGCATATATAGATCATGCGTAAAGCATACATTAAATATAATGTATGCTTTAAGCATAATCTATATTTAATGTCATATAGTGAAGAGTATGAAATATGCATTTTATATCTCCGCCCTTCGATAGAATATGTCCAAAATTCTAAAAATATTTTTTAATATATGAAAGCTTCCACAAGAAATTTTACTTATTTAGCTTACTCTATTACTGATTTATTTTATCCATAGGATATGCCATAGAGTTTATGGTTGATAGTCTGTGACATACACGATTACCATATCAGAGAGTTTGTCCAAATTTTGATATACATCTCTGATTATTGTGGAAATAAAACATATCAAATTTCATCCATTCAGCTCATTGTTATTTTACTTTCACGTTATATGAATTATACAAAAATTTTGTAATCAGCAGAAAATTAGAATTCGAAATTTTATTGGATCTCAAGTTTCAGATCTCACTGACTATGAAAAACACGCTTTTGGGGTTGTGCCTCTCTGTCGCTCTGTTTGTCCGTGTGCACGGAAACTCAAAAACGTCTTAAGCTAGAAGCATAAGATTTGGCTTGTGATCTTTAAACCAAATTTGTATATTTATATCAGATTTTGAATGAAATCTAATAAGAAGATGTCTATCTGTTCAAGTAAGCACGGCAACAACAATATTCAACGGACTACATAAATTGGTTATGTAGGTTTAGCAATCATAATTTAGATCCATATCAATTTTGGAACCAAATCCATCAAAGGATTGATCGTCTAATAATTTGAATACATATAAATGTGATAATTCAAAAACGTAAGCTGAAATTTGATTCGTGGTTTTTTTGCATCTAAAGTGTTGATTGTTTTGAACCACATCATATGACAATCTGCACTTTCGCTTGCATCAAGAAACAATACCTCAAAAACGCAATGACTTAAATAAATTAATTTTGATATAGGATATTGTGCCTGTAATAGCACATGGGGTGTTCAAATGAAAAGGTAGAAACGACACTGTGGGTATAAATGAAGACTTTATTCAAAGTATACATCATAGGCCTGAGCACACCGATCCCGTTGATTAACGAACCGAGGGATTCCTTTTTCCCAGAATTCCTGTGGCCGTGAAGATACCCCCAGTCCTCCACAGCGTCCTTGAGTTTCGAGTTGAAGCGCTTCTCTTTCAGATGTTTTTTCAGAACAATTGACTCCGATGTATACTGTGAGACGCTCCGAAGACTACGTAGGTCCATCAAGAACAAAAGACCGGGGCTACTCATGGGGGTGTGTAGTTCCTCTCTATGATAACGCGCGTCCACGCGTCTCCAGGCTCACACATGTAGAATTGGCTAAGTTCAAGTGGGAGCAGCTCAATCATCCGCCCTACAGTCCGGACATGTCGCCCTGCTATTTTCATGTGTTTGATCCTCTGAAAAATCATCTAAAAGGGAAGCGCTTCAACTCGGACGGTGAACTCAAGGACGCTGTGAAGGATTAGATCCCGTCACGGCTACAGGAATTCTGGGAAAAGGGAATCCTCGTTAATCAACGGGATCGGTGTGCTCAGGCCTGTGGTGTATACTTTGAATAAAGCCTTCATTTATACCCACCGTGTTGTTTCGTACCTTTTCATTTGAACATCCCTTGTAGTTAGTTATATGTCAAATTTTGGTTTGAGTGAGTCGATAAAACAAAATTCATACAAAACTAATATTCTGTATTTTAGTATCTAAGCAAGTCAATAATTAATCATCAAAAAAAAGTCGTCAATGATTGGAGGCAAGATTAACTAAAAAAAGAGAAGAAAAAAACACTTAAATCGTGTCAAAGATTGATCTTAGTAATTATTATTGGCCAATGTCATAAGTTAATATACAAGTACAGGCTTTATTTTCTATATTATGAAGCTCAAAGTTCTCATGCATAAAAATAAAAATTTGTTCACCCAAGGTGTATCCGGATCTTCTTAAGGGGCACAATTACATGCTGAGAGATGGCGAATAACATATTTTTTTATGAGAATAGTTGGGAAGTTTCTAGGCGGAAGTTTTTAATCGATTTTTAATTTTAACTCAAGCGGCCCAGGGCAGTTGCTAAATCAGAAATCAACCGTTTAAAGTACTACTAAAGTTATATAGATAAATAATAATTTTAAACAAGGAATCATTGAAAAAATGTGCAACAAAAAACGTATTTTTTAATTATCTAAACTTTGTTGCATTATTTTGTAAAGAAAACAGAAGTTCTACTTTTAAGCAATGACTTGGCCAGTTTTCTGCGTAGTAAGATTCTACTAAACATGTTTTGAAATGATGGATTTCGAAGTGAAGAGAAAATTGTTACCAGTTCTTTTACTTGATGTATGGATTGTTTGTTTTTGCTAATGACTAAAGCATTGAAAATTTAAAGAGGAATGTTTCATGTTTTTCCACGTGTCCACACATTTAAAAGCAAGCGTGTTTTATCTTTGTTTTTTTGAATACCAGAATGTATTTAAAGACATTGGTAACATTCTCCACAATAAGTTTCGGGTTTTGTTGATGGAAATATCTTTATGAAGGTCTTAAAGGAAAGCAGAATTTGCGAAAAGAAATTGAGTGAATTGGTGAATATTCACGTGACTGTATGGTAAAGTCTTCATTCAACAAATATTAATTTAAAGAAGTTTGCAATTTAACAAAATTTTCTACAAGACATGTAAAGCTAAAATTTAATATAAATTCTCTCATTTCGTTTTAAGGACGTCATGGAAAATTTCAATACCTCTATAGATATTGTTCCTATATATGCACGTCCAGAAAAGTCAAAATCATAATTCCAAGTGTAACGTTTTCATAAAATTTGAAAAATTCCGAACAAGCAAACACAAAAACAAGCGGTTTTTTTCAAAAAAAAAAAAAAAAAAATGCGCGTATCCAACCAGTTATTGTTGGATACTTTTTCATCTTTTAGAGGCTCGAATTAATTTATTTCGTCAAAAAGTCATTTTATAGAATAACCAAAAAAGGAACCTTGACATTTCTTTTTTTGCCCATAATATTAACGATGCTATTGAAAACAAATCTTTAAGAAGAGCTTTGAACTGTGATGTTTAAAAGAAAATATACTTTAAATATTTGAAAACCTGTCTTTCATCAAATTAAATTTAAAAAATACCTCAATTATAGATGCTAGAAACATTAACAACCGAATGCTGATCGAAATCGATGTTATAAAAATTAATAAAACTAAAATATTCTTTTAATTTAAAATACTACTTTTATATTAAACTATCAACAGTTTATATACAACATTTTAAATAAGCAAACATGAGAAGTCGGATTAATTTTCGATAGCACAAGAAGTGAAACAATATATTTTAAATCTCATTGATCTAAAATATACTCTCTTTTATACCAAACATCAGATCAGTGCAAAAGAGAATAGACCAACAAACACTATGACATATCAGTAGCATAAGAAGAGAAAACAATATATTTTAGACCACATCGATGTAAAATATATTTTTCTCTATACCAAACATCTGATCAGTGGAAAGGCGAATAGTACAAACACTATGTCACATCATCATAAGAGGATAAAGAGAATATTTTAGATCACATCGATGTAAAATATACTCTTCTCTATACTCAACGTCTGATCAATGGAAAAGGGAATAGGCCAACAAATGTTAAGACACATCGATATTATAACAGGAGAAACAGTATATTTTAGATCACATCAATGTAAAATATACTCTTCCCTATGCCAAACAAACACTAGATCTGTTTAAAAGCGAATGGTTCAATGGCACAGCATAGTGGCACAGTGTAGCGAGGATATTGGAGGCGGCCCGCCCTGGGCGGAACTTTTTGAGAGAGATAAAATTCCACAATGGTTTATAATAATATCTTGTAATCTGAACTAAAAATTTCAGCATTTGTTTCAGATTTTTGGCATCTGAATTCGTACCTATTTAAATTAGCTCAGAACATTTTATAAATTAATTTTCGGCGGAGGAACGTCAGCAAAAAAAGTCATATATTACTGTAAATGCCAAATATTTCAAATGCACTGAATAAAATTTTTTGAAATCAGATGTTGCAATAAAATTAGGGGGAAATAATTTCGCACTGCGCTTCTTACATTAGTAGTAATTTAAAATCAACATAATTGGTTAACATTTATTCAGTGTTAAAATACTATGGTACTTAATATCCTTCACAGCTGACATAGGTAATAAAAATTCTATTTATCCAATAAAAAACTTTATTTTATATAAAATTGAAAACGGAGAAAATAATCAAATTAAAATTCAAAAAAATGCTTTAAAGTTGCTTTTTTATAAACAATTATCTCCGTAAATAACTATATTTAACGGAAAAAATACGATACCCAACTTTGAATGCAACGATAATTTAATATTGCTATAGGAAAAAGCAAGACTTGTCTCCCGAAAACTTTCTCACATTTAAGGTCTCCATTTACTTTTTCCATTTAAGGTCTTATCCCCTTCCTGGGCATAAAATTACAGACCTTAGATAAGACCGCAAATGCTTTGCATAGCACTAGTGAACAATATTTATGAAACATAAATTTATGGCGTGAATCTAATATTTATACCGAATCTATCGTATGAATTTGATGTTTTTTTTGAATTTGTAGTTCGAAATTTGAAAAGGAAACATAGTTGCGGTAACAAGATAACAAAACGAATTTTATTTATTTAAGTCATTCCTTTTATGAGTTATTGCATTTGCAAGAATGCGAAAGTATAGACAGAGAGACAGTAGGACTTAGACAGGTTTGGTTCAAAATTCGATCGGAATCTATATTTTAGACGCTAAACCTGTAGATCAAATTTTTTCTACTCAACTCTTGGCTGTTTGGAGTTAACGAGTTCACTTGTAATCGAAAAGCCAAATAGACAAGCTTCTTCTTAATGGATTTCGCTCAAAATTTGAAAGAAATCTGCAAATTCGGTGAAAAATCTATATACCAAATTTCAACTGTCTAGCTCAAAACATTTTTTTTTTTAGTTATCGTTTTCGCTTACATAGGGCAAACACAATGCCAAAAATATGTTGTTCGGAGTCACTAAGGTCCGAAACGTGAAGATTCGTCAAAATCTAAAGTAAACGACTTTTTTGATTATTGCAATATTTCTTCTATACTTTGTATGTGAGGAAGTAAAAAGACTTTACTATTTCGCAGTGACTAAAAAAAATCCTTAAACAATTACATGTAATTGAAAAAAATTTAAATCGTCCTAAATAAAAGAAAAAGAAGAAATATATGCCTTTATCCCTTAACCATATTTTTCAGCTAAAATTGATCTAAAACAGTTCTAGGTGCTCTTGGGGAAAATCATAAGTTTGGTACTGCCTGCTAAGCGAACATCCGAATGATCGTTGTCCAGTTAAGGAAGTCTTGCAATGTTTCTATCAAACTGAAGTAAAAGCGGATTTTTGTTTCCAACCCTAAAAGATTAGAAATGCTAGCTAGCGTTATTATTTCATAATGCGCGTGCCCTTAAGCACCTGTTCTAAATTTGGGAACTGACATTTTGACGCATTCCTTGAGAGCCACCCACGCATTGTGTTCTCGACACCACAAACAATTTTTAGCATGTAGAGAATATTAGCATATTTAAAGCAGTCATTTTTCTCTTTTAAATATGAAAGAAAGTAAGGGTTTTAATGTATTGAATTTACCAAGTTGAATTCTATTCTAAGTACTAATAGCTGAATTTCTATTCATAATAAATATAAATGTTTGTACGTTTCTTTGCGTGTAATTTGACGATCCAATGGGCAGATCATTAGATGAAGATCTTCCAAATTTCTGAAAAATATATTTTGCAGGGTGGAATCATGAATTTGAAAATTATTTTTAAATAATTTTAATAAATTAAAAACAAAATGCTACTTTTTTTTCAGGATGTAACTAAAAGTGTTACAGCAAAAAAAATTATTTTTATATCACCAATTTAAAAGTAGTGAAAAAGTTTTCTAAATTTTTCGCATTTCTAAAATTATTTTTTTGCTTAATTTTTAATAATAGATTGCCTTGTTGCATTGAAATTCAAATCTATTTATTGTTTCACACTAAATATTTAATCACGTGATTTTCTTCGGTTGTTGAAATCTAAAAAAGAAGGTTTTAGTATCCATGCTGATCTGTTTAATGTTTGTATTGAAGGTTTCAATATCTGCACTGCTGTGTTTAATGTTTGTGCTGAAGGTTTTAGTATCCGTACTTCTGTATTTAATGTTTATACTGAAGGTTTTAATATCTGTATTGCTATGTTCAATGTTTGTGCTGAAGGTTTTAATATCTTTTATGCTGCGTTTAATTTTTGTGCTAAAGGTTTTAATATCTGTATTGCTATGTTCAATGTTTGTGCTGAAGGTTTTAATATATGTACTGCTGTGTTTAATGTTTGTGCTGAAAGTTTTAATATATGGTTGTGAAGCAATTTAATGTCTGTGTAGATGACATGATGGAAAAAAAAGCAGTTTCATTATCGCGAAAATTAGAAGACAGGTGAACCGGATAATTCCATTTCTAAGCGCTATGATGTCACTGGACTTGACTCTATTCGGATGGTTCATGTACAAATTAAACAGAACAAGTGGTAGTTTATTAAAGAAACACGGTTTAATTTATATTACAATTTGATCCTTAATTTCTGTGACAAACTCGGGAATATTATGTTATGCATAATAGATTTAATTGAAAGTAAATAAAAGTAATATTCCCAGCGAACAAAAAAATTATGTAGATTAAAAATCACTGCTTCAGTAAGGAAAATGATTAATGCCCAGATCAATAAAGAACAAGCAGATATTCTATATTCAAAATATTAAAGAAATCAATCAAATATTCAATTCATTTCTCTTCTAAAAATGTCTTTGTCAAAGAAGATTTTGAAATAAAAATCAATTATTTTTAAATTAAATTTTTTAGACAAATAAACTGAGCACATTAAATTTTCTAATACCTAATTAAAATTATTTCCATGAAATTATTTCCTTAGAAAGCTACAGATATTTTAAATCATAATGTAGAATTATGAATTCTGTATGTAAGTAACAATCGCGGTTATATTGTCTTTGTATGATGAAAAATATAGCTAATTATCGTTCCGCTTAAGACACGGAATTGTATTTCCAACTTTGTTGTTTCCAATGGCACTTGCCATAGGCAAGCCCGCTGATTTGAAATCAACGATTTTAAGCCGAAAGGGAACGTCTCTTATTTTAGTAGCGCCAACGAGGACCAAGAGTACGATTTTGCTACTCACGCATCACATTCGCTTGTACAGCCCCTTTTTAAAGGGGGGCACATTCACACATGTCACAGATAGAACAAATGAAGGACAACCCTGCCCGAACCGGGACTCGAACCCGGGACGCCCAGATCACGGGGAAGACGCGCTATCCCTATACCAGGACGCCGGCATTTCCAACTTTAATTCTATCATAACAAATATTCAGAACATTTTCTTTGTGAAAATTACAATCAGTATTTGTAAATGTACACTGCCGTCTATAAGGCTGAGTAGTGTTAAAAATAGGCAAGGTCTCTTGGACTTCGTCATTAGAGAGTGAGAAAACTTCTGTTTTGGCGTCTAGTAATGGAAACATTTTTTAATGTTTATTGATTTAAATATCATTTTTAATGTTAATGATAAATTGACTGATTTATCAGAATAAAGAAGTGTGAATAAAGCTAATCAGGAATAAAAATTAGGTATGAGATCGTAAATTTCACATGTCATTTACGTTCTTTTTATATTGAATTGAAGCAAAGGATAATGAGTTGAGGTCTGCCATTTTCATAATTTTATGCAGACATAACATATTTTCCATGGTATCTCAGATTATCCTAGAAATCAATTAATTTATTTTGCAAAAAAAATTATAATCTACAAAAAAATCTATGCTTTTAAAAATTTAAACAGTTTTTGTATAAGATTACTCATTTTATTGTTCTATTAATCATACAATATTTCTTACTGTTTATTTTTAATAGAATTAATTATTTTACGAAGTTCAGCTGACAGAAAATATTCAGTTATGCTGCCTATTTTCTTTAAAAAATTTTTTATTGACATATCTATTTTGTGTTTGGCATGGTCTTTTTTTTCTGTTTGTTTTGATCCTTTTGTATTGGTTAGTTTTGATTTGAGTGTTCTTGAAGTTTTTAATTTTTGGAATGTTACTATACACAAGTTTACTTTATTTTAAATTTTACTATTCACAAATTATAATTTTTTTAAACACTTTACCAATGTAGATGAGATTTCATTCTTCAACTTTAGTTAGATAATCCATGATAATCAAATCTGAGATATTGCTAACAGAATAACAGCTTGTTTAGATGGACAGATATTCTAGTTCCACTACATAAACGTATCTTAACAAACTTTCCTTGTCAGATCTTTGCACCCAAAGATAAACTCCCCGGCCTCGGTTTCGATTCAGAGTTCGGATTTAGAATCCAGGGTTTAACAACCGTCCCGAAATCGTTAAAGGTAAGCGATGGCCGATGACACACTTGGCAGCTCCCCTCTCAAGGACATGTCTTCGAGACACAAACCCCCTCTTCTCCCTCCCTCCCATCCTTCCTTCTTCCTCCTCATTCGTCTGATGAGATCTTGATCTTGATGATCCAGATCCGCACGAGGCACCACCTGCATTGTTTAAATGTTTCTGTGCAAATCTAAAAAGTGGTTCATTGTTTACTCTTTTTTCAGTTTCCATTTCATCAATCTTTGATGTTGTTCAGAGGTCCTCAACCTTTTAGAGAATGGGACACAGATTTTTGTGCCAAGTTTAATCATGCCCCCCTCTACCTGGGAATTTTGTTTACCAACTCCTCCTCTACATACCTAATGCATGTTGTAAAATAAAATAATTAATGCCCATATACATTGACACTTCGCTTAGCGAGGTTAATATGTTCTCGAATCTTACTCTTAATGTGAAATGCTAGCTAAGCGAAACTTTTTTTTAAAATAAGAATCCATATAAAAATAGAACAATGTCTTCCACACTGAAAAAAATATGCTCAAATAAATTATTATTTGCTTTTTTTTTGTAAGAAAATTATCTAAAGACATTTGTTTTTGGCAGCGCTTTAAAATTTGGCGAAAATATGACACAGCATTATCGTTAAAAGAGTTTGTAGCATCCATTTTTACTGCCTTAGAAGGGTGACACTCCCAAACATATGAAGCAAGATTTTGACATGCTTTCAGTATCTCCTTTATTTCGCTGGAAGGTTGTTTTGTTGCATCTATTATTTCTTCCTCTTATGACCAAATCTCCTCCAGATTTTTTTGCTGTGACATAAAACGCAGCTCCATAAAGTTTTCAGTAATTTTGGCTATGTTCTTCCGCCAGGTCATTGATGCGTCGCTGACAACCTCTAGCCTCATATTCTTAGGCAGTCCTCTTCAAATATAAACTGAACTCAGATTAAAACGAGCCAATCCACATATGACGCAATGGTATTTCCTCGCCATTCGTTCGGCGAAACATCGCTCATTAAACGAGTAACCTTTTTTGCATTTTATTTTGCTCGTTATGCTTATTATTCGCTATGCACGGTACTCTTTAAGAAAGGTTTAACTTACTTTTGATTTCTGCAATATATAAAGCGTCATATTTTCTTTCTTTTTTATAGAGCGAGTTTATTTTCCAATCTTGAAACGTAGTCTTGTAATAATAATCTTTATAATAAGTGGACATTGATTATAATTTACGGCGACTCACGCCGGTTAATGTAGGTAAATCCTCGAAATTAGTGCAAATGACAGAAAATGAAATGAAATTCAATCTCAATATAACATCAAAAAAGAGAAATCAATTTTAATCACCTAATAAAAGTATATGTATTCCTCATCTCCATAAGCACAATTGTTAAAGAACAATGAGTTTGCATGTGTGTGTCCGTGCGCCGCGCGTGCGTGCGTGTGTGCATATGTGTGCGTGAGTGTGTGTGTGTGTGTGTGTGTGTGTGCGTGAGTGTGTGTGTGTGTGTGTGTGTGTGTGTGTGCCTTAAGGTGAAATAATTTGATTTAATGCTATTAAATTTGGCACAGAAATACTTTGCAGAATGGAAATGTGCACCTCAGAACGATCGTTTTTAAAATTTTATTCAGTATTTTCGTTAATTACAAATTCAGCGAAATTGTGCCGTTTTCTCATATTAACTCCTGAAAATATTGCAAAAATCTGATTTTTTCATCATTTTAAAATTTAAAACTATCTTTTTAATTTTAATAACTTATTTTTAAATGAAATTTTTCCTGAATTTAGGCAATTTCTTCAAAAATAAATTTCAGATAATTTTTAACAATAGACTTCATTTCTACAAGAAATGTAAGTTATTTACATCGTTTCGTTAAACACTTAATCGAATGATATTTTCCATTGTTGAAAACTATGAAAAAAACAGTTAATAATATGCATAGTTTATATGAGAAATCAGAAAAAAAGAAATTGCATTTTCGCAAAAGAAAACTCCAATTTGAAACAGATTAATCAGAAAAGTAAGTTTTTAATGGCACTATGATGTCATGAGACTTGACTCCGTTAAGAGGGTTCATGTGTACAATGAGCAGAAAATGCGTAATTCTATTAGAATATTATTTTAATTTCTGACATCATCTGATGCTTAAAAATATTTCGTTGTGGAATTATGAGCATTAATTCATAATGCTTAAGCCATGATAAGGAAAATTATTTGTAATTACACCCAACTAATATTCTCTCGCCAAAGACGTTTAGCTTATAGTATAAAGATAGACAGACAGACGAATCTGTCTGTTATGAAAACCTTTCTTTAATACTGAATAACAGAAGCATGGAATTTGCACACATCACTTTTAGATCCATTTGCAGATAAAGTGTGTCATTTTCTCTTTTTGAAATTTTATCTTCTAAACATTCGATTCACTTTTATTTCATTTATAAATCAAAATTTAGCTCAAATTTTAAACATTTTCTAAATTTAATAATATAAATATAAATATTTTCTATATATGCTACTTCTTGCATTTTTTTCCTCTAATTATTTACTTATTTTGCAGAGAATTTTTTTCTCCGCACAAAATGCAAATATATTGAAAAACTTTTAACTTGTATGACAAAAATATATTATTAACATTTTTAATATGACAGGCGAACAGTTATTTACATTCAGTAATTAGCCATTAGAATTTAATGTCTATCTATTAAAAATTAAGAATGCAAAATGTATATAATCTCACTTATTAGCTCACATTTATTTTTAATTTATTATACAAAATATGAGTAGAAATAAATATAAGTTATTCATAAGTATGTTGTATGTAGATAAATGGCAATAAAACAATAGATAATTGAAACAAATAATTCATCATTTACCATTGTTCTAAGGTCAGAAGATTAAACAGTATATTCTAAAATTGGTATTTCTCTTTCCGATTAACTAATTTCGATAAAAATGGAGCAAAAAGAAAACTGATAAAATAATAAAAGGGGAAAAAAATTCTTCGAAATCTTTCCAAACTTGGTGGGTATCTGATTGATAAATTCGATATGGTATTGTCTGATCAAATTTAATCATAAGCAAAATCGGAATGTGAGATACCGAAAGAAGATACGGTCTGATACTGATAACACTTCCACAAAAAGAATGCGCATTTATATGAAGTTAAAAGATATCAGTTTCACTTCTGCATTTGAGTGAGTTTTAGTAGATTTAAAAATTTTAAGATAGATGGAACTATTTTCTGAAAAAAAATATATATACTCAGTTACATTAATGGAACCACAAAATAAAGGAGCTCAGTTCAGAATAGAATGGAAAATCAAGAATTTTGATGATTTCCCGAGAGAAAAGGGGCAATTGTTATCCAGTCCCATATTCGATATTGACATTTTGTATAATACCCAATGGGTTTTGCACCTGTATCCCGATGGAGATAATGATGGTAATGGTACGCACACTGCTCTGTATCTAGTAAGAAAATTAGATGACGATTATCCAGACGATATTGTGTTGGATTGCCGATTATCGTTCTTAACTCCAGAAACGGAAACTGATCCAGTTATTTGGAAAACAATTAACCACATCTTCCGGAAAGGGGGTAGGTGTGGGTCTCAAGAATTCATGGAAAGAGGAAGACTTTTGTACTATTTGGATAACAACACACTAACTGTAAGTTGTTTGATAACCCTAAATGATGCAAATACCTATAGGAGTAGTGGATGTGTGGCTATGAGTATCATTGGAACAGAAATAAGAGCTTTTGAATGGATCATAGAAGATTTTGAAGATCTGAAGCCGGGAGATAAGAGAGTCGTGTCTATTAAGTCAGCTTCGAAAGGTGCACAATCCATGACCATGACTTTATCACTGACGGATGATGATATATTGATGGTGGATATATATCCAATGGATGGAAAAAGAATCAGACGCGCTTTTTGTTCGCTGGATACCGGAAAAGGTGCCAAACGTGTTCATTGTGGTGGAAATAGGGCCAAGTTCAAGGAAATCAAAGCCGAACAAAAGTGGAGTTTTGGACTCGAGTATACCAAGGAAGAACTGTTGGATAAATTAATTAACAACTCATTACGGCTTGAATGCTTCATCATATTCTATCTTGGAGTGGAGCTCGAAAGAATTGAAAACACTTACTTCCAACCACTTGCTTCCGATGCAGCACCAGAGATACCAGCACCATGTCAGATTATGTAAATCTGAACAATGTGTGCTACCGACTACTCTTTAATTTAAAAGATGAGTTAGTTAGCATCTTATGGTGATAATATGATACCCATCTGCAGCTCTTCAAGCTCAAAGTTGCCAGTCAATTGAATAATATCCTCATTCAGAAATTGATTTTCCTAATTCGTTAAAAATCATTTTTCTAATTTCTATTCATTCATTTCTGATTCCTTTTACTGATTTATTGTAGACTTATTTTGTCTTAGACTTATACTCCTCGAAAATGTGATGGAATCTGAGTATTATGTATTTGATGTTCCTTTAGATTTTACTTTGGGTACAGTTATTACCAATTATTCTTTAATATAAAAGATGAGTTAGAAAGCATCTTATGACTATTACCATCTGCACCTCTTAAAGTCGTAGTTCGAAATTACCAGTCAATGGAATAGTATCCTCATCAGAAATTGATATTTCTAATTCATTAAAAATCATTTTTCTAATTTCTATTCATTCTACTTATTTATTGTAGACTTATTCTCCCAGAAAATGTGATGAAATATTTGTTTATTTCCATAAATAACCGACTTCTTAAAAAATGACTAAGTAGCTTAGAGAAACAGCGGCAGAAAGAAAGCCTTTTAAGTTTAAATTTATCTCTCTCTCTCTCT
>JAPMOR010115944.1:163733-190107 GCA_026543865.1 Argiope aurantia
AGATATTTAAACATTTATTTACTAATGATCAGAGATATATTTCATACTATTGTCCTCTCTTTTCTTCTCTCTGTATCTATGTATGCATATAGAGAGACATGTCTGTGTGTTATAGTCAATGTGATTAATCAATTATTATTAATAATAATTGATTTATGACAGTGACCATTTATATCTATAAAAATAAGCTAATAACGTTCATTATATTATTCCTATATACATATATATTTCTAAACAGAAATCTCAAAATCCAGCAATTTAGAGTTAGGAAAAGCACTCAGGTATTGATTGTTTTAAATTGTGAACATGTTTAAAAATGTTATATATTATATATATCATTCCGAAAGTTGATTCCGTCATTCAACAATGCATCATTGAGCTAGAGTTATATAATTTATTTTTTATTTTATGCAAAAATGTTTTATAAATTTCTCGATAAAATATCTTTTAGTGTTAGGCTTATCAGTTAACTGTCTGGAAAGAGAAGAATTTGAAATTATTTTCTTCACATTTTCCATAAATGTAGTTATAAAGTTTTATTTTTTTTAATTAAATATACGTATTTATTTTATTTTTAAATTTGAGCTAGCTGCTTGCTTTAGTTGCTACTGCCAAGATGAAAAGATTTTGTAATCATTTTTTTACATCCGATTGCATTTTTGTTTATTTTTGAAACTTTGTGTGGTCTTGATATTTTCTATATATTTCAACGAGCAAGTT
Organism: Argiope aurantia; assembly: GCA_026543865.1. Classification (NCBI taxonomy): domain Eukaryota; kingdom Metazoa; phylum Arthropoda; class Arachnida; order Araneae; family Araneidae; genus Argiope; species Argiope aurantia. The sequence continues at coordinate 164,454 of JAPMOR010115944.1, forward strand.
GACTGCAGTATAGATTGATATATTTATGAAATGCAGACGATTTTTTTTAGATATTTTTATGCTTGAGGCGCAAGTATTCTAATAATTTGATGCTAAAATATATACATTATTTTTATATTTATTGATGTAGAATTTTTCTTTTGATGTATTTCCTAATTATTCGGGTGCATTGTTTATATCTTAAAATATTTCAATGGCGTTTTCAGGAAGATACGTTAAATAACGGTATACATTTGTTAACGGTAGATATTGCTACATCCAAACTTACTATAGAAAATAAATACAATGTTACAATTCTTCAAAGTTTTGCAAGGCATTTCATCCTAGTCTATCTGTCGAATTATTTTAATCTTCTACTTTTTTTGTATTTTATTTTATTAATTTTTTCCCCAAAATTTTTGTATTTTTACTTTTTTACATACAAAGTACTGTACAAAGAAAAAACAGAAATAAATGTTACAATGTTATGATTCTTCGAAGTTTTTACAAGGTATCTAATCCTACTTTATCTGTCAAATTACTTTAATCTTTTGCGTATTGGTTTACATTGATTTTTTTTATTTTAATTATTTTATTTTTGAATTTTTGCACTTTTACTTTTTTAAATACGAAATACTATAATACAAAGAAAAAATAAATGTTATAATGTTATGATTCTTCGAAGTTTCTGCAAGGCATCTAATCCTATTTTATCCACCGAATTATTTTAATCTTTTGAAAATAGATTTGTATTAATTTTTTTGGTATTTTATCTCTTTATTTTTTCAGAATTTTGTATTTTCCTTCCTTTTTAAGGCGAAGTACTATACAAAGAAAATATAAGAAAATAAATGTTACAATATTATAATAATTCGAAGTTTTTGCAAGGCATCTAATCCTACTTTATCTGCCGAATTATTTCAATCTTTGCCACATAGGTTTACCCTGATTTTTCTTTTCTTCCTTTCTTTTTTGAATGTTTACTTCTTTAAATACGAAATACTATAATACAAGGAAAAAATAAATGTTATCATGTTATGATTCTTCGAAGTGTCTGCAAGACATTCAATACGATTTTATCTGTCGAATTATTTTAATCTCTTGAAAATAAGCTTGTATTGATTTTTTTTGTATTTAATTTCTTTTTCTTTTTCAGAATTCTTGTGTTTTCACTTTTTTAAATATGAAGTAATACACATAGAAAAAAATAAACAAATAAATGATAGAATGTTATGATTCTTCAAAGTTTTTGAAAGGCATCTAATTCTACATCATCTATCGAATTGTTTTAAACTTTTGCACGTAGGTTAGCACTGAATTTTATTTATTTATTTATTTTGTTTCTTTATTTTTTTATTTCTTTATTTTATTTTATTTTTATTTTTTCAGAATTTTTGTATTTACTCTTTTGAATACGAAGTACTTAATGTACAAAGAAAAAAATTTGAAAAAATTTGAAATCATAAAAAAAAAATTCTAATTCTAAATTTTGGCAAACTTCCATGTTTTAAATCTCCCTGGATGCCCCAAAACATATTTTCGGAATTATGTCTGTCTCTCTGTGAATAATACAATAGCTCAAAAACATTTTAAGATTGGATAATGAAATTTGATATGTGGTCTTTATAACGCATTTGTTGATTCTTATGAAATTCGGAACGAAATCGATTCAAAGGAAGTGTGTCTGCCATGCTGTCCAAGTGCAGGTGAAGAAAATAATTATGAAACGGAATGATGCAGATGAATAAATTTGCTACACAATTTTAGCAACTAATGTATAGATTTATACCAAATTTTGAAGCAAAGGAAATAATAATCCTCAAAGGAAATAATAATCTGAGCATTCGTGGGATTTATGGTTATACTCAAAGTTTTTATCCCGTTGAAGTGATAATATCGTTTTTTCTAAAATAGAAGAAAATTATGTTCATCATTAACAAGCTCATTAAGTTAAAAATTAGTTCAATTGGGGAAATAAGTTGGGTCAGTTGTTAAACGAGAGTCCGCATTGTATTCTGTCTAGGGTTATATCAATTTTCGATTTATCAACATTAATCAATATTTTTAAAAATCGATTTTTTCGATGCCAGTTTTCGAAAAATATCGATTTATTGGCATTATGATTATAAATAATGGTTCACGATGAATCGCGATACAATAAATCGATATTCACAATTAATTTGTGTTTTCGATTTCGTTTTGGTTATCAGTTAGTGTTTATTATTATTTTTTTTTCTCTTCATTCTTTCTCACCTTTATACATAGTTTTTGTTAATATTTTCATAAATACTGTCATATTCTAACATATAAAAATACTTGTTTTAAGCATGTCGTTTTGGAATAAACTGTTTTCTGTTCGAATGACACTATTATGGAAAAATAATTGCGGTTTTAAGAAGGTTGTTAACTGTTCTTTGTTTAATCGCTAAATATTCATTTTCAGAAATAAAAACAAAACGGATTAATTCAGATTAAATACACAATTTTATTCGCAGCTCGTATTTTCACACTCAAGCGTACTCGTATAATATCAAGTTGCCGATCCTTATCGATGCTTTTCCAATTTTCAATATATGCTGTAATCTCGATACTTATCGAATTTGGGGTTATTTCTAGATTTCGATAGTGATTGAATTTGTATGATTATTATGAATTTGTTTTGGTAAAGTTTTACAAATATTTTTTGGAGTGTTTCAAGGTATTGTTTTGCATATCGGTGGAAAATATATGTTCTTCTTTTCATTTTAATCCGCATGCGTTTCAGTCGTATGCGCTTTAATATTTCTAAAAGTGTACATTTTCTTTTATATCGTTTAAAAATGCTCTTTTCCAACTTCATTATATATTTTTTATTACAATACATACAATTTATATCACTTTATGTGATTGGATTATATATTGCGCTGTTTTAAAAATTTCACGCAGTTATTTCTCCCCCCCCCTTTTTTGTTAATAGTTTTTTTTTTTTTTTTTTTTTACTGAATTTTTTTTTACAAATACACAGTAATTTGAATTGATTTAAAAATTTCTGTATTTAACTGACTTAAAAATTTTCTTATGAAACTATTATTTTTCTGTTTTCACTCTAAAGATATTTTAGTGGTAATTTTTTAATCTTTTAACTATTTTTTTATATAAACCTTTTTTTTATTCCCTGCCATTTTAATTTTTCATATTAAATTTTAATTTTTTATTTCATTTCAAATTTTATAATATGTCAAAATATTGATAGAATACTTATAAATAAAAGATACATTAGCTAGAATTTTAATATTCAGATATTCAGAAACACGGTGTTGCACTTGAGTGCTAGCTATTTTTTTCATTGAGTTTATATTTATGATGATATATAATGACATATTTTCCTTTATTTGAACATGATTAGGACCTATTGTAATATTTTTAATGTATAGCATCATTCTTCCGTAAATAAATTTATCCTTCATAACATTTGTTATTAATGTTTTACTCATTTCGGAATTACTATTTTTCGTCTGTTTTTAAGCTTTGAAATAATAAATTGAATGATTAATTTTAGTTACATAACATACATATTGTTAAAATTCTAGCGCATATTTAAATTAAACCTGTCAATAATAATTTTAAATAAGAAAAAATTATGTAAAATATATACAAAATTAATTATTCAAGATATCAGATTTTGGAATTAATGATTTATTGAAGATATTTAATTTTACTTTTATGTCGTTTTTCTTTTCTATTTTTTTTCTATGAAGAATGAAAAAAAACTGCAGTTTTTAAGTCAACAATGAAAAGGGGAAAATTAAAAAAATTATTACATTGAATTGTAATAATTTTATTAATTGTTACAATATTATAAATTGTAACTTGCAGACATTGCTTTAGCATCGACACACTTTATTAAAGAGGTTTTAACACAATTATTTTCTAACAATTTTTATTCAATAGAAAACGAATATTTTTACTATATAAATTGAAATTTCCATTTATTTGGAGTCGTTCTGATTAATCAGTATGTTAAGAAATGCTATTTATAACTTATAATAGCTATAAATAAATAATGATATCACGACATATTGAAAAATATTTGATATGTGTTGGACAATATATCGCGCTGATGAAATTCGGTCATCGCCCAGCCCTAGTTCTGTCTAGGACAGTATTTCCCAAAGTGTGGTAGGCGTACCCCCAGGGAGTTTGATGGGGGTACAACTGAGGCGAAAGTTAATCCCCGGAATCCCCCCACACGGAAGATCATTTATAAAAATTATAATTCTGATGTGCATAATACAAATTTAATCTAATAAAATGAATTATAATTTTTAGTTTTATGAGAATTTAATCTTTATATCTCTTACGGTTTAACTTTATTTAACAAAATGAAAAAAAAAAAATACTTAGAAAGGGCTTTAAATTTAAATTTAAATGGATATCAATAATGTTTAGTTCTTTCTATATGTATGTACGCTTTCATGTATATACATTACACAAACTGATACTTGAAATGAGCTAATGTATTTTGTACGTTAAAGCTGTTGAAATAAGGGTTTTTTTTTTCTTTCAAAAAAAATAATAAGTTTTTTGGCTGGCTAAAATAAATGATAGGAATCATATTAATAATTTTAAAAACAGCTGCTGGTTAATTCTCAGGAGAAAAAAAAACATTTTCAATAAGAAAATGTTGATAATTACTGAAATTCCTTCAAATCTGAAATATATTACTTCATTTTCTAGCTTATTTTACTGTCACATTTAACTATACATAATCCAATGTACCGCAAACGCCATTTAAATGCAACATCTAAACGTGCTACATTCAAGCGCTTAATTAAGTTAGAAGGGCTCTTAGAACATAGAACTCATCACTGATTAATTATTGATGTACTTCGATTTTGGGACATTTACTTGCTCTCTATAATTCTGTTAATTAACATTACCGAATTCTGTAATTTAGAAGGAGTAATTCAATGTTTATAGTATTTCGTTTGACACGATTTTATTTTTATCAATAATTGCGTTTATTAATTTTTCAATCCAGGAGAATCGGGAAACATCTATGTGCCTATGAAATTGTAAGACCTCGGATTCATTCCAAAAGAATGGCTCAATCCTTTCTCTCGATAGTTTTAGAAATAACAGCGAATTTTAATAAAATGTCCCTAATTTTTTTTCGAATTTATAAGTAAATTATTTATTTAAAAAATATTAAATAGTTTTAATTTAGAAAGAAACGAACAAAATTAAATTTGTATGTAACTAAAATTTTTAAAAAAGTTTTGAGAGATTAAAATGAATAACTTGGTAGTAATGTTGCTTTTTTCAAAATAGAAAGTATGATTACTCCTATATAACCATGAATTGAAGAAAAATAGTTGCAAAATATATTGTTACACAAATGCTAATACACATTGAAAAGCATTTTTTTAAAAGCTTTTATGAAAGCAGTGGCCAACTTAGTTTTATAATTCAGATTTATGGTTGCTAAAATTTACTTAACTTGTCATTGATCGCTTAAAAAAAGAGCATATTTAACTTCAAATTCTATTGGATATGTAACATTTACTACTGTTCTTAAAACTTTATACTATTCCGCTTTTTGTGCAATGCATCTTTTTTAATTTTCAGTAATCTCAACAAAAAATGGGAACTTGAAAAACGAAAGGGTTTAAATTTCAACTAAAACAAAAACTATCTCAATCGGCATTGTTTATGAGCATTACAGATAATATTCTTATCTAATATTAATTAATTTCACTAACATTAACCCTTAAACATACAATAATTTATTACATTAAGAAGTAACAAGATTTAAAAATGGATACACTTTCTAAAAATTACAGCACAAAATTGATTTTTGCATCAAGATAAAGCTAAAAAAATGATATTTTTAATGATACCAATGCTTTAATCTACAAATTAAGTTTCGATTTTTAACGTGTTTTAAATAAAGATTTTAATCATATTTTCCAACAATGTACTTCGCACAAAATAAAAATAAAATTTAATCTGCATGAGCACGTCAATGGGAAAAAATTAGCTTTTATCCACCTGTTGCCATCACATTGACAGAAGTTCAAATTAAAAATATAAATCAACTATTATTGTAAATTAAATATATAAAAGTGTAAATTTCAGCTAGTGTCTGTATGAAGCGAACAAATTTGAAATATATTTTCTAAAAAGTAAATGGAGGAAAAGATTTCTATGACCTTTTACAATATCTATAGTATTAATTAAATCAAACAATTAAATTTAAGGTAAACATGGTTTAATATATCTATTGGATAATCACTGTAATCAGTGCCCATCAGTTAATTTTAATCAGGGGCACGCATCTACTAACAAAATGGTCTAAATGAACTAAACAATTACATTTTATGTTACTTGAGTCAATAAATGCTCCGATGAATTAAGAATTTTAAATTTTTACATAGATTCTTTACATTACCCTTTTTAATCCTTTTACATGTTTACCCTTTTACATTAATCTTTGAATCTTATTTAACAAATCTTATTTAACAAATTGTTTTGAGACATCAATATCTTAACATTTAGCACTTCGATCTCTCCTCTCAGGAACCATCAAGGCAGTGCATCATTTTGGCATTTTATTTAATTATTTTATGAAATTTTGATTGGTAAAAATTCTTAAGAGTGGTAAAAATATATAGATTAATTTTCTGGAAAAATTCATATATATTAATTTTTCGGAGCAATGAACAAGTTCTCTTATTCGGCAAATATTTATGCATCTAATTACTTTTCGGAGCGCTAAGGGTTAAATAAAAATCTTTGAACTTCAATCAACTAAATCATTCATTAAAACTAAATAATTTATGAAATTTGGATATCACTCTTTTATAAAAATTGGCGATTTTAGAACAGTTCATAGCCCGTTTCAAAGAAGATACGCCAATCTTTTACCAGGATATCTCAAAAGTGATTGGCTTACGATTATGAAAATATTGATTGTTCTTATATTGATATGTAAGAACTGACAAATTTGATCGCAAAAGATAGAAAATATATTTATTGAACTTGAGTTAAGAGTTGAAGTGTCAAGAGTATTTCGCAGAATATGACTCCTTAGGACACAAGGACTGTGTAAAATTTAAACTTCATAATTTTTTCATAAGAACATTTATTGACTGAATTCAAATAAAATATTTTCATTTACATCCTTTAAATGTTTTGAAAGTAAAAATAAAAATTGAATTTTACGATGAATTAGAGAAATTTTTGTTGAGTAATTCTTTAAGATATTGTATAAATTACAAAAAATTTTCTGCATTGCATATACAACTTCAATGCTGAGCGACTCTACATTAAATTTTCAAAAAAAAGATGTGCTTGATTTCAGTAAAAAATGTCTTTATATTAATTGCAGTTTAATATTTCCACTCTAATATAATGTACAAATTTTATGAACTCTGACAGAAATTAGTAAGTAATACAATGAACAGAACTGTTTAAGGTCTACATAATAGTATGATTGAATTATATAACTATTAAAATCTGAAACTTTGATAGCTAAATATTTTGCAGAAAAAGCTAATAAGAGATCAATTTACATAAAATAAATTTGAAAATTTTAGAGATCTTTTATACTGGCGAACTGCTGGTCACTAAAGACGGCTAGTTTCTTAATAAAGATATTGCTAAGTGAACTATTGTAATATATACATATACATACATTTTTTTCCCTTTTATGAGTATAGATAATAGCGATTTTCAAGAAAATTTATTCAGAAATATGAGATTGTTTAAATATTAGTAAATAAAACAGTTATAAATTCTCTTATATCGTACTTCTTTTTAAATGCATTTAATTCCGCTATTTATTTTTCTGATAAAAACAGTCTTACTTTTCTATTAATAATAGAATTAATTATCATTTATTACAAGATATATGAATAAGATAAATGTATGTACAAGATCTCATAAATTAAAGATCAAATAAAATTTTTACAAAAATTATCACTATTCCATTATCACCAATTAGCCCTACCGAAAATGCAGCTATGCAAAACTAAACCCTCAAAACTAAACGTCACCCCTCTAAATGCGCGCCAAGTTTTCTTGCCAAAGGTCCGAATCTCAGTAAACCTACAATGCAACAGGGGTAGGGAATAATTTATGGAGCGCAAATGTTCTATTCCCGGAAAATCACTCTGCCCAAAATGAAAGAAGGCTCAATCATCTGTGGTCCACTGTCAATCCCCACGTGACTGAAATCGGAGAAACCTTTGATTTTTGCCCCCGCAGCTTTGGCTGACTTGATTACAGCAGTGCTTGAATGGAAGTGCCTGTTTAGTCTTATAAGGTTGGTTGGTTGTCCCGGAGTTTGGTGGTGATATGCACTGCACCATGCTTTTTACAAGAGCGGAGGGGTGGGGGGATCTCAACTCAAAAATCTCGAGGAAAGATTCTGAACAGATTGTTTGAACTTAGGCATGAACTTCAATGTTTTTTTTTAATGACAGATTTGAGTTGAGAAATTGTTTACATAACTGGAAATGGCTTTGTAAACTAGCATATTTAGCAGATATATTCTCTGTTTCAAATTGTCTCAACTTATCGCTATAAGGCAAAGAAATTTCATTATTTCACGTTCAAGATAAAGTGAACGCTTCCATTGCAAAACTAAATTTACGGCCAAAGAGAGTCGGTAATGGAGAAGTAGACTCGTTTCCCTTTTTTCATGAGTTTATAACAAGTTCGACAACTAAAATTGATGCTGATACTCTGAAATGCATAACACAGCATTTGGTGAGTTTGCAAGTGGGCTTGAAAAACTATATCCCTGATTTAAACAAAAATATTGAATGGATAAGAGATCCGTTTAACATTGACACAACATCCATGCCAGAAGATCTGACGCATGCAGAAGAAGAGCAATTGTTGGAATTGGCTTCAGATGGATTTTTGAAAATTAAACATAGCGAGAGTACCTTAACATCATTCTGGTTATAAATGCAACATGTGTTTTCAGTCTTAACAGAAAAAGTTCTGAAATACATCTTGCCTTTTCCAACTTCATATTTATGTGAAACTGCTTTGTCAATGTAGAGATTAAGTCGAAAAAACTGACAGACTATTGTTCGGGGAACCGCATCTGAGATTAACATTAACAAACAGGGAACCAAATTATGACTATTTGTCATCTCAGCACAAACAATTTCATCCTTCTCATTGACCCAAATAAATGTTACTTACAATATAAATTTTATTTATATTTTATTATGAATAATTTTATTTCTCTTTTCTTATTATTTTGTGTATGCCACAAAAAAAAGAAAAAATAAATATATCTTTGATTATTATTAAAATACATCCATTTTTTATGAGGGGTACTCAGCATTACGAAAATTATAGAAGGGGTACACATATGTCAAAAGTTTGGGAAACACTGGTCTAGGACCGCAGAATACCTAAATTCATCGCTAACTAGATGGCATGCACAGTTACGCTTGTCTTGTGACTTTCATGTCACATGAATTGAATCCATCGTTCAATACAACATGAGAAATTCGCAAAAATATTCTAAATTTAAACCAACAAAGCATGAATGCATGCATCTATTCTGATAGCACAAGGCAGTTCAATTATTTTTCCGCTCGCTAGTTTAACTATTTCTGTTCATTGCCTAGTCTCTGAAAATTGTTAACTGTTAAATGACTTTCCTAAACTTTTATAAACAACTCTATATTTTTTTTACTTCTCAACAAACTACTTAAGACAGCGGAAGTTTAAACAAAAAATTAAAACCGAATCCTCCTTCTCTCATCACTCTTATGTTCCTAGTTTCAACGAGAATAATAAGTGAATAATACATAAGCGAACATAGAGCAGATGGCTGTAGTTCGTAGAACTGATTACCCCTCCAAGTGGCAGGTGCCAGTACGTCATGGCAAACCTTGAGATATCTGGGGTCAGTGAACATGACGTCAATCTGCTTGACTTGAAGTTTCACCAGTGACTAGGTTGATTTGTTAAGGTCAGACGCATCTTAGCTAATCCCTTTGCATCTTTTTTATGAGGTATTTAAAATATTTCAGGGGCTCCAGACTGAGTATCTTTTCTTGGACGTCTGGATTTTAATCTTGTGAATACTACTGAAAAATCTCAGCATTTTGAATGTAAAATGGAATAAAAATGAAAGCAAGATTTTTTTTAAAGACTGTATGTCATTTGAAAACTTGTTCATGGGCAACTTTGAAATATCAATGAATATAGTGGCAATCTGCCAAGGTTTCGCTTTTTTGATCATCATAGTTCATCCTTTCCGGAAATGTCTCTGTTCTTACTTTATGAGTCCTTTAAAATATTTCAGGGACTCCAGGCTTAATATTTTTTCTTGGACTTCTAGATTTTAGTCTAGTGAATGCTGCTGAAAAATCTTTGCATTTTGAATGCAAAAAGAAATGAAAATGAAAGCAAATTGAAAAAATACTATACACCATTTGAAAACCTGTTCATAGGGAGGTTTGAAATAGATTAAAAAAATATGGTGCTATTTGCCAAGGGCTCATTTATTTGACATATCTTAGTTAATCCGTTCTGGAAAATCCTTTGCTCTTGTTTTATGAGTCGTTTTTATACAATTCAGGGGTATCTTATATACAATTCAGGGCTTAGTATCTTTTTTTGAGTGCCTACATTGTAGTCACGTGAATTGTGTTGCATTTTGTGCCCAAAACGAAATGAAAATGAAAACAAAATAAAAAAAGTGTTTTGTATATCATTTTAAAACTATTCCCTGGTCAACTTTGAAATACCTCGGATCAATGAATATAGCAACAGTCTACCAAAGTTTCACTTATTTGACGATTTTATCTAATCCCTTCTGGAAGTGCCTTTGTTCTTGTTTTATGAGTCATTTAAAATAATTTAAACTTATCTTTTCTTTGATGTCAAATTTTAGTCTGGGAAATATATCGAAGACCATCTTGAGCGTAAAATGAAGTAAAACTGAAACCAAGATTTAAAAAAAAGACAAAATCTATATCATTCTAAAATTAATTCATGAACAACTATGAAATGGTTGTAATTCATGAACATGGCATTAATCTGCAATTGTTTCACCGTTTTTGCATATCTTTGCTAAGACGCATCTTAGCTTATTCCTTTATGGAAGCAACTTTGTTTCATTTATTCGTTGCTTAAAATATTTCTAAGGCTCTAATTTTCATGGTCATCTAACATGTAATTTGGCGCATATATCTTAAAGGTCCCCAAATAAAAGAATTTGAAAAATGGGAATTAAAAGAGAAAAAGATAACTGTTATAATAAAAGCTCATAAAAAACTTGGAGATGCGTGATATTAATCTACTTTCAATATCAGGATGAGGATTTCATTTGAAATTTGGCCAATTTTTAGACGATTGCCTAGGTTTTTTTTTTTTTTTTTTTTTTTTTTTTTTTTGGATTTTTTTTTGTGTTTTTTTTGTTTTTTTTTTCGAATTTTCTTCATACAAATTGTCGGCTACCATTTGCTATTTTTGAAAACAACTTTTTAAACATGAAACAGCTGAAAAAGTAAGCCCAAACCAAGCCTTCAGATATTTGGGATCAGAGATATTTCTCTAAATTTAAATATTTAAATTTAATTCTGGAAAGTAAAATAGATGTCCCCATTTCGATTTCTTCCATCATCAAAAAAGAAATTCAACCATATAAAAGACATAGAATGATATAATTTACGTGTCATTATTCTATTTCATTTATAAAACTGAATAATACCAAAAACATATTATAATTCTGAGAGAAATATTGGTGAAATTCATCTGATGTATCCAGATTCGAGTTACTGTTTAAATTAATAAATTAAATGTAATGGAGTTCTATTTTTGAGATGAATGTAGTAATATACCATAGTTTTTATTCCAAAAATACTTTAAGCATTCTTGAAAATAATCGGCACAAAAAGAATTAAAAACTTATGGCTTTCTTTGTTAATACAATTCCAATTAAGTAAATTCCAAACGGCTTTTTAAATAGATTTTTTTTTTCAAAGAAAAATAAATTCAGACGATTTTCCAGCCATAAAAATAGTGTTTCCATTTGAAGATAATGAAACATTATAATCGAAGTAGAAATTATTAAAAAGTGTCATAATATTTCTAATTAGAAAATTCTGAGTAATTCGGTATATATCATATTTTATTTAATTAACAAATTTAAAAATGCAATGCATATTGATATTTATTAATGCTATAACCTGAAATAACAGGAATACAAACATATTAATTTAAATTGCATATTCAGTAAATGATATTTGAGTCAAATATGCTTCTAATCAATCGATTTTTGAATTTTATTGCTCTAGAATTATTCTAAACAGTAGACTAAAAGATATCAATATAAATATTATATTGTAACATGCATAATCATATATAATCTTCGATGTATCTTTTTTAATCTTTAGTAACCATGATGAAATTAGTAACCATGATTAATTCAGTTTTGCCTATTTAGAAAATTTTATTTAGTAGAAAGTAAAAAATTTAATGATTCATCGAAATTATTTAAATTATTTAAAATTCTAGTACCATATATTTATGATATTACGAAATTACCCAAAATATAAAATAAATATTTAAAACGTAATTTTAAATTGAAAAATCCTTTGGTTTTATAAATTGTTTTCCTTTTCACTATTTTAAATTTCTTATTAACAATATATGATTTTTGACAGTTAACAACTTGATTTCTAATTATAACAACTTGATCGGTATCTCTTTATTTTTCGAAATGAAACTAACATATTCTGTTAACTACACCTTTTCGAAGAAATTAATTTTGTTGATTATTTCTGAAAATTCAATTTCTTTATTAATTAATGCTTTTCAAATAATGTCATCTCCTTTCTTTGCGTCTATTCTAAATGAATAATTCTAAATTAATCGTCATCTTACTTATAATATTTATGAATTGTATTTATCTTTAACATATCTTTATATAAGTGAAAGATTTTCTAAAAAGGAAGGATAGAAAAAATATTTTTGGCAGTCTATGATAAATTTCAAAAAGAAAAAAATTAGATATAAAAATAAAATGAAATGTGTGTTTAAAACCAAGTTTTTATTGTGTGATAAAAAGTCAAAATCTTTTTTTTAAATCACATGTGAAAATCAAAATAAATAATAAAAGTATGTAACTCAGATTAACATCCGCTGTAATTTCAATCATATTTATGATAGTTAACCCTTTGCATCGGGATGCCCTCTCTCAGACACCATCCAAGACATTATTATTTTGACGTTTTATTTATTTATTTTTAATTTTGATAGTCAAAAATATGTGCAGAATGATAAGAAGATATATATAAATTTTTCAGGAAAATTCAGCTTAAAACAATTATATATAATTATTTTTGGAGCAATAAAAATACTCTTGTATTAAGTGAATATTTGTGTATCTAATTGCTTTTACGAGTTAGGAATTTTCTTTAGTGCAACATTTATTTCGGTTTATTTTTCTCAATGCTTTTATAGCTGCTTTTGGCGACCAGATGATTCCCGAGAATATTTGTTGTATTTAATTTCATTTAAATCTCTAATGCATAACTTGTTTATTATTCCCTTATTTTTATATTTTTAAGCATCAAATTATCATAGGCATTAAATATGTGCTATTTTATAAGCCTAACACCTGTTTTAATTATTATGTACATAAACATTCCTAATATAATGATGCTAATGGAAGCGAAAGATACTATGATGCTAATGTCATCGAATCCATTGGCATCACAGGCATTCTAAAAACATTATTGCTCAAATAATACATTTTATTATTGCACATTGACTTCACTTACACTAATATGAATATTTTTGTAAAAACAGTAAAAATGATTCTGGAATAAATTTAGAATAAATTATAAATACATTAATAAATACTAAAATTTAAATGCCTCATGCAGATGAAGAGCATCTAATGTATCTGAAATAATTCCATTACTTAATATAATAATAAGAAATAAGAAAAAGACTAAAAGAGATATATGAATTAAAAAAAGATAAAAAATAAACATAAGAAATATTAAAGACAAACAAGAAATATTAAAGAAGAAATATTAACAACATAAGAAATATTAAAGACATAAAGAACAAAAAAAATAATAAAGAATAAAACTTAATGAAGGAGAGGTACAAACAAAAATCTGTTTTGCATTATTTCTATAGGAAACAATAATACTGATTTCATCTGGAATAAATTTTGAATAATATTATAAACACATTATTAGCATTTAAAATTTAAATTTTTTATGAAATTAAAGAGCATCCAATGCTTCTTAAATAATTTCATAACGTAATATAATAGTAAGGAATAAAAAAAGACCAAAAGAGATGGAAAATATAAAAAACATAAATAGCAGTAAACATAAGAAATATTAAAGACAAACAGGAAGTATAATATATATATATATATATATATATGCTACATCAAATTGCATTCAGACTTTTTTTTGGAGGTACTCAAACTCAAACTGTTCAATTTCTTGCTTAAACCTAAATCAGATGCAAAATCCTTTACTGCCATTTCTAGTTTTTCATCCTGGTACTTGTTGGCTAGAGACAGGATATGACGAATGTTAGATTTGCTTAAATTCATTATCAACAAATCCAAGCATTTATTTTTAAGATCCAACAATTGATAATCAACTGCCGCTTTGTACAAATCCAAAGCATCCTCAGACTGAAGACTTATATTGTCTGTGTAAATATACTGTAATAGCATACAAAAAGTATTTTCATCCATGCCACTGATTTCAAAAATATTCTCTTCCTTGTCATTGGTGAAAATTGTGTTGAACACAGGACTCCTGGAGCAAAGGATGTTCTTGTGAACAGGATATAATTTAGTACCACATCGCAAATTGACGTCAGTCATTGTTAATTCACCATGCAAAAATCTCAAAGCAACTTTCAATGGACACGATTTATTACAAGAATCAGCTTCAATTTTTTGATCAGCAGAAGTATCAAAATCGTCTTCTTCTAAATCTTTAATAAAATATTGTTCAAATTCGAATGTGTCATCGGCATCCATTTCTTCAACAAAGAAATCTAGAACTTCTTCCTCTTCTTTAAAAACTGCTGCAACATTCGATGTGCAATATTCAATTTCATTTGATATGGGTCCTGTATAAACTTCAAAGGAACACTTCAGAACTAATGTATCATTTGGTAAAAATAAATTTTTTTCGTCACTTAATTTATTTTTTGAGATCAGTGGACAAAATTTAAAAAATGTCCACGAAAAATAGGTGCGACCTCTTTCCTCCAAAGTCTGAATCGTCTCTCCATTGGCATCCAGTACTGATAATTCAAAGCTAAATGCATAATCCCTGCCCTTTTCAACGAGTATGTCAACATATACATCCTCAGATTCTGAATTTCGTTTCAAATACAATATAAAAGCAATAAAGGGTCCTTTTTCGGTAAACGGCTTCAAAGAATAAACTTTTCTGTCATCCGATGCAAGTTGTTGGAAATCTTCTGCAGTACTGGTTTGTAAAGCGCTGAACTCTTCTATAGGCCACAGAAAAGATCCTTTATAGGTTTTTAACCTTGTTCTAGCATAGCAGAGATCCGTAGTTGTAATTTCACTTCCTTTTCTCCAAATTCGACACTCAACTGTTAGCGTATTATTTGGTATAAATTCAGACCATCTTCTCAAAAAATCAGCTCTTTCTAATATATGAACGACCAGGCTTGGTTTGTCACTTCTCTTTGAAACTAATGGAGTCCCATCAGCAGCAAGAAAGGAGAATTCGACGTCAATTGCTGCTCTTTCCTCTCTTGGAGCCTCTTCTGAATCAAGGGAGCAGCTAACCCCGAAATTTTCATCTATTCGTAAGAACCATTCTTCCTTGCTTACTGGATTTGCACAGAATGGTGGACTTTTCAAATCTATATAAGTAAGTTCTGAGTAATTTTCTAAGATCCAAATGAAAGTAAAAGGAGCTCTGGTGCACACAATTTCAGTTTCCATCGTCGACACTTAACAAAGGTATTATCTTTCCGAAGAAGGTGTCTATCAAGAGTTCAGAGAAAATAATTTTTAAAATATAAATTCTTCAAACGTTCTCAGACAATTTAAATTCATGTAAGTTATCAGAATACGATAACAGTTCACCTTTCAATTTATAGAAAAAGAATAGTGTGAGTGATAAGAAAGACAATAAAATGACGTTATTCTTTGTCCTCTTATTTGTTCAAAGATAAATTTTACTTTCACATTTGGTATAGTAACTTGCAATAAGCATTAAATAATTTAATTTTTTTGTTAGACTTTTCAGCTCAAATGCAATCTTTTACATTTGAAAATGTCCTCAATTAAGCGGATTCTAATTCATGTGTTTACAGAACATCTAAATTATTTACTCTTTCTTAAAAATTCTTACTTTTTAAATACCTAAGAAGCAACTTAAAAAAATTATTTGCTAGCTGTAAGTTAAGAGATCTACTTTTTAAAGCGTTTTAGCTTTTTCGCCGTCCTCTCCTGTCCTCAAAAATTGCTCCCCAGTGGTCTTCTGTTTTTCGCCGCATGTATTGTTGTTTTATTTGTACAGATTAGTATATATCTCTGTATACTAATTATATTATATTAGTATAGATATTCTGTATACTATAACATATTAGTACAGATATCTCTGTACAGATTATAGCAAACAAAAATAAAAATTCAAATAAGTAAACATTTGAAAAGCGTTTTAAACGTTTTAAAAGTTTTAAAATGTAGAAGAACGCTTGAAGCGCGTCCGACCTGCCGGAGTTTGTTTCACTTCTGCTCTGCAGACGTTTCATTTGAACGCGCTAGACGCGTTGCGGACGACGAAAAGGTAAAAATGATTTCTGCCTCTTTAAAATGACTTTGCTCTCTATGCACGTCAGATAGAGATAGTATGAAGGTCTATAAACATTATCATGATCTTTTTAAAGAATATTCATAGATGTCACTATTTTCTTTTTATTATTTGAGTACGATATTTAATTTTGTCTTTTTCTAAGCCGGAATCATTAAACAATCTCGAAATTCATATCGTTCTGTTACTTGAATCCATTGTCCTTCAAGAAATATCTACAATAATATCTTTCGTGTTGACGTCAAGAATTGTACTATTGTTTTATAAAATCTGGCTGACAATGGAAATAATCAAAAAAAAATGAAAACAATGTAAACACCTACTCTTTCAATCGCAAGTTATTGAAATCTATTAAATGCAGAAACTGTGATATTATCGTGAAATATTTCACTTCTAATTTCCGCAGTGTGTCATTCATGAATATTTTTAAATGCGCATAAATCATAGAAAACAAGAAAAAAAAATACTTCAGAAAAAAGTTTTATTTAAAATTCACAATAATTTTTTAAAATTATATGCCTGGTTGAATTAAAATATTAATTTCATTTTTAATCCCACTGAAAATAAATTATATAATATTTCACATTTTTTAAAGAACATTTTTCTTTGTTATAAGTTGGCGGGTTTGTGTAAAACAAAAACCATTACACTCAATTATAAACATGTGAATGTGTGTGTTAACATATTTTAGCAGTTATGTGGCC
Source organism: Argiope aurantia (assembly GCA_026543865.1). Taxonomy (NCBI): domain Eukaryota; kingdom Metazoa; phylum Arthropoda; class Arachnida; order Araneae; family Araneidae; genus Argiope; species Argiope aurantia. The sequence goes on from JAPMOR010115944.1 coordinate 181,990, forward strand.
GATTAGAAGAAATATTTGAAATTTTAAAACTTCATTTTATTTCCACGGGTGGAATAATTTTTGTACAAAGAATAAGTGTTAAGAAATACGTCAGTCTACATCTTGACACAAGAGCAGAAGAGACAGAAATTTTCCCCTTCGATCATTTTACTATGAGATTTCGATAGGGAATTTTTTGACACGTGTTGATTCATGCAAGGGGATTTTAGGTGCCATCCCACGAGACGTCAGCCTACCCGAGTTGGGTGTAAGGCAAGGAGCGACGTCCCGGGGGTGAGAATCAGCCCCAGCAGCCGGAAGGCTCGCCAGATCAACCCAGCATCCGGACAGATTTATTAAAATCAGAACGTATGTACAGTCCTTGCCCAAGACAGGGGCAGTATTTAATTACATAGAAATTTAAAACATTAAAATGGGTTTACATGGCTCAACCCCCGAAGAGGGAGTGGGAAAGCAGCATTAAAAAAAATCTTAAAATATACTTTAGACATTTAAAAATTTTATAAAATAAGACACACAACAAAGATAAAAATATGCCACCAGGCGCTTTTCATCGTGCGGGCCAGGATGGAGGAGAAGTGCTCGCCGCGTAATACGCGACTAACTGCGTAACTTAGACTGTTTGTATAGATAATCTGTTTGTATAGATTTGAATGATTTCAGCTGTAAAAAGTGTTTTTTGTCAAATTGTTTTGTTTCAGTGAAAGAAGAAGAGGAGCCAGCATGGTGGAAAAACGCGGAACACAGGTTGTATTTTTATATTTATTCATTAGTTTTCAAGTAACGGTAAAAAGTAGCGTTTAAGACCCCCTAACTTCATCTCATCGCTCACCTCACCCATCATCAGAATCCTTAGTTTTTAGTTTTGGTTTATAGGATGACTTTATCATGTTTAATAATTTTGTTTATTTATATTGCAGTTTAGGCAAGGCGAGCGGCGTTGGGGGCCCCCGGAGTAAAATGATTCTGGTAAGCGGGGTATATTATTTTAATCAACTAATTTACTATTTTTAATTAATCCAACACCCGGTCGGCCAGCTGGGGCCGACCGGGTAATTTTTTTAAAAGAGTTTTTAATCCCGTGTTCCGTTTTTTTTTTTTTTTTTTTTTAAAGAAGAAAGTCTAAGTTTCTTAATGTTTTGGGAGAGTGAAATTGAGCACTTTACCACTCCGGACCGGCACTTAAAATTATTGATATTAAAATTAATTAAATAAATGAAAAACCAAACACAGCAACAAAACTAACACATATAACAACACATTAAACACACACTTTAAAAACAAAATAACGTCAAAATTGGGTAAAAGACAAAGTCGATAAAACAGGTCAAATTTGGGTAGAAGTCAAAATCGGTAAGACAGGTCAAATTTGGGTAAAAGTCAAAATCGGTAAAAAATAAACAAGTCACTATCAGGTAAAAAGACAAAGTCGGTAAAAATCAAAGACAAGATTAAGATTATATAAAAATGAGCGATAAAAATAGAAGTTAGATAAAATATGCAGTAGACAAATTCTGATATCTAGTCATATTCAGGTAAAAGATGCAGGAATAAAAATAAACATTAATGATAAAGTATGTAAACATTAAAAATTTAGTTAAAATAAAAGGATCTAGTTGGCATCAGAGGGGTAAAATTGTCTGGAGGGTAAAATATTTCATAAAAATTCAAGTAAATTAAAATGTATTTGATAAAAGAAATCTAAATTTAAAATTATTTAATTTAAAAGTAGGTGAAACCTACATGTCTTGGGGGGAAATGTAGAGAGGAGAAGGGGAAGGATGCTAGTAGAACGAGCAATCGAGCAGCTGAGCTAGTGTTTATTTATATATTATAGATTATGGATAACCTCATGTACTAGAGTATAGCAATGGAGAGCGACGTGTAAATGGTAAAATCCGGATATATAAGACGTTAAAAAGCGATGTTGGTAATTAAAAACAATATAGAGTCCGATATGTAAAATTATTAAAATTAATATAGTCATTTAAAAACATTAAAAACTATCACTAAAAATCTAGTGGAAAGTTCCCAAAAGTTAAAAACAAAGTAGGTGGCGCTTAGAGTGAGCGGGACTGTGGTCAAAATACATAAAAGAAGTTAAGAAAAGATAAATTAAAAACTAGAAATAAATAATCAGATGTAAAATTTTTTGCTAATTAGATGGTCCAAAATAAAAAGTTATTTTATTGTTTAACTACTCGTCATACACGATTATCCGTCTATCCCGAAAACGGGATAGGGGCGAGGCCGGGAGGATGGGTACAGCCCAGAAAAACAACATCAAAAGTAAAAATAATATGCTAGGACCATTTGCAAGTTAATGTGTATATAAAAGTTTCAAATTGTTAAAGAATAAAAATAGATTTTCAATGGTTAAAAAAGCATCATAAAAACATCACTCAGTCCCTTTCTGGTGTACCGCACTGGGCCAGCTCCTCACAAATTCTGGCACTAACCCTGAAAGCCTCGGCTATTTTAGCGACAGCGATTTTATTTCTGAAAATATTTTTGAACCAGGTTCTCTTATGAGGAGACGAGGGTTGGGTGAGATGGCAATCCCTGGTAAAATTACAGCTAAAAACATAATGATCCGCGTCTCCAATTTCTTTGCAAGTACATAGTGGAGAGCCCAGTTTCTTAAAGCAGTGAAGATACGCTGGGAAGGGACCGTGCCCACTGAGAAAGTAAATTAATATTCTATTGTGTATAAGGAACTGGCCGTCCACCTTGTCCAAGTATTCCCTAGCCCTAAATCCGGAGGGGGAGTCATAGCTAGTCCAATATCGACTCCACTCCTCCGTAATAAATGTTTTAATTTTTCTTTTTAAGAAAGAATAGGGCACTGGTATATAATATGGTTCCCCTGACACGGTGGCCTCTTTAGTGAAGTGGTCGGCCACTTCATTGCCATAAATGCCAACGTGGGCTTTCACCCACTTGAAGCCGACCTTTTTGTTCGTTGATATTAATTTCTTTTTAATTTTATTTACAAATTGAGATCTGGCGTTGTGACTCCCCAAGGCAGCAATAGAGGAAAGACTGTAGGTGAAGATATTAGCGGTGGTGTTCTCACCGACAGTCCAGCTAACCGCGAAATCAGTAGCGGCCAGCTCTGCCTGAAAAACCGAGTTAAAATGATTTAGTTTAAAAGTGAAGTTTAAAAAATTATTGTTGTTTTTAAAAATACAAGCGGCGAATCCAGTGGAGTTGTCCAACCTGGATCCGTCGGTGTAGATATCATAGGCCGCATCGGGAATGGTCTCGTAAAGAGAGACCACCCTCCGAGCGGCCGGAGTGTTTTTAATTAAAATGTGTTTATCTAAAATCGTGTTATCTATAAAATTATTAAAATGAGGGGAGCCAAGAACCCAGATCTGAAAACGGATATATTCAGATTTGGCCACGATGTGCAGGGGGGGGGGGGAATACCTGTGACAGCATTTAAAAGATTGGTGGACGTGGTCCTGTAGGCCCGGGTGAAACGTAAAAGAAAAATCCTCTGTATAGAGTGGAGCCTAGATATTTGAGATTTGCTTAAGGCCCCGCCCCAAATGCTAGAACCGTAGAGCAGGGCCTTTTCTATGACTGTATTATACCAGAATTTAATTATTTTGTTGTCTAGGCTCCAGTTGGATTGAATCACCCAATTGAAGTTGGAGGTTAAATTTAGGGCCTTTTCTGTTAGAGTAAAAATGTCGGCAGTCCAAGTGAGTCTATTATCTATTGTTATTCCCAGGATCTTCAAGCTGTCGCTAATCTTGATGGGATTGCCGTTGATTCGGTACGTAGGCTTACGATTCAGGGTAGTGGTGTTTCTTTTAGAATATTTCCGGGAGAGTAGGCTTCTAAAGACGATGGCCTGGCATTTATCGGTCGAAAGATTTAATTTCAAAGAGGTTAGTTTTTGGTGGACAGTGGCCAAAATATTATTAACGTTGTCTGAGAGGATATGTGATGTGCGGCCACCGACCACCAACGCCAGGTCATCAGCGAATGCCTGAATGTGTACTCCCGGAGTATTTAAGTTCAGTATATTATTAATGTAAATGTTCCAGATAGTGGGAGCAATAACGGACCCCTGTGGGCACCCTCTATAACACCACCTAGTTACACTTAAAATTTCGTTGGTAAAGGAGATTTTCCTTTCCGTCAAATAAAAGTAAATAAAATTGGTATAAAATTTTGGAATCCGGATTCACCCTAGTATATCGAATAATACCGACCAGTTCATATTGTCAAACGCTGATTTGATGTCCAGGGAGATGAGGGCCAGGTGTTCTCCCTGGGCCCGAGATTTTATAGTATCGACTAGATTGTTAATGGCGAGATCGCAACTTCGGCCCTCTCTAAATCCAAACTGATTGTCGTGTATTATTTTGTTGCGATCCAGCCATTGATTCAGTTTAATTAAAAATAATCTTTCAAGGATTTTACCTTCGAGACCCGATTCCACCGAAGAACCGTCGTGTAAGGGGGTCTGTTGCACGTTAAATCCGTCCTGACCAAACGTCCTCCCGCTGGTGTGGTGTGTGTGGAGAGGGGGGTGCCAGCTCAGGTGTCGTCCTCGTCATCTGACCACGGTTCAAAATTACGAGGTCCGTCCCAAAATAGCCCTAGTGTTGCTTCAAACGGGACGTTAATAGAACTAAACTAAACTAAACTCAAGGATTTTACCCAGCGTTGACCAGAGACAAACCGGTCTGTAAGAAGAACACAAGGCAGGGTCCTTGCCGTTTTTAAGTAAAAAGAAGACCCTGCCATTGCTGAGGCATTCCGGGAAGTAATTGTAGTAAAAACACAGATTAAAAATGTCTAACATAAAATTTTTTATCAGTATTAAAACCCGCTCTCCACATGCGGTAATCGATTTTGTCTAGTCCCGGGGCTTTGCCACCTTTGAGGCTCCCGAAAACAAGTCTAAGTCTAAAATATCGAGAGACTCTGGGAAAAAGTGATCCATAATGCTATTAATTTTATTTTTAAATTGAGCATTAGGATCACCGTTCGGGTTTATTGAAATAGAGTGATTTGTTGTCGATTTATTAAAAATTAATTTAAAAAGAAACCCGAACTTTTCATTATAATTAGTACAGAGTTTTTCCCAGGCATCCCCCCCTTGATCTTTAAAAGTAGTTTTTTGTAGGCGGCTCTTTCTTTGCGGTAGTTAATGCCCGAGACTAAAATGAGGTCCTCCGGGGATTTATTTTTAATGTGAGACTTATAGATTTTAAATAACTTACTGACTTTGTTTCTGCACACTCTGAGATCTTCGTTCCAGAAACTGTATTCCTGGCCATTTTGTAGGTTTCTTTTTCAGCGTTTTGAAACCAGAATTTTGTATAAAATTAATAAAATCGTTAAAAAAGAGGTTCAAGTCTTTAATGGACTTGACCTCTTTCAGTTTTAATTTAAAAGTTTTAAAATGTTTTTTAATGTGATTAATGAATTTAATAAGGCCATATTTGGTTTTTAAGTGGATATCAGCATCTGGAACAGTTTCAATATCTAGTTTGAAGTATATATATTTGTGATCGCTATGGGATTCCGAGTCCAAAACACCCCAGTTTTTTACAAAATGCGCAATAGAGTTAGAAATCAAGGTCAAATCAGGGAAACCAACATGAATAGTAGATTGGAATGTCGGACCATATTCTATTACATTGTAAATATTAAGGTTATTTAAGGCTATGAACTCGGTTAGTCTCCGGCCCCTATAATTATCCGAGTCATAGCCCCAGCGTTTAGCTTTACAGTTAAAATCTCCAACGACAAGGTTAAAAGTATTTAAAAAGTTAAAATCTTCAAGTTCTTTTAAGGTTTCGTCAATATTAAAATGGGGTGGGAAGTAAAAGTTTTAAATATTCAATATAAAATCATTAAAATATAGTTCAACACAGACCGAATTGGCTGTGCTGAATTTAAAATAAACATTTAGATTTTTGTTAAAAATATAAATAATAGCTTTTTTGTCGTTGGAGATAAAGGTCCGACACCCGAAAAAAGCTGTGGCTGGTTCCCCCTTTATCAAGTGGGGGTCCTGGACAGCGATAAAATCAAGGTTCAAATCCCTAGCGATCTGATATACCGCAGAGTGTGCTGCCTCACAGTGATTTAAGCTAATTTGGATCCCACGGAGAGTTTTAATATCCATAATCTGTTCTATTTCTTATTGTCTCTTTATGTCTCTGATAAGTTTTACATCGACCGTCTAGGCTGCTGTGATTTATACCGAAGTTTGTATTAAAACGCTCGTTCAAGCTAGCACAATTAATACAACAGGTTCTCCTGCATTTGTGAGCCCTCCCCTGAGTATTGTATTCTCCACAACGGTCGCAAGTTGGGGGCTCCTCTCTCTTGTTACAATTTTTCGTGGTGTGCCCGAATCCAAGGCAATATTTACATTGCCTAACGCTGAAGAATTCGGACACATGCAAACGGGTCCATTCGTAATACAATCCCCCCTTGTCCCTGATTTCTTAAAAAGTTTTAGGCGGGACAGAAAGGACCCAATGGTTGGATGTTTTGTTTTTGTTTTTAATTGAGAAATCGATCTTGAAGAGGGGCTGGGAGGAGGAATCGGCCCAAAACAGATTTTTTTGAATTAGTCCTGTCCTCAGGTCTTCGGTAACGGATGCTGGAATGTTATATAAAATCACCTGAGGACGTTTTTTATTAGGAATCATAAGATTAAATATTTCTGATATATTGGAGTCCCTCAAAAGCTTCTCCATGATGTGAAGGGATTCCTCTGGGTTGGCCGAGGTAATTTTGATCTCTCCTCCGAAAATGGGGTTAACCCCTCTCACCCTTATAGATGGGTCCTCTCTTTTTAAATGATCCAGAATTTTTCCTTTATTTTCTTCGAAGTTATTTCGGTCCGGCATTTTAGGCTTAATTAGGAGGACACTTTCGGTGTTTTTGATGGGGATCGAGGGGGGATGTGTGGGACCTGCGACGGTTTTGGCATAGGATTGGGCGTCACAAAGCCGTTTTTTGATCTCCTGGAGTGCAAGGTGCCACTCCTCTTGTTTTTTTGCTATCTGGATCCCCATTTCATTGATTAGTTTTTTGGTTTCTGTTATGTCCTCCTGGGGTCTTCCATCTTTCAGTGATTATATTTGTCCCATTAGCCGGTAGTTTTCTCTTTGTAGTAAATATAATTTTGACTTCATGCAGTTGGGATCAAGATTGACATTTAGATCTTTAAGGTCGAAGATCTGTCCCTGTAAGACATTATAGCTCATTGCCATTCCCCACAGAGAGACTATAAAGAAGTTTAAATAGTCAGTAACAATTTGATTACTGACCCTGATCCAAAATTGCCTTTTCTTAGACATTAAATCAGTAGAAAATGAATCGTACTTTTTCAGTTTTGTTATTAGGATTTCGTTCAGGCCGCGTGGAAGCCCTAGTTTGGGGATTTTATCCAGCAGGGCCTCCAAGACAGGTATCTTTAAAAGAATGTTGTAAACATAAAGGATTTTTATCCCACTAGGAGCGTGAGAAAAGGCTTTGACCATCAGTTTTATGTTGCGCGTGTATAATTAATTAAATAAAAAATGAGAATTGGATCAGACAATAAGAAATCATTTTAGAATGAAGATAATATAAGCTAAATTCAGATTAAAAAATTAGAAAATTAATTACAATTTAAATTAGATTATGAGATTATTATGACGTATACATATATATATATATATATATATATATATATATATATATATATATATAAAAATAATTTTGTAGATATATAAAAAAAAAAAAAAAAAAAAAAACTTTTAAAATTTTAATTTCAATTTATTTTACCGCAGAAGCCATAATTTATACAACAGCAAAGCAAAGACCAAATCACGTCTGTCTATAGAGCAAAGTGACAGAAATTTTTCCTTTCAGTGATTTTACTATGATATTTTCAGGGATTTCTATGACTCGTATGGAATCTTAGGGTTTTTTTTAAGTATGTGTGAATGCCAGGGATTTTTATACCTTTGTTACCGGTGTGGGAACCATGGAATCAGCAGTTCTATTAAGCGGGTGTTAGAATGAATTAAATAAAAAAAGTGGTAATTGGATCAGGAAATTTAGAATGAACATATGGAATGTTAGAATGAAGTT
>JAPMOR010115944.1:208402-233746 GCA_026543865.1 Argiope aurantia
ATATTGTGTGAGTGTGTGTGCATAATTAAATAATTAAATTATTTCTTCTGATGTTAATTAATTAGTTTAATTAAAAGATTTCAGAATTTTGCTTATTTCATATTAATGAATTCTGTTCCTTTTTTAAATTTTAAAATAAAGTTTATTTAATTTTTTATTCGAAGACCACACTTAGTTTTTTAAAGCTGCATGTTTACATCTTTTTAATGTTTTGAGCAAAGAAAAAAAAATGGTTTTTAAGAATATATATAACTGGTTACCAGTTATTAATATAACTGGTTACCAGATAATATATATAACTGGTTACCAGATAGGACCAGTTATTAAGAATTACATAACTGGTCCTATCTATGAAATTTGAATAATCATTAAAAAAGATTTAAAGAACCTTACACAAAGAACTGGTCTTATAATATGAGTACACTTGGTTAAAGACAACAATAAAAGGTAACATTTAATTAGAAAGTTACCATATTACAGAATAAATTATTTAAAATTTCAAACGTCATATATGATCCCATTTTTTTTCTCAGGAACTTATTCTCAGAATGATAATTTCTTCGGCCAAAATTTAAATCACATATCAACTGATTTTTTCTTTTTTGTGCGTTTTTGAGAGCAAAATAATAAACAATTTTATTGCCAAATTGCTGTTCCATCTTGGTCTTGGTTTATCCCACAACGACCCGCCTACCCGAAAGGTTGAATGTGGTTGGGGAGAGAACTGTTATTTATTTATTGAAAGGCTTACATTCATTTCCAGAATAGGGGTGGTAAATAAGGGTATACATTTTAGTTCATTTGACTAAAGTAAAATATTTAAATTAAATAGTTAGCAAACCAAATCTGGGTTCAAGAGATTAAGTTGAAAAGTACTTATAGAAAGCAGTAACACACATAAGCATAAAAAAAGTATCACAATGTCCAAAGGAGGGAAGACATAGTATACCGTACAGCAATAAAATCATATGTCTATCCCATTACATAAAATGAAAAAAAGTTAATGACACAAATACAAAGTGAAAATACAAAGCAGATCTAGAATGACAAACACATAAAAAAAGCACTACTAGAAGGCTAATCAAGAATATGCGCAGAAGTGTACAAAGTTTTTAATAGCTATAATACTCCATAAAAATAATAACTAGGAGCTGTGCCAGAATAATTGCATAAATAAAGAATCGATTAAAACAAGACTGCGAACAACCCAAGACAGAGATCCATCATCCTAGGTTCTTCTGAATTTCTTCACAAATATCTCTGGAGACTTCACAAATCTTCTGCATCATCCAAAGCCATCCTATTTCATCTTATTTCGTCATTTTTATTCGCAAACGCTTTTTTACGCAATAAACATCAGTCGAACATCAGTGTCTATATCATAACAAAACCACGAGCTGTTTTTTCAAGTCTTTCATCCTGCTACTTGTTAGCTAGAGACAGGATATCACGAACATTATATTTACTTAAATTCATTATCAACAAATCCGAACATATATTTTTAAGATCTAATAAATGATAATCAGCTGCTACTTTGTACAAATCCAAAGCATTCTCAAACTGAAGATGCCCTACTGTGTCTGTGTAAATGTATTGCAATAGTCGGTACAAAGTCTTTTCGTCCATGTCATTAATTTTAATAACATTCTCTTTCATGTCCTTGCTGAAAATTGTTCTGAACACAGGACTTTTGGAACAAAGGATATTTTTGTGGACAGGATATAATTTAGCACCAATTTGCAGATCGATATCACTTAGAATTGCCTCTGTATGCAAAAGCCTTAAAGCAGCTTTTAAGGGGCATGACTTATTACAAGAATATGCATCAATTTTGTCTTTTAAAGAGTTGTCAAAACCATCATCATCATCATCTTTAATGAAGTATTCTTCAAATTCCAAGGAATCATCAATTTCCATTGTTGTAACATTAAAATTTTGAACTTCTTCCTCTTCTTCAACAACTGGAGAAACGTTGGAAGTGCAATACTCAACTTCACTTGAGATGACTCCAATGCAGACTTCAAAAGAACACTTCAAAACTAATGTGCCATTTGGTAAAAATAAATTCTTACTTGCAATTAGTTGAGTTTTTGAAATCAGAGACCAGAATCTTAATATTGTCCATGAAAAATATGGGCGACCTCTTTTCACCTGTGATACAATCACATCTCCATTGGCAGTCAGCACCGACAGTTCACAGCTGAAAACATAATCTCTACCTTTCTCAATCAAAAAATTAACGTAGACATCTTCAGATTCAAAATTTCTTTTCAAGTACAAGACCAAAGCCATGAAAGGTCCTCTCTTTGTAACAGGTGTCAAAGGATAAATCTTTTTTTCATCCGATGTAAGTTGTCTGAAATCATCTGTGTCACTGCCATTCAATATACTGAAGTCTTTTACCTCCCACACAAAGGATCCGCTGTATATTTTCAGCTTAGTTCGGGCATAGCAGAAATCTATGGTTGGAATTGTATAGCCTGTTCTCCAAATCCTACATCGAACTGTAAGCGTATTATTCCGTATGAATTCAGCCCATCTTTCTAAAAATTCTTCTTTACTCATCAGGCTGAGAAACATTCTAGGCTCACTGCTTCTCTTTGAAATTAATGGAGATCCATCAGCACCAAGAAATGAGAATTCGAATTCTATTCCGTCATACTTTTTTACCGACGAATCGCTAGTTCGAATATGGCAATCGAAACCTGCATATTCGTCAACTTGTAAGTACCTTACTGTATCTCCTATTGATTTTATAATAAAGGATGGGCTTCTCAGATCTATATAAGTCAGTTCCGAAAAGTTTTCTATTGCCCATATATAAGTAAAGGGGGCTCTTGTGCAGTCTACAGCAGTCGCCATTAATAGTGTTCTATAAAAAGGTTCTTTCTCTGATGAATGCTTGTTTGCATTACAGCAAAAAAAATTCTAACTGTTATATTTAAACTTCATAAAAGTTATATGTACATATATGAAAATTTTTTTATGTTTGAATAAATAATCATAACAAGCGAGCGAATCTTATTCAGGCAGAAACATTCGCCGTTCTCAGCGTTCTACAAATGCATCTCTATTCCCTGATATACCGCAGTAGGTAATAAAGGCTTCCTTCATCTCGGCTTTATCTAAAATAATCAAGAAAGGATGTCATATGATGTCAAACCAAGATAATAATATACTTTCTTATCTCTCAGGAGAAAAGTAGTTGTAATTCACCTTCACATAATATGTGTATTAAATGATCGCCCAATTTTATTGTTAATTCTGTAGAATCATCGTTATTTGCAATTTGGACTTCTATGTTAATGCCAGCATAAGAGATCATGTAATTACAGATATAAACGATAGATTTGTTTTTTTTCCCTTGCTGCTCTTAAGTTCCTTTAATTGAATCCATCAAGTAACATATAAACAGATATAAAATAAAATTTGTCATTACACTCTCGTTTGTTTGTTTAAAAAAATCATTTCATTTTCACTTTAAATGTCAGTTATGTTCTATGAATAAGTTGAAATATTTGAAAAATTTTATATGAATCGCTTGAAAGGTTTAAAAGTTTTTATATGAATCATTTCATATTTTTGAAAATTGATATGAATGATTCAAAATGTTGAAAATTGGTAAAATCCTTGAAAAGTTTTCAAGAATTTTAAAACTGAAATCATAATAATTTTAGTCTGTTACATTAGTTTTCTGTGAATTCAACATATATCACATATATGCGCTTCTATCAAATTCAGTTTATATTTCATTATAATAATATCTATTTCTATCAATACTATGAGCTTGTACTATTTCTTTCAACACCAAATTTTTAAAAAGAATATTTACTAATTTTGTATACTAATTAAATTTCGTAGCTTTTTTTTATCTACATTTTATTAATAATTTTTGTATTTTAAACATAAATGTTCTCCTACTTTAGATTCATAACACAAAAAGCTAATAAGTAGCTCTTTAATGAACAAATTTCCTTCTTACATCATCTATCATCAAGGCAACATAGCTTCAAATAAAAGCTTAAAAAAGCGCTAGAAGTTTAATTTCCTCAATTATTAATGTGATTTTAAATTCTTGTGCAAAATAACTATTTGAAAATCTTTTTAATATTTTGAAATTCAATATGCTAAATCTATATAAATTAAAATGATAAAGATATGTCAATATTAGTATACAATATGCTAAGACAAATGAGCATTTCAATTCTGCATACTGAGTAAATTATTTCAAATTTTAAAGTTAATAATTTCTTTCGTTAGTGTCGAATTTAATAACTTTTTAATTATTAATATCACAGAATAGCACTTGAAAAATTCATTAAAAAAATGGAGAATATCTTATTTTTTAACTTTTGATAACTATTTTTTTATTTTTTAACTTTTGTGGTTTTTTAATTATAGCGTTTGTTACTTGGCTTATCATTTGTTTTTTATTTGTTGTAAGTCGTAGAAAAATTGCAGCACTCCTTCAATTTACAATATTAAATCAATATTGTAATTATTTTAATTATAATGATAATAATGTTGCATTTAAAGTAAATTATATGAAATTTTAAAATTAAAGATAAGTAATATGAATTAAATTGATGAGTGTTAATTATCAATATCATAGACTAGCACTTATAAAATTTATAAAAATATTTAGAATATATTATAATAATTTAATCTTAAATAATGAAATTTTCTTATTACATGTTTTGTTCTGTAACTATTATCAATTATAAAAAGGGAACTAGTAATTTGGACCATTATCCATTATAAAAAAACTATATATATATATATAAACGTATCTCAGATATAACTAAATAATAATTTCTACTTCATTAATAGATATCTATAAGTGCACAAATAAAATAATATATCAATAATATAAACAATAATATTAAAATCATATAGAATAATAATCAAATAAATATCATATATACATATTCTTAATCTATATGCAAGAATGAATTTAAGAGGTATCGATAATTATTTGAACCATTTATAATAATTTATGTTGAAAAAATTCAAGTACAGTAACTTTATATATATAAGAAGTAAAGCACCTTGAAAACACAGCATTTAAATATGTAATTTGGATTTTTTTAGAATGAAACAATACAATGTATATACATACACATATAAATAAGTATAAATAAAATAAATTCATCTAATAAACTAATCAAAAGTTGATGAAAAGCAACAGTTTAATCACTACAACGTAAAATGTTATTCATTCAATAAAAATGGCATTCTACATTTTTCTATTCCATTTTAGGTAAAAATTAAAAGATAATTTGCTTCAGTTAAATATTCTTTTTTTTATACAGAAGTTGATCTATTTACGAATATGTCAGTTAAATTAAATTTAAAATTACGATATCAACTTTTTTATAAATAATATATTACGATTTTGTATTAATAATAAAAGTAAAGCAGTTCTCAGAGTGTTTAATGCTTTGCAAAAAAATAGTAATTTTTAAGAATACTTACATTAAGAACTACTTTTACAATTAGCATATTTTTTATTCAAAATAGTGAAGGAAACTGTAAAGTGTACCTAGAAATTGTCCTTCTTGTACATATTATAACTTATTGGTTTTCATATATGTTTTCATTTTTTGGCATGCTTGCCATGCGCACACAGAATTTCAAATCCTTTACAAATAAATCAATTTTCGATAATTCATGAATGATAGTTTTTTTTTTGTTGCTATTCTGTCAGTAAATTGTCAAATTATTTTGTTGCCAAACTTTTCTCTCAAAATATTTCATAATTTTTCTTCATATATTTCTTTCGACAAATTCTTTCATGGCATCAATAGTTCTTAACTATATCATAAACAAAATTCGTGATCACATTCTTTTTTAATTTATCGATCTGGTATTTTTCAACTAAAGGCAGAACGTCAAGAAAATTGACTCAGTTTTTTAAAAGTTAATTATAAGAAAACTTGAGCCTTTATCAAAAACTAATGATCAGTGATTGCTTTAAAAAATTTCAGTGCATTCTCAAACTGAGTATCGGCTACTTTTCTGTAAATGTACAATAATAAACGACATAAGATTTTATTCCATATCCTTAATCTCAGTGATATTTCTTGTCATGTAACTGCTGAAAATATTCTTAACACAATCTTTGGTAACATAAACTTGATAATTCTTTAGCAACTCTTTGGCAGCGTGGAATATCTGGAGTAATAAATTTTTGGCTTTTACAATGCTAATTGCAGATGCCAGTTCTCAGACTAATGTCAATCAGCAATGTCTCATTATTAAAATGACACAACTTTGAACACCCGCGAGTCTCTAAAAAGACCAATTCATTATTTATCAACTAAACCATCATCATCATCATCTTTAATAAAGTATTCTTCAAATTCCAAGGAATCATCAGCTTCCATTGCTGCAACATGAAAATTCAGAACTTCTTCCTCTTCCTCGGCAACAGAAACAACATTCGGAGTGAAATATTCATTTTCACTTGATATTACTCCAGCACAAACTTCCAATGAGCACCTCAAATGGAACGTATCATTTGGCAAGAATAAGTTCTTATTGGTGATTAGTAAAGCTCTTAAAATTAAACGCCTAAATGTAAAAAATGTCCATGCATAATCTGTGCGACCTCTTTCGACACTGGATACAATCACTTTTCCATTGGCATCCAAGACTGATAATTCACAACTGTAGGCATAATCTCTACTTTTCTCAATAAGAAAATTGACATAAACAAAATCTCCTTTCAAGTACAGGATAAGGGCCATAAAAGGTCCTTTTTTAGTTATGGGCTTTAAAGGATAAATCTTTTTTTCACCTGATGGTATATTTCTAAAATCCTCTGCAGTAGTACTATTCAATGCACTGAAGTCTTCTATAGCCCATATGAAAGATTCTGTGTACGTTTTTAACTTTGTACGAGCATAGCAGATATCTTTAGTTGGTATTTTATAATCTCTTTTCCACATTCGACACCGAACTGTAAGCGTATTATTCTGTAGGAATTCGCCCCGCCTTACTAAAAAATCTTCCCTGTTCATCAAGTTGAGGAACAGTCTGGGCTCGTTGCTTCTCTTTGAAATTAATGGAAGTCCATCAGCACCAAGAAATGAGAATTCGAAATCTATTCCATCGCTCTTTTTTAGTGAAAAATCTCTTGTTCGAATACGACAATGAAAGTCAGCATATTCATCCATCTGTAAATACCAAACTGTATCTCCTATGGATTTTACGACGAAAGTTGGACTGTTCAAATCTATGTATGTCAGTTCCGAGAAATTTTCGATTACCCATATGTACGTAAAGCTTGCATCAGTATTTGCCATTATTGGCATTCAATGATCAATCTCAAAAGAATGCTTCGTGACTTAATGCAGAAAAAGGTTAACTCTTATATCCAAACTTTCTCAAAAAGTAGGCAGTCTTTGAATATGCAGAAATACAGAATTTGACGTATTTACACATAATAATACTATACGTTTTTATCTTGAACAAAAGAAATAAACACGATTCGTGCTCCTGGAATGCTCATAAAATGGTTGCCAATTTTTATTTCGATAACAGTTTAACTTCAATGGTTTGATGTTTGTATTTTTGTCTTAATAAAAGAATTAGATATGAAATGATAAGATTATTCACCTTTGTCTAGCTAATCTAATCACTTGAATTTATTTCATTGTTTAAATGATAATAGATTTTTAAAATGTGGTTTATACCTTTTTTTGTTTTGATCAGATGGAAACTCTCTTTCGCTTTTATATTCAGTCACGTTCTCTAAATAATTAGGTAGATTCTTTATTAGAATATTATTAATTTCAATATTTTTCTTGAGACAGCTTCGATGTAGTTCTTTCCCCATGTTATTAGGCCAACACTATAACTAAAATCATTTTGAATGTATTTAAAAGAGTAATGTATAATCACTGATATGGAATGATTGTACGGGTAATTCCGATTAATGTATGGGGGTAAATTCTAATAAAATCGGTATGGAAATTATGCTTTATTCCATAAAAACAGGAATACCAAAACATTGCAGAAACGTACGCAAAGACAACACGTACAAAAATCAACAGCATATACTCAAGTAGTAAATCGCTATTAAACAACCGCAACAGCACAGAATTCTCAGGCAGAACTCGCTAGAGATAAATTTTTAACAGATTGTATTCACGCGACTATTTTTCTCACGTGCTCGGCTTCTATAGCTCCCGTGATACGATACTGAATGTTCGAGAAAAAACTACGAATCTCAAATCCCAACAGAGATATAGCCAAGACTCCAGCATATTCAAGAATCTTTCTTTTTACTTCCAAGTAGACTGAATGCCATCGATCCTGTTTTCAATCACCATCCGTTGAAATTATCTACAAATTATATACATCCGTTGAATTATCTCTCTCCTTTGCTTTTATGATAACTACGTTTATTATGATCTTCGCAATAAAGCAATTTTGGAAATTTTTAAAATTCCGTCCACTTTTAATGTTGCTAATTTTAAAGGTTTTAAATGTCCTGTGATGTAATTGACGCATACACATAGCACAATGAGCAGAACAATGTAAAATTTCTGAAATAGTATGAATTTTGTATGTCTATTAAAATTTTAAGTGCTCAAAGAAAACTCGCTAGAGATAAACAAGCAATATTCACGCGGTTACTTCTCTCGTGTGCTCAGCTTCTATAGCTCTCGTAATAGGGTATCGAATATTGGGGAAGAAGTTACGAATCTCGAGTCCTAACAGATACATCACCAAGATTTGCACATATTCGAGAATCTTCCCTTTTATCGCCAAATATATAGAAGATCAAAGGTCAAAATCCATTGACCTGACATCCAATCACCATCCGCTGAAATTATCAACAAAATTATCTCCTTTACTTTGAAATATTAGTATATTTATTACTGACATATAATTTCACAATAAAGCAATTTTTAAATTTTTTAAAATTACGGCCACTTTAAACATTGCTACTTTTTCCTGTGATATAACTAATGTATGAAGATACAGTAAGAAAATTAAGAAACGACGAAATGAACAGAACAATGTAAGGCTTCTGAACTATGTATGTTTGTATATGTACAAACATATACAAATAACATTGTTCTGTATATGTTCTGAAATAGTATGTATTTATTAATATTTTAAGTGCTCGGTCTGAACTCGCTAGAGATAAAAGCGCAAGATTCATGCTACTACTTCTCTCATGTACACAGTTTCTATAGTTCTCACGACAGGGTATCGAATTTTCGGAAGAAGTTATGAATCTCGAGTCTTAATAAAGATATCACCAAGTATTTCGCATATTCGATAATCTTCCTTTATGTCGCCAAGTAGATTGAATTCCAGTCATCATCCGTTGAAATTATCTACAAAACACTCTCCATTACTTTGAAATTTTGGTGTATTTATCACTAACGTTTTTCACTATTAAGCAATTTAAAAAAAAATTATAAATTACGGCAATTTTTAAACATTGTTGCTTTTTCCTGCGATAAAATTAAAATAATTATATAATTGATGAAGATACAAGATATGATAGATTGATGATAGATTGACAAGATACGATATATCGATGAATATAATGATATTGATATAATTGATGAAGACACAGAAAAAAAATTAAGAAAATACATAGCACAATGAAAGGACAGTATAAGATTTTTGAAATAATATGACTTTGTGTCTATTAAAATTTCAAGTTTAAAAATATTTTGCTAAGAAGCCGTTACATAAAAAATTTATTAAAGTTTTTAGCAACCATTAATCCCGATAAATCAACACGTTGTCGAAATATACATTTCAACTCTGATTCGAAATAGAGCAATCAGAAATTATTTTGAAGCCATTGAGTTCTTCTAAACGTAGACAAACTAAACCCATCTTCTTTTGAGGTTCCCACTGAATTGTAAGAATTACTGTACTAGGTCAGCTAAATAATTTAACAAAAGTTCAGAATTTCAAGCAAAATATTTTTTTGCATATAAAAAGAATTTATATTTTAATTTTCTTCGTATATCTTATAGTTCATTGATCTCCAAAAAATATTTATTCCTCGACTGTAAAAAAATCCCGTTTTTTAGTTTATAGCTATTATTTAAAAAAACAGGAAGAAACGCAAATCTAAAATAAACAGGAATGTCAAAAGACTTCCGAATTCTTTCTTGTTTACGTACATTCTTTTTCGGTTTCTCCTTCATCATAATTAAGGCAACTGCTCTAAAGCAATTCCACACAGTAAAAGAAAAGGATAGTGAAATGTCATTGCCCTTCCATGTATGCACTCATTTTTGCATGCAATTTAAGTTCTTGGAACGAAAATTCGGATCCGTTGTATTTTCTAAACCTGCTGGAGTGGTCCCACAAAAACTTTCTACCATATTCTTTAATAAAAGTGTCATCCCCCACTCCCACAAAATATTCTGGACCTTGGATAAGACAAAAACTCAGAGAATACCTTACATAGTTACAATCGTTACGAGATATTAACTTTTGGCTTGAATTTAGCATTATTACTGAATCTATCAAATCAACTTTGGCGAGTCTTTTTGGCGATTAATCCATGATATAAGGTTAACAGTATTTGAAAATCGAATTTGAATTTTAGATGCATTTTCCCCAATCGATTGAAAGCTGACACAAAAGTACATTTGTAGTCCCAAACTCACATACTAAATTTATTTAAGTCTTTGAAATTTTGTGACACATTGTTTACATGTTTGAAAATGCAGTCTGACAGGTCGCCAACCCTTTGTGGGATTTGGCTCATAATTGGACAGGTATCTACACTATAGATGTTAAATCTGTGAGATTATAATCTCATATCTAGAGGAATTTTATCTCTCTAGCTCTCTTCGTTTTGTAATTAACTTCTATTCGAACTGACGGACGGACGGACCTCCTCTGAATAGATTTTACTCAAAGTTTAATAGAAATATGCAAATTTGGTATAATGAAAAAGAAAGGATCAGCAGACGGTCAAACGCTTGAAAGATTAGTTTAAAATTTCAAGCGGATCTAGACTTTAGATGCTAAAACTGTTTACTAATATTTATCTGTATTTATCTTCTTGTTTTGTAGTTATCATGTAATTTATATTTGGCCATCTGGACAGACAGACTTCCTCACAGTAGATTATCAAAATTTGATAGAAATCTACAAATTAAATAGACTTTAGACAAATTAGATAAATAAATTTCATCCGACTGGTTCAAAACATTTTGAGTTATCTTTGTCACAAACAGACATAATGCAAAAAAATGTGTTTTTCGGTCTCAATGAAATCCGAGACGTTGAGATTCTTCAAAATATCCAGTTCGAATTTTTTTCATTATTACAATATTTTCTTTATACTTAGTATAAGAGAAAGTAAAAAAAAGAAAATCAAATAATCAAACTCGAGTTTATCCTGACGAAGAACAATAATTAGTATGGTAAGTTATTTGAAATTTTGAGTATTTACTCTAATAATGGCCAAATAGCCTAGTAGCTAAAACAAGCTTGTAATTTCAATGCAAAAATGACCTAACTAACATTAAGAAAATATATATATACTCTGAATTGTTTGAGTCAATACATGTTTCTCGAAAAAATTACAAAATCTAAATTTCTTTATTATCTTCCAGTCTTATTAGTTATGTTTAGTGAAATATTCTTGAATTTATGAGATTTTAAGTAAATAAGCTCAACATTTCCGAAACTGGAATTCATCTAGTAATTCCATCCTAGCATTCCATTATTTTTAGATGGTTTTAGTTGATTTCAATTATCACTTCTCGAAGATCTGCTTATCAGCGGACTGCTCTTGCTGCATTTAATTAGTTTAAGATAAGTTATTCAAAGCTTCATTACACAGTCAGCGTGGTCGCAGAAAAAAACTATTTTAATGTTAATGTGTCAAGAATATTTTCTTAAATATGATAAAATGGATAGGGGATTGTTAAAAATTAAAAATTCGTAATTTTTTGTATTCTATTTATTCTCACAAACAACTTAAAATAAATACCATTTTTTATGTCATTTAGAGCATTTTTCAACCTGGAAGTATATACTTATCACTAAAACACATAATAAATGAACTACAATTAGATTCAACATCCAATTAACACACTCATATGAACTAACAGACCTGTTTCAACTTTTCCAGTTATATTGGTTTTAATTTTGTGTTCCGCAAACTTTGGAATGAGAAAGTATCGGGATCATTAAAAAAAAATTGGCCTCTAAATTTGAATGATTATCGACATTTTTCGCCCTCCCCTGAGTTAAAAAAAAAAAACCGCTTTTGGGATTAGGTTTATCCCTTTCGTCAGTCCATAAACACACACACACACACACATACACACACAAAAAAAGAAAGAAAGAAAACGAATTACACTTATGAAAATCGAGAACAAATTTTGAAGCCTTTCTTCTTCTAGATAAATTAGGTCCAAAATCTGATGCAAATAAAATTGAAGCAAACAAAATTTGATCAAAAATTAATACCATGATTCTACTACCTCAAAACAATGTTATTATTTATTTTGCTCACTAAAGTTATCAATTATTGTGGTCTTGTGTCATAGACAAACAGTCTGTCCTTCATGAATGTGATCCAATTTTCTTTTTTTACAATATTGGAGCATACATCCCTAGCTGTTTGATTTTTTTTAATTATCATATATCTATGAATAAACAGATATACAGACAGACTGCCCGGTATTGGATTTGTTCAAATTTTTAAACGCGTCTATAATTCTGATTAAAAAAAACCATATATTACTTATGTAACTCTCTGTATTACTGGGTTAGATGGATAGACCAAATTTCGGATTTGATAAAGATGTACAGTTTTGGAGTAAACCTTACATGCAAAATTTCATCCATCTATCGCTTTGCGTGTATGAACAATCAAGTTCCCAGATGGATAGACCAAATTTCGAATTTGATGAAGATGTACAGTTTTGGAGTAAAACCTACATGCAAAATTTTATCCATCTATCGCTTTGCGTGTATGAACAATCAAGTTCCCAGATGGATAGACCAAATATCAGATTCGATAAGAATGTACCGTTTTGGGGTAAAATCTACATGCAAAATTTCATCCATCTATTGCTTTGCGTGTATGAACAATCAAGTTCCCATATGGATAGACCAAATTTCGGATTTGATAAAAATGAACAGTTTTGGAATAAAACCTACATGCAAAATTTCATCCATCTATCTCTTTCTTTTAATAAGTTATCTTATTTCTAGACAGATAGATTTGCCGATTTGAGAGGAATGTCAAGGAGTGCTTGAACTCAATGTTCTTAACCTCAGGACATAACAGATGAATACAATAATGGCATGGCAATGATATTACTTAGTAAGTGGCTGTGCTAAAATAAATGGGATTTACTTACAATTTTATAATTTATAATAAAACACGAGAGAAAAAAAATGAAGGAAAAAAAATTACATTTTTAAATTTTGGTAGAATCTGTCCAGAATCAAGTCGCTGGCAATCTAAGATGATTTCCTAGACATGTGGAAGATGGCGAAGTCGCTTAGCATTCTTTAGAAGTGTTGGGCCGTATATTTTAATTTCTTTAAATTCAATGTTATCGCTGTTGTCGATTTTTTCCAAAGTATCATTTTCTGAGTTTATAATGAAAATCTTTCAAGGTTGCAACATTCAGATCTTTTTGTATATGTTTATTCCTGACAAACCACGGCATGTTGCTGATTTACCTTACCATCCCAGACAGACAGACAAAATTTCGAATTCAGAGAACTTCAAATTTTAGAAATTCTTTACAATATTTTAATGTACCGTAATTCACATCCGAGAGAATAAACAACAATATTTTATGATTTTTTTTAGCGTGGAATCGATGTCGCAGAATCTGCCACGCAATTTTAGTATTTTAATATATTTTTCTCAGCCGTATACTCAAATAGACTTATTTGGAAACCACCCACTTCCAAAATTTACAGCAACTACTTTGACGAAAAACTGTTCATTTTGAGGCCACTTCCTGGTATTGTCAAAATTTTGTGTTTTCAAAGACTGCGTGTCTCCTCGACCGCAATAAACAAAGAAAATGTCTATTTTGCTAATAGCTTTTTAACAAGAGTTGCTATTTATTCCGTGTCTCATGGTGTCTCATATCCCGTGTGTGCTCTTTATCATGATGGAGAGCCCTATTTATAAAGGATGTCTCTTCCAGGGAACATATCTTTTTATGTAACAGCTCATGGCTTGTTGTGAGTTTTCGTTTCGAGGATGCTTTTATTGCAAGCTGCTGTCACAGAAATGGCAGACAGACACTTAAAAAATTATGGGTCTGTTTTTTTTAAGCTCTGCTCTTGATTCCATTGATTTACTGCCTTGAGAGGGCTTTTAGACTTTTTTAAAGACTGTAAACAACAAAATCCCTTTTCAAAAAAAAATTTTAATGGGAAAAATCCACTTTATTGTGTACTCTCTATACAACTCGTGAATGTCACTTGAAGTTTTTAATATTAAAGCATAGAAGGATAGGTACCCTCAGCATTATAGTACTTAATTTTCACTGTAAAGATGCTCTCTCAGGGCATGGGAAGATTCGACATGATATAAGTGGCAAAGTATGGCATATTCGACACTAGTGTGCATATTAGAGGCCAAATTTCATTTAATAATATTGCGGGAGATTCGACGCTATATTAATGATGAAATTTCATTGTAATAACATTCTATCAGAGCATGAGAGATTCGGCAAAATATTAGTGGTTAAATTTCATTGTAATGACACCTATTAGAGGTAAGGGAGATTCAGCGCAATATTGGTGAATAAAATTTCATTGTAACGATACTTTATCGGAATATGGCAGATTCAACATAATGTTGGTTAAATTTCATTGTAATGGTTCGTTTTGGAGGTACGAAAGACTCAGTGCAATATCAATGATTAAATTTCATTGTAATGACCCTCTATCAAAGCATGGAAGATTCCGCAAAGTATTTGTGATTGAATTTCATTGTAAGGACGCCTATTAGAGGTATGGGTGATTCAGTGCAATATTAGTGAGTAAATTTCGTTGTAATGATACTTTATTGGAGTGTGGCAGATTCAACACAATATTAATTGTTAAATTTCATTTTAATGACATTCTGTCGAAGGTACAGGAAAGATTCGGCGCTGTCTTAGTGATTAAATTTCATTTTAATGATACTTTATCGGAAGCGGGGGAGCTTCGGTGCAGTTTTAGGGTTATATTTCAGTGTACTAATACTTTTTCGGATCATGGGGGATTCGGCTGTATATTATATTTCAAATTTCATTATAATTGTGCTTTATCGGATCATAAGGAGGAGGAAGCAAAATTTAAAAAAAGACATGAATAATATCTCGATTTTTTGCGATAGAAGGCGGAATCGAGGAAAAATGCTTATGTCAGAGTCTAGTTTTACAGTGAATACACTTGAATTTAAATTAATAAGAGACAAGGGTTGGGCAGTTTGGCTGTTTGCGCTGATCCTTCACCGATTATCAAAGGAATGGTTTCTCTTCTATTATTAACGCGATTTTTCTGCTGTACAATGTATTCAATCAAAGAGGTATTTGATATTTGGTACAATAAAGAATTTCATAAATTTCTATTATGTGTTTTTCGGGCACAAGAAAGTCTAAATCGTAAAGGTTTATCAAAATATCGGACTGGAATTTTTTTTTACTTTTACAGTGCTTCTTACTTTCATTATACAAAGTATAGAAGTACTGTAATCGTCAAAAACTGCGAACTAGATATTTTGACTAATCTCCATGTTTCAGACTTTCCTGGGCGCTAAAAACATATCTTTAATATTATAACTTTCTCTATGTGTATGTGTGTGACCCGATAACTCTGAAACACCCTTGGGTTAGAAATCTGAAATTTAGTATATAGAGCTACGATCGAATTTGTAGGTTTCTGTTAAATTTTGAACGAAATCCATTCCCGGGAAATATATATCTCATAGCTGTTCAAGTAGAAGTGAACTTGATAACTCCGAAATGCAAAGAACTAGATAAAAAAATTCGTACACGTATTTTGCATCTAAAATATAGATACTTATCAAATTTTGAGTCAGATTCTTCAAATGGTTGACCGTCTGTCGAAATGCACTTTCGTATGCTTGTAAACGCAGTACTTATAACGGCATCACTGTATCAATGAAATTCTGTATATTATCTTATGATTACTACCGCAGTTTCGTGTCAAATTTTGGTATCAATCGGTCAATAAAAACATATCTAAAATACGTGTTCTTGCCGTAGATTCAGTAAAAAGGGCAGATTAGGCCACAGATTTATATTTCATAATTGTCGTTCACCAATTCCATGCAGGTTATTCGTGGCCTTAATCAATATGCGCAATTTTATGCAGATGAAAGGAAATAAGACTTTTATTGGGAAGTACGCGAGAACGTTTCGGAGATATCACTTCCACAGGTTCTCTGTATATTTCGTATACAAAAATCAAAAAAATCTTAATATTATTGGTTTAAAAAAAGAAACATTTAAGTTGCGCAACTAATAATATCGAACAGCATTGTATGAAATTGTATCCTAGAGCCACACGTATATTGTACAATATTGAACGACATTAAACAATATTCGCAATAACATTATTAAATATTGAATAATATTATATAATATTGAGCAATATTATGTAACATGTTGTACTACCTGGGTATAATATTGTATAATAGAGAACAATATCAGATTGTATTGTGCAGAATATTGAGTTACTTGAATTAGTGTTTTTAAATGTAACTACTCATAAAGAGCTTTCCAAAATATAATCTTAATTTTTTTTTTTTTGATAATCACTTCAACATCTACATGCTGAAACACTGCTTTATAAAAACACCTGCCGGTACTATTAGAATTACACCTCCAGATATTGATAAATTGAAAACAATTACCCTATTATCAGCCGATTGAAATATAATTCTAAAAGATATCTATAATTTCAGTAAGCATTCCGTTAGATAGATAATAATATATTTAAATCTATTGCTAAACATATCAAAGTTGCTATGTTACATTGATATTGAAAATAAGTATTTCTTCGTTTTTTGGATCCTTAGTGATTGTCTAAACATTGTTGCATATGTCAATACGTTATCACGAAATCGAAATAAACATGAATTTTTATACAGCATAAAAGCTGTATAAAAATGTAATTCCCATATGCTTACTGAATATGACACCTATTCTGTATTCCTGCATATTTTAGGATATAAGCATGCATTTTGTAACGCACTCATTCCCTGTGAACTGAGATATCATAACAAATCAACAATTGTGTTATAAAGATCCCATAATAATATTTATCCTACCATTTGACTGTTTTCCCCTCCTAATCATGGCTGAATCAGATTAGTAGAGAATTATCAGATTACCTTAGGCAATTTTTATCCATCATTTGATGCAGATGTACAATTTTGGTGTTAAAACCACATGTTTACATACCAAATTCTATTAATCTAGCTCATTTCGATTTTCAGTTGTCTTATTCATAGACAGACATTGAGTTTTAAATCCACCAATTTTTTCTGATTCAAGATCTAAAACGTATAGATTCATCATAAATCTCGAGGACAAATTTTGTGACTATTATAATATTTTCTCTTTGAATAAATAAATCATAAGTAAGAAAAACAAAATAAAAGAAAATTTTGCATAGAATCTCTTTGTAGATCGAAATCGTGAATACAACAATTTTTTCCTTGTGCTCGTACGAGGGAAAGTACGGCGGGGAATAAATAGTATATGCCTATAACATTTCATTGAAATTTTGAGGGGAAAAATAATGTCTGACTCAGTTACTGTACGATTTCTTAATGATGCCTCGCAGCTTTTGCAATTTCTTCGACAGCATTCAGCATTCAGTTCACTAATTCGATAGCGAAATAATCTTAATCGATGAAGAGGGCAAAAGTGGTACAGATGATCCTAGTGCCAGGAGACTAATAATCAAATAGACTAACGCCTAAGAGACCCTGCAACTTTGGAGGTTACGACAAATTTTTGTACCATTTTCAAAGTAATATAATTTTGTAATTCCATTTGATTTACAAAAGAAAAAAATCGAAAGCATGCAAATAAAAATCAAGTATTAAATTTCAGAATGTTGTAATTGGGATTTCTTTTACAAGTTTTGTGCTGTGCAGAATTTTTTTTCTTTTTTTTTTCTAATTTTTGATTCATAATTCAACAACCTTGACAAAATTTATATTCAAGTATTTAGAATGTTTGAATGTCAAACATTAGGTTGAATTTACACACATATTTTTTGAATTTTAAGATAACACAATGACAATTTTTGAAAGCTAAATGTTTTGGAAGATATGAACATCAATTTCTATAGGCAAATAATAGCTATCACTTATCTAAAGACGGTTAAGCCTATTTTTAAGATAGGTTAAATTTTCTGTTTGGAGCTTATTTCTTGATTTCTTTTATAACCTTTTTTTTTCTCACTGAATATAATTTTTGGTGACACGGCGAGCCCTATCCAGAAAATTTTTAATAATCTTTTGCAGTTCCATTAATTAGCTAAGCAAAACGTTGGATTCAATGCCGCTGCAAAAACGTTCAATACAATAGTCTAAAATTCACATGTTGGTTCGTTTATATTTGCCTGTTTCTATGCAACGATCTATACCTATACTTATAATAAAGATGAGTGTGTGTGCGTGCGTGTGTGTTGTTGTTTTTCTACAGGCCAGACCGTCTCACCTACAACTACCAAATTTAGCATCTTATACCTTAGAGGTCAGGAATATGCTCCTTGGAGTAATGATTTTAAAATTTTAATTAGTTCAATCTTAAGATTTAATTCAATCTTAATCTTAAAATTTGTGCCTTTTGCGATTGCTTCTAAAAATATTTTATACCGTTTTAAAAGTCAAAAGATTGTCTTTTTTAAAGAGTTTTTGAATTTTTAATTAGAATTTTAATTAAATAAAAATAAAGCGAATTTATGGCATATTTCCGAGATATCTTCCGAAAATATTACAGCACAAAAATGATTTTTACATCAAGTGAAAATTCAAAAAATCTTTTTAATGATATTAATGTTTTAACCTATAAAGCAAGTTTTCTATTATTTTTATGAATTTTTTTCATATTAATTATAATTTTCAAGAATTTATCTCGCTCAAAATAAATATATTTCTGTGCCATGTATGTTAGCTTTTATATATATAAATAATTACGTAACTAAATGAAGCAAGAGGAAGCTGGTCAATTAAAATAGGGGAGAAATGATATTATTATCATAATATTTTACAATTCATAAAATTTGTGTTTTTATAAATTTATTTATTTAGCAGCTCGATTTGTAATATTTTAAATTGATCTGCTGGCGCCCTCTCTCAGCCTAGTTGCCCTAGACTGCTAACTACCTAGTCGGAAATCTGCCCCGGCCCACTATCACAAAATAGGTTTCGCATACGAAATAAGTTGGTTAATGGTAAAAAAAAAATTTTTTAACCCTGATTGACACATTAATAAGATTTCACTCTGAAAATATGATAGTTCCACCTACCCATAAAAATCAAATCCGTGAACAACGTGCGTCGAATGGCAAACGCATGTTGCAGAAAGCCGAGATAAGGGATCCAAAATAGCCCATCTTGCAGTTTCTCCCTCGTCACTTCTCTGAAATGTTGCCAAGAAGGGGGGGGGGGAGATACCGCTTATTCTTCAACATACTGTATATCTCGTAGGAATTATTTGGACGCCGCCGCAAAGCACGAGGCTTCGTGTTCTGACACTAATGGCGCTCCTGCTTAGCGTCCGACATCAGTCTTTCGGTCGCCTTTTATTCCCCAGAAGAAAGATAGCAGAGGATTCATTGAGTTTCCTCTTGGTTGCAACATTTTCTAAAAAATTAACTGGGCCTCCAAACGATATTTTTTCAAAGTTTTAGAGGTTCTTCTTTTAGGATTTTTTAGGTAGAGCCTTTAAAAGGAAGCCTACCTATTGCATTGTTTGTCACTTTCTCATATACGTAGTATAGAGGAAGTATTGTATCATCAAAAAATTTAAACTCGAGATTTTGATGAATTTCCACATTTTAAACTTCCCTGGGATCGTAAAATGCAATTTGAAAAATGTCCGTCTGTCTGTGACAATATTAACTCAAAAACGCTTTGAACTAAAAGGATGAAAATTTGGTACGTGATCTTTACATGAAATTTGCAGATTTCTACCAAATTTTGAGCAAAATCAGTTCAAAGGATGTCTGTCTACCCTGCTGTTCGAATGTAATTTAACAATATAATTTACAAAACGAAGATAATTAGGTTGATAAGATTCGGTACGCAGATTTAACATCTGTACCGTAGACACACATCAAATTTTGAACCAAATCCCATGAAGGGTTAGTCACTGACTCACCCACCCGCCCGAAGGCCTACGGATAAATAATACTGAATTACCGGACAGCTGCAACAGCAACATTGGCGGGAACTGTGGTTGAGTCCTAAGGTCCATCACCGACCACGGTACAACCCTTCCCGAAGGAAATACACCCCGTCATCGATGGGAGGAGCAGATCCTCCACCTTTTTGTGTACCCTCCAGAGTGGCGAGATCCAATCACCAATCCGGAAGCATCTCATCTTCATTTCGAGGTGCCTCCCCGGGTGGTTCCAATAAAGGTTTAACCATCTGTCGGTCCGTACTTCCGAAAACATATAAACGCGATAGCTTAAAAACACAGTGCGTTAAATATAACTAACACAATAACTGCAAAACAAGAAAAGTAACAAAAATAAATATTTGTAAACAGATTTAGCACCTAAAGTGTAGATCCGCTTCAAATTTTAAACGAAATCTATCAAGGAACTGATTATCTGTTGATCCGTATTTTCTCATGAATATTAAAACGAGAACTCAAAAACGCAATGACTTAAATATATCTAATTTGGTATAGGATTTTCTAATTACAACTATAGATTTCTTTCCCCATATTTTTTTATAGGAAAAATGCATCGTGCATAAATTACAAATTTGATTTTCGGATAATATTAACCGCATGCCAAGATTAACCACAAAATAACTCACCAAAGTTGACACGATAGATTCAACAAAAATGTAAAATTCACACCAAAGATTAATATTTCAGATACTTTTCCGTTAGCCGGGCACAAATGTCGCCAATTGTAAACCAAAAGCGAATTTGGCGGAGTTCTACATTATTTGGCGATTTTTCGCTTGCGCCCGGCTAACGGAAAAGTACCATATTTCATAATTATTGCACGCCACTGCATGTAAGGTGCTCATTGATATAACACCTTTATTAGAGAATATGCGAGAAAGATTTGGTGAAGCTACTTCCATTGATGCCTTTCCATATATCTTCCAGAAAATTACTGCTTTTCTTCTCAAATCATTGTCGATAGAGGCCAATATCGATTGTATTTGAACCAGCGATGAATATATCGTAGGTAAGGAGAAAGTTTAGGATAATTTTCTAAATGGGTCATGCAACTCAAAAGGATGGATTAAATTCAAGAGACTGAAATTTTCATTTCTCTGTAATTCTTTAATTACTGAAAGTAGAATAATTATTCGAATTAGGTGAACAACTGCCTCATTATTACTTTCTGCATACGTAGCATAGCCAAAGTATAGTAATTCGTCAAAAAATTCGAATTCGAGATTTTTGACGAATCTCCACATTTCAGATGTCCCCGAGTTCGAAAAACATATTTTTAAAAAATGTCTATCTGTGAAGAAAGCTTTGAGTGAGGGAGGGGAGGTGAAATTTGATATATGGTCATTACACCAAATTTGCAGATTTCTATCCCATTTTGAGTAAAATCTGTTCTGAGGAAGTTCGTTTGTGCGGCTGTTCGAATAAGCGAAGAGAGCTAGTTAGATAGAATTTGGTTCATGGATTTAACATCTATTGCATAGACATCTGCCAAATTTTAAGCTAAATTCAACAAAGGACTGACTTTCTGTCGGTCTGTACTTGCAGAAACATGTAAATGCGATAATTCAAAAACACAGGCACTTAAATATATCAAATTTGGCATGATATTTTATGACTGCAATTGCAGTTTTGGTTCAAATTTTTGTTTCAATCGGTTGAGAAAACCATGTGTAAAATAAAAATTCGATTTTTGAATACTCTTAACTCATGCCAGGGATTCATTGCCAAATAACTCGCCAAGGATGACACGATCGATTCGGTAAAAATGCTAAATTCGTGCCAAAAGTAAATATTTCGTAACAGTTGTACGCTAGTGCCCTATACGACGATCTCCGGGATGGCACGTTTCTAAGAGAGTATGTGAATAAGTGTAGGGGAGACTTCCCCGCTGGTAATGAGCAATTTTGTTTTAAACTTTAACCCTCTAATGGCATCCAAAAACTATTTGGATACTTATAATCCAACAAAATTTCCAACAAAATGAATAGTTGTGGTCTCAATAAATATCAGTCTGTATAGCTTGAATAAAAAATTGTATTATACGTGGTACAAACCTTAAGTATACACGTAACCCAATGCCCATGGCTCCAATGAAATGCTGATTGTTAAAAATATTATATCTGCCACCCTTTAAAATTAAGAATCGATAATTTTAATCGCACATTAAAGCATTGCAATATCAACCTTTCAAGACATTCTTTGTTGGCCGGCATAGCCTGGTTGGTAGGGCGTTGGATTCGCTTCCCTTGGGTTGCGTGTTCGAATCCCGCCGGGCAGAGACTTCCGTGCGTATATATCTGTCGTGGTCACAAAGTCCACCATTTCGAGAATAATGCCACTAAAGGGATTGGATCAGGGGTGAACGCTCTCTATTTCAGTCTAAATTGCAATCTAGGGTGAGTGAATGATATGCATGAATGAAGTCAGCGTCGTAAAAAGGGTTGTGACGTGTGTGTAGCTAAGTCGTTCTCTTGATCCTAGATGGCACTACTGTAAAAAAAAAAGAGTCGTACCCTCAACTTAAAACCGCAACTGACTTCTTAAAGTCAGTGGGCTTGTTTATGACAAGAGCCATTAGAAACAACGCCAAGGAATTCTTTTATTTCTTTGTATGATTGTTTATTTCTATAATATCTTATAATCTAATGTGATAAGACTGAGCTCATCAATTTAATTGACAGTACTAAATTGATGGTGATATGATAAGCGAATAACTTGTTGTTGAAGAGGGCGAATATTAATTTAGTATTGCCAATTATGAATGACTACATTTTATTAAACCAAATAAAAGTATTATTTTAAATTATAATTGAACAATAAACATAGAGCATTCTAATTGGTTAATTTTGTAAGTAAATTTTCGAAATCAGTACAGATTGTTCAAGTTGGGCAGCAATAAAACTTTCATTTGTGATATTTTTGAAAATAGAATTTTAAGTACAAGATATTATTGGTGACGTATCTGAGCATCATGAGTTTTAATAAAAATTGGTAAAATCGATACGATGGCTAAGGGCAAAAAATTCTAACAAATTTTTTCCTCACTCAGAATGAAGAGTACAATAAAATTCTTCTATTTTCCTTAAAAAGAAGAATAGTTTGAGTGATACCAAGTTATGTATTTATTATGTACCTTATGTACTAGAGGTTATGTACTTCCATATAAGATAGAAATTGTCGAAATCTGAAAAGTGATTGAGACTAGGAAATTGGATCTTTGGTTTTTCCCTCGTTATTTTAAATGCATAGATATCCCTCTCTCCATGGAACTCAACCCTGGGGTCTAGATAAAAAAAAATTATGCTCCGGAAAAGCAGAATACATCAAACCTCTGCTGTTAAAATCCTTCTGATTTGAAAACGAAAGCTATCTTGTTGAGAAACATTATTAGTGAAGGGCGATCCGCCCCCTTAGTACATCAGATCAATGTACAACAGATGACTCCTCGATCAACTTTTCGTGGTGATAACAAAAATAAGGATCATTGGAGATGACCGAATATATATATATATATATATATATATAATGATATTTTCTAATTTCAATTTAATTAATTTCCAAGATTTTATCTTAATTTAGCCCATAGTAATTTCATTCTAAAATATTCTCTTATTTCGTGATCCAATTCCACTTTCGGTTTAATTAATCCCTTTGTAAAAATAATGCGCCATCAGTACTACGTATTAAATGAAAGTGATACTTTTACCCTTCAAAAGGTGTCAAAGGTCATACGTGTATTGAATTGACGCCTGGCCAGAAATCCAGTGTTATATAAGGCTAGTAATCATCTGTTTGGCCTTTTTTTTTTTTTTTTCCTTTTTCGTACTTCTGTGTGTGCCGCGCTGCGTTTTCTGGTATATAATCATGCCTGCCACTAGAATAGAATAAAACGTAATTAAAAATACCAAGTCTCTTCACTGTTTCGAACCTGCATTCTACTTCAATCAAAATATGTTATATATATATATATATATATATATATACAAAAGTATAAAAATCAAGTTAAATGGAAAAACAAATAAGCCAAATAAAAAATTAAAAAAAGATTAAAAAAGGAAGAATCCGGCCTGAAGACTTTTTCAAGGGTCACCCTCAGGCAGGGATTCAAAAAAGGGATTTTTTCTGTTAAGGAAATTCAGACATAACGCCTAATAATGATTCCTTCGTGACCCGAAAATCCCCTGAAATTAGGCCTAAGAGATATACCATTTTAACAGAAAGGAAAATACAAAACAACCAATTAGAAGAAAAAACCACTAATAAGTAGAAATACAATAACAAAAAACACCAAAATACCATAAATATACACGAAAGGAATAACCAAAAGGCAAAAAACATACCTTCCAACAGTCCAGAAAATCCCAAGCTATCGATTGTGATTCCCGCCCATTAAAAGCAAAGCTAACGGCAATTTAGGTAAAAATTGTAAGCTCGCAGCGCCATCTATTGAGTGATATAATATGCAAGGAAAGTTATACTTTTTATTTAAGCCAAAGGATTAATCCCAAACCATACCTAATTTAATTAAAAAATTGACATTACAGTAATTTTTGGGAAATTCCTTAACAGAAAAAATGCCTTTTTTGAATCCCTGCCTGAGGGTGACCCTTGAAAAAGTCTTCAGGCCGGATTCTTCCTTTTTTAATCTTTTTTTAATTTTTTATTTGGCTTATTTGTTTTTCCATTTAACTTGATTTTTATACTTTTGTATCAGTTCATCTATGTTTTAGAAGTAGCTGCATTTGCGCTCTCTAAATACTATGAAGTTTTTACCTGTTCCATTTTTGATTTTTGTTTGAATAGATAATAATTTTGTTGCGATTTTGAAATTATTTTGCTTTCGTTTTCATTTTAGTTTAGTTTTCAAACTATTTCTTGCTTTAGATTGGTTACTATATATATATATATATATATATAT